>CM068314.1:40640807-40690807 GCA_034766995.1 Acanthacorydalis orientalis | reverse complement strand
CGTGCACATGTGCACTCGGACTACACGTGCACATGTGCACTCGGACTACACGTGCACATGTGCACTCGGACTACACGTGCACATGTGCACTCGGACTACACGTGCACATGTGCACTCGGACTACACGTGCACATGTGCACTCGGGCTACACGTGCACATGTGCACTCGGGCTACACGTGCACATGTGCACTCGGGCTACACGTGCACATGTGCACTCGGGCTACACGTGCACATGTGCACTCGGGCTACACGTGCACATGTGCACTCGGGCTACACGTGCACATGTGCACTCGGGCTACACGTGCACATGTGCACTCGGGCTACACGTGCACATGTGCACTCGGGCTACACGTGCACATGTGCACTCGGACACAAATTCAGTCATACAATTGTACTCATTTCTGGTGTCCATTGCATTCAATGTCCTTAGTCCTTTAATGCTTAACCGATGCCTAGTTTCCTATAGAAAAAAGTGTTTTTGTTGTGTGTGTAGCCACTCGTGTACCATCTATTGGACTTCTTCATTTTATCTGAAAGATTTTCCGCTCATTACGTCTTTGAGTGATCTAAAGAGCTGGTAATCCCTCGGGGTGAAGTTTGCTGAGTATGGCGAAGGAAGAAGACACTGATTGCAGTTTTTCGTTAGTCGCTACAGTTACTCGGACAGTACGGGCTCGAGCGTTGTCATGTCGTAACAAGACATCAGTACTTAGAACTGTTTGTTGTTTGGGCCTAACTACTGATTTGAGATAATTTTTGGTGGTCAATATTGCTACCAAGAATTGTTCTTGTTCAATAATCATTTCCAAATGATAAGGATTTCCGAGTACTGACTTTTTGTTACAAGACTATAATCCTCTGCTCGATACTTGCCCATGCAATGGTGACGACCATTGAGAAATTGCATTTTGAGTGTCTTTCTCATCTGCCATACTTCCTGGACCTCACTCAGTGATTACTATCTCTTTCGATCAGTCGGAGGCAACGAGTAGAATGAAGTTCTTTTAAGTCAGATGAAGTGCAAAGGGTGGTGCATGAGTGGTTGGTTCTGCATGCGACTAAAAGATTATTTCCATAGAGGAATTTCGACAATAGTTGAACGCTGGAGGATTTTCTTGAACAAAATAAACTGCTGGAAGATAGTACAATTATGATACCTCCTTGCAATGCACAATGAAAAATGTGTACATATGTGTATATATATATAAAATATATGCATGTATATATTTGAGACATAAAAATTAAATTTACTGAAAAACATTTCTTTTTGTTGCATGGTAAAGCAGCAATGGATGTCATTGGCCATATGGAACTTGGATCCGTTTACGATTCCAAATCAACGAGATCCTTCGACTGAATCGGTACATCTTGCCACTGGAGCTTGAGCTTGTATCACTCGGTCTCAACTTTCATCAGATCACCATATTTGAGTGGTAAAAATAATCATATTTTTACATTAAAGTTATTAAACATTTAAATAGAATGAAAGTAGAAAATTTTAATAAATTATTAACAATTTTTAAGAATTATTTTATATTGTTCATTATTTTTTTTTAGAATCTTTACTATCATGGATGAATATTTAAGTGTAGAGTAGTTTTGTTTAATTCAAATTAAAGTTGATAAATTGTTTTTTTTTTTTAATTATTTTAAAATAGATTTTTTTTAATTCTGATTTGTTATATATGTTCTTCTGATTGCTGAAGTTGATTTGAAGATTCGTCGTATAACGATATATATTTCTAACATAACACGTTAGAAGCACTAAACCAATATTAAAACCTCGTGATCGAGAAAGATCATAAAATTTGTTTTCAGTATTGTAAATGTAAGTGCCTTGGGGTTTTGTATCGTGATCGCCCGATCACTTTAACTGTAAATTCATAAAAATCTTTTAGTGAATTCTTCAAATTCATTTTAAGATTGTCCGTGAGTACGAACCAGATGTCTAATAAACGTAAAGCTGGGATTGCGTTAAGGGTACAGGATATTTTGGTTTCACCTCTAGGTAGTACTTAAGCGATCGCCCCCTTTGCTAACTATAACCGTCTGTACGTTTTCGCCACCGAGAAGTCCTCGAACCTGGAGGTTCGAGGCAGTCTGTTTGTTTTGTCCTTTTTTTCAGGGTTTTTGTGTTGTTTTCCATAACCTTTATTTTGTGAGACACTTTCTGTCTCACTTCTCACTTGTGCTTTAGATTAGACTTTAGAGTAGGTTTTATGAGGCCGCCTCGTTTTTTTTTTATAGCTTAGGTTTTTGACTAGGGTTTCAGGTCGTTTCGAGAATCACATCCACATTCTTCGATGACATCACGAAAACGTACATTCGGTTGAGAAGTGCAGAGCGTGTAGGCGAGAGTGGCGGGCTAGCACGTGGCTGGGGTATCCCCGGGCCTGTAATCCTACACGGGTGTTACTCGGATGCTTTGTACTTTGCTTTGCTTGTAGTTTTAAATTTATCTATACTCATTTTTTTAACATTTTGTTACTGGGGTAGGGTTTATTCTGAAAATGTTTCACTAAACAGCAAACATTGTGGTTGACTCAACATGACCACACTACCACTGAACCACATTATTTGAACCATGGTTCTAGTTATTGATGTATACTGCACATCGTATGTGTAATCAGAGGATACTGTTATAACAATATATTTTGTAAAATGATAAATGTCTAACATTCCACATTGAATATTTAACACAAACATAAGATTGAAAGTTTGTACAATTCATTAAATCTTAAAATCATTTTATTACACTACTCTATACTTCAAAACGAATTCGGAAGATCGCCAGACCGATGTGGATATTTAATATAACATAATAATGGCATAAAAAGTAAGAAAAAATAAATACACGATTCATTAATCACAGTGTGGTTAAAAATCATAAAGTTTCAGATGCTTTTAATACCAAACGGATCCATTTTCTCAAAGATTGTGAATACATTGCACTGAAATGTATATCTTTACTACAGGAATGTGTGATGGGAAGTTACCAATGTCAAGGAAAAAGTTAAAATATAAAATACTCTTTTTAAATATACATATATAAAGATTTGTAGTAATAATATTTTGTTTTAGGTACTAAATTATTAGTTTTAGCATTGTACGAAGAGTACGATGGATCAAATTTCAGATGCTGAACAAGGATTACTAAATTATATTGTTTTGGTGCTTGTATAGAATAATGTAATCTTTTATCCAGTCTTCATTTTAAGTGTAAGTATTTCATTTAAAAATCTAATTGATAAAAAATAAATATGTAGCTTAAAATTTAAATGTAAACATACTTTCAATAATTATAAAGTAATAATTAAAGAAAATTTAAAAATATTAACTAATAAATTTTTGTTCCATTAGGATTTGTTTAACTCATCGCAGAATTTACAAGAATTTTCGAAGAATAAAATAACCATCAGATAAAATTCAGAGATTGCAGTTAATTAACCAGAAACTAGAAGCGCTGTATGGCAAAGTAAGTTTTCTCTTTTAAAATTTAAAATTTCATTACGAAAGTAAACAGTTCATTTAAATAAAATAATTGTGGAAACTTAATATTGTTTAACTTCGTGATTTTTTTTAAAAAATCTTATGTGAAATATATAAATTCCTTAATTTTATTAAATATTTAGATTTTTTTTGTTTCATGTATTTTGATCTAAAATTTACATAATTTGTGTAATATTAAATTTATATCACACAACACTTTAATTTCATTCGATAATAAATATACAGATTTTTCAGTTATGATATCACTATATTTCCGAATTTGTTTTTAAAAAATATAATCTTTTCTTTGTTGTTATTGTTGAAATGTTAATTTGTTGTTTAATTTTGATTTTGTGTATTTGTTTCATGTATAAATTGTTTTCTCATTAATAATTTTACACTAATAATAGATTAAATAATTGATGTAATACATTTTAATTTATAATCATATCCGATAAAAATTAATTTATTACAATTAGTAAACTTTCTAGATATTATGTACATTATAATAGTTGAAATTAATTAATATTTTTATTAAATTTACAATTTGATTTTAAAGTGTAATTTTAATTTTCAAATTTATATTGCAAATCAAAAATAATAGTTTATTTTTTTTAATTAAATTGTTTAATATCGGAAATAAATTTTCATTCCAACAATAATTTATATCAAATCACATTTTTTCACTTCTTTCATTCAATAACACATACGCAGATGTTTGATTTGCGATATATTTAATGTATTTTTTTGCACTCCTTATTAAAAGAAAAATTTTATATTGTTCTTTTACTATTGTTAAAATATTATTTTTTCTCTTTTACTTTTATTGTTTAAATTTGATTCTGTTTCAAATATATATTTTTTTTTAATCTGGAAATTAACATTAATAACAAAGTACATTATTAGTCTAATTTAATAATTTTAATTTGATGTAAATTAACTTATCATTAATAAACTTTTTGGTATTATGTACAGTAATTGAGATTGTTTCTTTTTATTAAATTTTATTTCAAAAAAGTATTCTACAAAATCATTTTGAATTCGAATTGACAATAATTTGAGGAAATAAAAATTGTAAATAAGCTAGCATAGTCTAAAAAACTTGAGATTTGACTTTCTTTTATTTAATAATGAAAATATATACAGAAAATAGTTTTATATTTAAACATTTTTATTTATTCTTTCTTCTTCGACGTTTTTCCAGTGAATATTTAAATCTATTTGCATAAATTATTTTAGCACCAAATGATTTGATAAAAAAATCTGTTTATTTTTTACTAATGAATTTTAAATATTTGTTTAACTTTAAAAATATTATTTTTTAATTTTAATTGTTTACTTTCTTTAATATTTTTTTATTTATATATATACACACACAAATTCACATTTATTTTATAAATCAATAGTTTATTATATTTAAAAAGAATTCCATTCATTATATTTGTATATTTTTTTGTATTAATTTTCAATCTTTCTCACTCAATTATTATAAGTTTGTAAATGCTAATATTTATATCTATTGTAATTTTTTAATTTTTATTATACATATGCAGTGTTCTAATTTTAGTATATTTAATATTTTAATTGTTTTTTTTTTTATAAAAGTACACAATCAAATATGTTTAATTATTTTTTATTTATTTTATACACAAGTTTTTATTTATTTTTTCCAGAAATAATTTTAATGATAGGATGTGTAAATATTTTTTACTTGCATTTTATTTTAATGCTGAATTTACAATATTTTATTCATTGTTGTCAGTATATTCTATTGCAAGAATTGATTTAAATTTGGCATTTACATTAATATTTTAATATTGAGTGAATACTTTTTATTCTACAATTGTTGAGCTTTATCAGATTTTTATAAATTTAAAATATTTTTTTTATATATTTTGAATTTATAGCATATGAACCAATTAATAAAATAGTTTAAAATTAAATTTTTACATACTATTTTTTATCATATATATATATTCTTGTGTAACTTTTTTTCAGGTACATGTTTTACATTATGATTTTTGATAAATTTAATATTTGTTTCTATTCATTTTTTTAATTTTATGCAATTTATCTTTAAAAGTACTTACAAAATTTCAAATATTATTTTCAATGCTTAATGAATGAGACTTTCATTCACTGGTTTTATTTAATGATTGCACAGATAAGAAATGAAATTTGTTTTATTGTCAACTTATTAAGAATATCAAAATTATATATATATATATATATATAATATATTTTCAAAAATATTAAAATTCTAATTGCATGAACTTGCAAATTTAGATTTTTTAAATATGACTATAATTTTTAAATGTTTTCGTTATTTTTTTATATTTTCTGTTTTATTATTAAAAGTATATCGTTTATCTTCAAGTAATTATACTGTTCAAATGCTAATTTTTGAGTGTTACAACTTTCATTTAATTTAATTCATTGTAAGAGTGTATTTAGATATTTTTTTATTTATCTACTAAGCTGATATTTTAGTTTTTCTTACATTTGTTCAATTTTGTGTTAATGATCAATGATGTCATTTTTTTTTATAGACATTCGATATGAATCTATTTAAATGTCTTCTGTATAATTTATACTATTTTTATAAACATATTTGAAGTAATTTAATTCATTTCTTTTTTTTTTAAATGTTATTTTAATGTTTTATATATATTTACTTGTTGGTATATGATTTGATAATAATTATACTTTTAATAATATACTATTAATTTTCTTTTATAATATCTTTATTTTTAACAACTGTTGTAATTTATTTTTTATGAGAATTTAATTTCGATTTATTTAAAAAAATGTATTTTTTTTTTAATATTTCAGTAAATTTAATTTAATATTTTTTTTAAAAAGTAACAATATTTTTAAAGCAAATTCAATTTCTTTCATTTATATTTTCTTGTCATGTTTGGTATATTACTTGATAATAATAATTGTTCTTTTAATATTATACCAATTTTCTTTTATAGTAATTTATACAATTTTTAACGATATACTGATAATAATACGTTTTAATCTTTAATGAATTTTTAAAATAATTAACTATAAGTATTAACACTTTATTTTTTTTAAAACTTGAAATTGATCCTTGGTAAAATTATTGTGCATTTGTTTGAATTTAAATTATTTATCAAAAATCATACAGGAAAATTTTCATGATTCGAAAAAACATGAATTATTTTTCTATTTTTAAAAAATATTTTGTGTATATATATATATATATATATGTGTGTGTGTGTGTTGATTTATTTTCAGGTAAATGTATTACATTAATGATTTTTGATCAATATTTGGATGTTATTTATTTGCTCTCATTAGTATTTATCTTTAATTTGTACTGAAACTTTTTCTTTGTTTTTATTTAATGATTACACTTTTTAAAAATAAAATTTGTTTAAATTATGTTGATATTAATTTAATTTTTTTTATATATTGTTTATTCTTATAAGTATTTTTTTATCAACAAGTAATTATTATTGTTAAATGTTAATTTTTCAATGTATTTCTCCTAGTATTTAATTTTAATTCATTTAAGACTGTATTTAGTTAACATAATTGTTTTTGTTCATCTAATAATGTGAACTTTTAGTTTTTCTTATGAACATCTTTATTTTTTTTTATTTTAAACATGTATATATATTTAACTAATTGTAATTATTATATACACTTTTGATTTAAATTTATATTTAAATATTTCTACTTCAAAATTTATACTATTAGTATATCATAATAAATTTATTTTTTTAAAGTCTTATTTCAATAATTTAATGTAAATTCTATTTTCATAATTTATACATTTTTGCTATATTATTTGACGATAATAATTATATTTTTAATATTTTTTTATGTTTCTTTTATATATGTAATTTAATCAATTGTTGCATTTTTTAAAAATTTTATTCCAATCTATTGAAATGACTTATGCAAAAGTTTTTTTTTAATATTTCATTAAATTTAATTCAATGTTTTTGAAACACTCTATCAACAATAATTATAAAGTAAATTTTATTTCTGTTTATATTTGTTCCATTTTTGGTGGTATATATTTTCATAGTGATACTTTTAATAATATAATTAATCAACTTTCTTTTATGTCTCTGATTTTAACAATATACTGATGATAATAATAATATTGTTGAATTTTATAGTTTAGTTTCTAAATAATTATTTTAAAAAGTGCACTAAATATTAATAAAACATTTTATTTTTGAATATTTTAAATTGGACCTTCATAAAATGTATTTTGTATTTTTTTTTTGAATTTAAAGTATTTATCAAAAATCATATATGAGAATTTTCATGACTGGAAAATGCATGAAAGTTGGTAAACACTTCTATTTTTAAAATGGTATTTTATTTTCAGTTAAGATTTTTTTATGTACATATATATATATATATATATATATATATATATATATATATATATATATCTGTATATATATATAATTACAGAATTTTATATATTTTTAAATTTTATATGATTTTCAATTATAAATATTGTTGAATCTAATTATTTTATCTCTTCATTTTATCTATATTCAATTTTAATATTTACTTTTTATTGTATATTAAATTTTTCATAACTTTATTTGATGAAACTGATTTCTATTTTAACATTTTTATAGTTTCATTGCTTTAAATTGTTTTTAATACTTAATGAATGCATAACACTTATATTTTTTTTTAGATTTTTATTTTTCCAATTTATCAGATTAAATTATTTTTGTTTTAATATTTAGTATTACAATTTTTTTTTAATTTTCATATTTAAAAATATGTTTATTTGTCCAGTAATTATTCTATTTTAAATATTTGGTATTGGATGATTACATTTTTCTTTTTAAATTAAATACATCTTTTAAAAAAAGTATTGCTTTTAAAAACATTTACATTCATAAAATAACCAATTTTTATATTATTATTTTAACATTAATTATAAATTAGTAATGTTTTTATTCATTAATTTGATTTGCTTTCACATTAATTTTAAATATTTTTCAATTTTATTAATTCAGGATTGAAATTACATTTGAATTTATAAATATTATTTTTATTATTTGTAATACTATTTGTCAACATTTTTGAAATATCATTGTATACTTTTAAGAAATGTATTAATATCAAAATGATAAATAATTAGAAATTTATAAGTTTTCATTGTTTTTGATTTTAAAAAATAGTAATTTGAAGTCGATTAATTTTTATGTAGTAAATTCGTTTATATTTTTATTATTTGATTAATGAATTTTTTATTTTTTAAGTGGAAACATTTCTGAAAATCATATAGAATTATGTGTATTGTAAATACTTTTTCCATTCGTTGATAAGAAAATCTTACTTTATATATATATATGTATATATGTATATATGTATATATGTATATATGTATATATGTATATATGTATATATATATATATATATATATATATATATATATATATATATATATATACATTCGTACGTATGTAAATGCAATAATGTGTGTTTAAAAATATGTGCAAGTGCTAATTTTATATAATTTTTTCCATAAGTAATATTTTAATTACTGGTTAACTGTTAAAACATTTAGAATTGAACTTAGTATTTTTCATTGTCTTTTATTTTGCTTTATTTTAAATTATATTTTTATTATATTGAGTATTCGTAAAACTGATTTCTTTCTTTTACTCCATTAATAATCGAAACAAATCTAATTTTTAAAAAACGTTAAAAATTAAAAGAAATATTAAAATGTTGAAATATTCTGCTAAATAATCGAAATAAATATATTTTTTATTAATTTAACCCACAATACATATAAAATATATCTCTATATTTTTATATTCTATTTTGTTTTGATAAATTCATTTAATTAATTTGGTCAAATGTACATGTTACAGTAGTAATGTAATTTTCTAAAGAAAATAACATGTTGAAATATTGTTAAAATTATTAAAATGTTTTAATATTTTCGACTTTCATTGAATTTCACTTATTTAAATTATATGCCAATTGTTACTTGTTTGTAAAAAAAAATATAATTTATTACTTCTAAACTCTGTATTATTTAGTAAAAATTTTAATTTACTTTGTTATATTTAAATATCTTGAAATAATAATATGTTTAGATCATGCTGTGTTCATATTATTGATATTTTAAAATTTAATTATTTATTTCAAAATTAATTTGTTTCAAGAAGTAAATTTCCATAACTGTAGTTTGTATTAATGACTTCTTAATTTTCAATTAGTTTTAATAATTTTCACTTCAACAGCAATTAAAGTATTAAAATAATTAGTAATTTTTTCAACATGTATATTTTTTATATAAAACATATATATATATATATATATGAATATATATGTGAAATATATATATATATATATATAAATTAAAGATTAGTAATATTTAAATAACTAACTAAATAATTAATGAATTTATTTAATTATGTTTATTAATGTTTGGTTTCTATTATATTATTGCTATTAATAATAGATTAAATTCATTAAATTTTATATTATTTCTCATTATCTCTCTATTCAGTAATATTTAATTCTATTTCAATTACACATTTAATAAGTATTTTTATTAAAACATGCTTTATCCTTTATTAATTTTTATTTTGATATTGAATCAATTTCCAATTTTTATTGTGTTCTTTTCAATATTACTATTTTGTATGTACATAATTTTATAATAAGATTCGTATATTCGATTTTATTAAATATTCATATTAAAATTTTCATTTCTAAACTTAAACTAGGTTTTCATAAAATGTTTCTTTTTTTTATACTAATATAATAGAAATTTTATTAAAAATATGAAATAGTGTAAATTAAAATCTTGAATTGTTGTCACTTCTCATTGTTGATATTTAATGAATGTTAATTTAATTACTGTTGTTCATATTAACTTAACTAGTTTCTGATTTCTGTTTCAACATTTTAACATTTTTTTAATATACATAATATTTTTGTACCATGATGATGTATATTTGATTTCTATTTGTCATATCTTAAATTGTGGTTCTTTAATTGCATTCCCTGTTTTATTACATTTTTCAAAATTTTTGAAAATTAAATTGAAAATACGAAATTGATAATATTAGTCTGATTATTTTGCCAGCTTTTATTTTGTTTGCACATAAATTAATATTCGTTGAATTTTATTTTGAAATACATTTTCTTGCTATTCTGAAATTAATTTACTGATTAGATATTTAACTTGCAACTTTTTATTGTAGTCTTTCTTTTTCAATATCTACCATATATATATATATATATATATATATATATATATATATATATATATATATAATATTGTAATAAGTCATATATAATTATATTTTATATATTGTTACATTTTTGTTTATTTTAAAATTTAAACTGATTCCTGAATTATTTTCTTTATTATTTAAAAGTATTAAAATTTTTTCTTTTATTTAAATTCTCTTTTTATAATCAGTTTCTCTTTTTCATATGCGTTTGTAATTACATTTAATAAGAGTCTGTAAATGATCGAAATCAGTTTTATACGCGAATTCTATCGATTTTTTTAAGTTCGAATTATCTTCTCTCTTAATAAACATGTTTATTTGTTCGATTGTAAATAGTTTTTAAAATGTTTCATTTATATCCATTATTGATTTTATATGAATATATCATTGTTTTGATGTTTATTTGTTTTTGTAACATATTGTTTTTAAACAATAGTTGTCAAATTACAAAAGTCGACCAGATATTACGTTTTTACTGTAAAAAACGTATCTCATTCCGTTTTATTTATTTACTTTTGTAAATTTTTAATAGCTTGAAGTGAATGACCGAAATAGATTGTATGTATAAAATATTGTAAATTGTATTTATGTATCTTGTTTTCAACCATTAATGAATGTGTTATATAAAGAATATAAAAATGTTTTCAGATGTTATTCGAAGAAGATGAAGAATATCTAGAATTGAAGTACGACTATCAAGATTTCCCAATATGAGATACATCTGTTCAATTTGTTTCCATTTACGGATGACAGCATTGCAGAATCAAGGAATTTATTTATAGTTATTAATTATAGTAATTTATTATTGTTAACCTAAATATTTCTATATATTTGGTAACAAAATTGCGATATTCGAATAATAGGGTATTGATTGCAACATCACTTTTTCTATAAGAGCAAAAATTTAGTAGCATTGACAATGAATCATCTATTTGATTCATTAAAACGAAAAATAAATTTCAAATTTTTAGATTCTCTCTTAAAGTTCATAAGTAAAAGAAAACTGCATATTATTTAAAAAAGTAAATTAATCGAAATGATATATTTTATTATAACGTACATGGAAAAAAAGTGCATTCATAAATAAAAGAAAATTGTAAATTATTTAAATATAAATTAATAGACGTAGTATCTTTAGGTCTTCTAGATTAAAGAAAAAATAAGTTCATATGAAATAAAAAAAGCAATCGGTTTCGTTATGCATTAATGAATTTTAAATAGTTAAAAACATTTTTTTATAAATGAAAAGTAAAAACAAATTGATGTTCATAAATAATAGAAAAATTGTAATGATTCCTCGAGATTAATTAATATGATTGGTAAAATTTAAAATATTTGTTTATTTAATAAGTATTTAATATTTTTTATATTTGTTTGTTACTTACTTTATTTTCATAAATAGATTATAATGTGAAAGTAATTACTTTATACTTTCTCTTTAAATGGAATTTAAATTAATTTTTAATTATTTTTGTCTAAAATCTATAAGTAGAAAATTGACTTTTTTAAAGTAATGAAATGAATCAATAATGTTTATATTTTTTTTATTAAATATGAACTCAGTTTCTTACTTTTCGATTGTTTGAATGTTTTTCATAAATAGTACAAATTTTAATCAAATTTTTGTAGTTGAATTATTAATTGCATTAGTAATATTTAAATACTTTTTCATTTAATTTTACAATCTTGTTCAATTTCATATTTCTATATAAAGTTGTTTTAAATGTCATAAATTGTTGAAAATTAAGAATGTTTTTCATAAAGTGAAATAATTGGTAATATTTAAATGATCTTCTAATTAAATATGAATTAATTTTTTATCACTATATTAATTATAATATTTTTTAATGATCATAATGGAAGTAATTTTTATAACAAAATTTTGGTTTGATAACATATTTAATGGTTTTAAGAGTTAGTTTAACTTTGCCATTTTTCAATTTCTCATTTCTGTATTAAAAGAGAGCATTGTTGGAATTTGAAACAATAGAAATTTACAGATCACTTATTTTAAATATAAATTCACTTTTCTTATATTACAAATAAAGTTTAAACTTTTCTAACGATTCACAAGTGATAACTAATTATCAATTACGATTTTAATAGATAAATTAATAGTTTGATTATCTCGAAATACTCTGATTTTCAACAGTTCGACTTTGAATGAAATTAGTTTAATTAAAACTGGTAAATGATTGAGAATTACAAATTAATAATTTGTTTTACAAGGCTAAAATAATGATTGATTATAATTGTTTTTTTTTTTAATTATTGAATATGAACTATTTTTTTTATCATTGATATGCATTCATTAAAAAGTTTTCAAATGGTAATAAAGAAATTGTCATTTGATAAATAAATTGGACTTGAACACATTTTTAATATCATTTCTTTTGATTTACGAACTTTAAATTTCTTATTTCTATGTAGTGTTTTTGATGCTTGTTAACTGATAGAAAATTACAAATTAATTTTTTTAAAAAAATCATATAGTTAATAATATTTAAATGCTGTTTTTCTATTAAACAAAATTTTATATCAATACATTAATTGGGAATAATTTCTAATGATCCTTAAACATTTTAAAAGTAATTTTTATGGTTTAATTAATGATTTTTACATATTGTTTAAATACGTTTTCTTTTAACTATGAACTTTTAATGCAGTTTTGTCAATGCTCGTAACTAATAGAAGATTTGAAATGAATTATTTTTTAAAGATTAAATAAATTCTCTGTTTCTATTAAACATGAATAAAATTTAGGCCGTGAACTTTTTATGAACTTTTTCAATTTCTTATTTCGATAAACACATCAATTATATGATAATATATGAATATTTTTTTATTTAATATGAATTAAATTTCATGTCAGTACAATAATTACAATGTTTTTTAATGATATTTAAATAGTTGAAAATAATTTTACTGATAATAATTGAACATCTTAATAATTGAATACTCTTAACATTTTATTTAATAATGAAATTTAAAATTTCTTATTTCTATATGAAATTAAGTATTGGTAAAGTTCATAATTATTAGAAATTAATTTTTTGTAAAGTGAAATAATCATTGTCGGAATGTATATACTCTTTAATTGTTTAATAAGAACTAGGTTTCTTATCAGTACATCAAATACAAATTTTTCTAATGATTGCCATAAGTAATAGACGGTTACAAATTAACTTTAACAATTCAATTAAAGGTTATACATACCTTTTTTGACATTTTAATGCATATTTTTATTAAATATAAATTAAATCACATCTGATATGTATATTCAATTTTATACTATCATAAGTAATAGACAATTAAATATTGAGATTTTATTTAAGTAAGTAGATTTTATTAAAATAATGAATACAAGTAGAAAAAATATTTGAATGAATCGTAAGGCGAATGATTTAATCGAAAATTTTATTTTTTTCGTTAAGTATGAAATCGTTTTCTTATTCAAATTCTAAATTTTTTCAAACATTAATTAAGAAAGTATTTTTTTAACGATGATGAAATCGATGTTATTTACATATAGTTGTTTTAAAAAAAAAATGAATTTTATTTTCATATCACTTCATTAGTAATTAAATTATTAATTTTTCAATTTAATTTCTTTATGAATAATGTAACCATTCTTTTTACTGTAATGTTTTCTAAATATTAATTCAATTTATTATTTCGATATGAAATACTTGTTTTTAAGTAAATCTATAATATCAGATAATTGTTAGCTAATGTTTAGCTATTATTTTTTGCTTTAAATAATAATTCTTAAATGAAAACATTTCGTAAATAACATGGATTTTTTTTTATAAGTAAATTAATATTATTTAGATGTGTGTTTTAAATATATTCAATTTCATTTTGTAATATTGAATAGTTTCTGTTTGAAGTCAATTTATATAGAATCGATATTAATCAGATGCCTTTTTCGTTTAAATATCAAATCGTATTTTTATTTTATTGAATCAAAGTTCATATTGCAATTGTTTTTAGTTATTTTATATTAATACCGTTGAGTGTATAATATATATGCAAAGTTAACATACCAGTAAATGTTATGTACTACGTAAATGATTATTTCACATTTTAATTAATTTATATATCTATCGAAAATAGAAAAGTGATGTCGTTTACAATATCAGTAGTAACTTTCAGTGTGCGATATACAATACGTATAATTGAAAAATAATTTGTCTTTAAGTATATGAATCGCTAAAAGCGATCTTTCATCGAATGCATATTTAATATTTCCTTTTCTCGTTTTATATCTGCAAAAGTTTTCAGAAAATCGAAACATATATTTCAACACCGTCTATATGTGTGTTTTGAACAAGTGTTTGTCTCTTGTGTGTCATTAGCTCGTTTAGCTCGAATCCGACATTTTTGTCTCGTTTAATTATATCGGTTTAGGCCGTTTAGATTCGAATCATCTCGGGTAGGAGTAGATAGTTTAGCTCTGTGATGTCAGGCAGGTTTTAAATAGATCGTTTAGATACAGACTCGGGTAGGCTTATATCGTTAGCTACGTGTCGGGTAGGGTAGGGCGGCAGTCGGAACGCCGGTGTGTCATGAATGTCGTGTATGTACGAATGTTACGTATGCTCGATTAACATCCGAGAAGTGGTAGTGTGAAGTTTCGAGATGTCATCTCATCGGTGTTTAATAGATTTTCTGGAAACTTTAATTTATAGTTTTTTATCATTACAGTAATATTAAAATAATCAATTTAAACCGCATATTTGTTTGAAATAAACATTAATCATTATAAATATGTATTTTTTTCGCACATTGTTACGTTACTTTTTTAGCTACGTACTACTGTTATTTTTGTATCTGATTATGGTAATCGTTTAAAACGAGTAAGTTAATACAAGTTTTAATGAGTAATAAATATCGTACACCGTAATATATCTTTTGCACCGTCGTACATCCTTCGTCATCGATACGTGTTATACACCGAACAGTGTGTATCGTAAGTAACCGAAACGGAGCGTACGTTGTAATTTAAACGGACGGTGTGGTCATAAGTAAACGAAACCGTGTAAGTAATATCGTAAGTAACGAAAACGGACTGTGCGGTGCCTTAAGTAACTGAAACCGTGTAGATATTTTTGTACGATAAACGATTACCTGTGACCGATGAAGTAACGATAGTACATCGAACCTTTCCGATTTATATATGTAAAATAAAGAATAAAATCGATATCGCAATGTTTTCACTTATAATTTATGTTGTATCGTTAGGCTTTTTACGTTCGTAATCGCAATAAGATGCGAGAGCGTTTCTTAAATAAAACATCATACCCTTTTCGATTTCAAAACACATGCGTTTTACTCAAATATAAATATGTACGTGCGTAATGTGGTCTACGATTTATTTTCCGATAACGTGTATCGCTTGTATTTTCCGATACTCTGTCCGATGACCGGTCGTAATAAGCTCGGTAAGCGCGATACACGAGTATATATAAATCGTATCCGATTACGCCTGCATATGTATCGTAGTCGAGACTTCTTAGACTCTGTCCGACACGTACGCTCTCTCATCCGCAACCCTTATCCGACTTATAACAAAATTTACAGGGTGGTGGGGGCGAAGCTCTGGCCAAATTTTCAGGTCACGTGACCGGCGCACTGCGCATGCTCGTGGACTTAGAAGATTTTTCCAAAAATACCTCTGACGTCACACGACAAAACGTCACGCGACGACGTCATCGGCCGCCATCTTGAAACGTCATCAAAAAACAATGAATTAACCTCTTTGATGCGGCGGCGGCGAAAACGCGCCCGCCTACCCGGCCCCGTGGTACCCGGGCCCCGGCCGCCCGGCTCGCCCGGCCTCGCTCCGAGCGAGGCGGACGGGGCCAGGCGGCTCGCCGGCCCCGGCTACCCGGCCTCGCTTTTTCAAGCGAGGCCGGGCGCCGAGGCGCGGCGAGCCGCCTGGCCCGTCCGCCTCGCTCAGAGCGAGGCGGGCGAACCGAGGCGGTCGAGACCCAGGTACCACGGAGGCCATGGTAGACGGGCGTTTTTCCTATACAGTACATGTTATTTTTCAAACATATACTGCCGTATAGGCCTGGACAGACACCTATCTTCGGATTCGATCCGAGGACAGTGACCATGCCAGCAATAGTAATTGGACGTGTGTGCTATCCACTGCACCACGTCGTTCTTATACAGTATAAGCTCAGAACTTCCTTTTGTTCTGTTTAATTCAGCCTCCGTTACCACCAGAGCTTCCGATATCGCTCGAGCTTCCGATAACCAGGTCGGTCCGACGTCTCCGTCGTATCGACAGCAGTAGAGCGTTTATACCTAACCGCTCTACGTTCACGTTACCGCTAGAGCTTCCGATAACTATGTCGGTTCGACGTCTCTGTCGAACCGACAGTACCGACGCTGCTCTTCGACAGCAGTAGAGCGTTTATACCTAACCGCTCTACCTTCGTATCTATGTAGTGATCTTATCCATGTTATTTATAAGTATTTACTGCAAGTTCATGTATAGTCATATTCTAAAATAACATTATAATGTACACTGTTGTATGTATTGTACTTGTAGTATACATGTTCAAGTGTAATGTGTTCATGCCTGTCTCTCTCTCTGTATTTGCATGCACCAAGTATCCATCTATTCTTACATGTTTGTATAGGTACTTGGTGCATGCATAATACAGATATGCATGAATACATTACACTTGAACTTGTATATTACAAGTTCAATACATACTACAGTGTACATTATAATATTATTTTAGAATATGACTAATCATGAACTTGCAGTCTACTTGTAACATGGATCTCTGAAATACATACAAATATATTTTAGAAATAAATACTCATATATAATATGAAGTTATATTTATTGATATCAAATATATATATATATATATATATATATATATATATATATATATATATATATATATATATATATATATATATTCTACAGACATAATATATATCTATTTAAATGGAATTTTGAAGTCTGTCTAGAAACACCATTATATAAAGACAACAGCAGCAGCTTACTGATAAGTATTTTCTGAACCTGGAAACAAGATGCAAATAACATTAATATATATATATATATATATATATATATATATATATATATATATATAATTTTACATATTAAAATGTTACATTCTGTTTTTCTGATCTATATACAATTTTTTTCTCTATGCATAGTAGTATATTTTTCAAAAATATACTACTATGTTTTCAAAAATAATTTAATAACATATATTACATTTGTAATATGATAAAAGAATAAAAATTTTGTTAATATTACAATATTTACAATATTACTTTTTTAAAAAAAATGTCCATCTATTCTATTAACTTACATTATATATATATATAAAGGGGTACGTGAATTTGAGAAATTTTTTTTCGAGTTTTTTCGCGCATCGCAAGCGGGGCGGTCCGTAGATATACGTCCTGGTGTTTAAAAGTGAAATCGGAACATAGAAGGTATTCGAATCGGCCCGCGAAGTGGGCGGGTCGCAAATTTTCAGATTATATTTCTCCGACCCTGTACCCCTAATTGACAAACCGACACCGGTTCAATGTTCAAATGGACGTGTAATGGAGCTGGTCCGCAGACCCACGTATAAATAAATTTTACCTTAATAGAAATGTTCTCTTCGGCGCAAGTAGGTCTATCCGTGTGTGCGTACGACCGGGCAATTTCGTCGGCCGGCGGTTCGTTTCACCGCGGCGCTCCGGACTGATTCCGTCGATTATCGGGCTCGAACATACTGTAAATGGGAATGTAACGGTGTTCTATACGACTAACATGTAAACACAACGAAAGTGATTCGGCCCTGTTCGATTGATATACTAGATATATACGATGACATTTTGTACTCGTATAATCATTTTGTTGTTTCTTTCTGTAATGTCATCTAAAAATGTTTCGAAGCTAATTTTATTACTTACTATTTTTTATCATTTAAAAACATATATATATATATATATATATATATATATATATATATATATATATATATATATATGTATATATATATATATATATATATATATTTATACGGTAACTTTGAAATAAAATGACTGTAGCTACGGTCCAACGTAGCAAACTCGAAAATATTACAGCGAGCAAATCCAGTTAAGCACGAAAAGTGGCGTACCACGAAAGGAGTGGTGACTTTCGACCATGTACTGCGTAAGGTCAAAGAAAGATAGAATAAAAAACATTTGTAATTACGCATTCACGTATATATTTATATGATGACTTTGAAATAAAATGAGTACAGCTAAGGTAAAACAAAACAAACTCGAAAATATTACAACAATCAAATACAGTTAAGCACGAAGAGATTATACATATATTCGTACATTTGTAAGAGAAATTTGAAATAAAATTACTGTAGCTACGGTCGAACGTAGCAAACTCGAAAATATTACAGCGAGCAAATCCAGTTAAGCACGAAGAGTGGCGTACCACGAAAGGAGTGGTGATTTTCGACCAAGTACTGCGTAAGGTCAAAGAACGATAAAATAAAAAACATTTGTAATATACACATACATGTACATGTTTATACGATGACTTTGAAATAAAATGAGTACAGCTACGGTAAAACAAAACAAACTCGAAAATATTACAACAATCAAATCCAGTTAAGCACGAAGAGAGTATACATATATTCGTACATTTGTAAGAGAAATTTGAAATAAAATTACTGTAGCTACGGTCGAACGTAGCAAACTCGAAAATACTACAGCGAGCAAATCCAGTTAAGCACGAAGAGTGGCGTACCACGAAAGGAGTGGTGATCACGACAATGTACTGCGTAAGTTCAATGAATGTTAGATTAAAAAAAACCCGACAATAAGAATTGAACCAGAGACCTCCAGCGTTACGGCCGCCTCGCGTAATTACCTATGCTGCGCGATCACTTGATTCACGTCGTGTGAGGATCAGTATTCAGGCTTTATTGAAACATTGAGCCATGTATTACCCGAACAACCTAGAAGCGCATCAAAGTATTAATGGAGCATAAACAAGGCGTCAACATTTACCAGTCCACGGGCCCTCGAACTATTCGAATTCCCCTACATTGACGCGACCTCCTTGAAGACAGATATATATATATATATATATATATATATATATATATATATATATAGAGAGAGAGAGAGAGAGAGAGAGAACTATCGCCTAGGTATAACGAAATAAAAAATAATAATGTCTCCCAAAAGCTTTATGAAATTATATAGCTACGCATTCACACACAGGCAGAGACAAACACAGAATTTCGACCTGGTACAAAAATTGTCTAACATCGTCGTGTGTCTGTCAGTCTATATGTGTTGTTGTCTATGCGAGTCTGTGCAATATCCGCCATATCCACATACCCACACTTTCACAAACACACTCAACAACCACACTCACACCCACATTAAAGCTGTGTGTGTGTGTGTGTATGCAATATCCGTCATAGCCAGAGCCACCATACCCGCAATAATCGCCACATCTGCAGTATCCGCAATGTCCAACATATCGGCAATAAACACCTTATCAACTATATCCTCTATGTCAGCAATATCCATCATATTCGCCATATCCAGAATATCTGTCAAACCTCCAATATCCACACACCCACACCCATATTCACACCACAGACTCATACACACATACAGACCCCCCATATATATATATATATATATATATATATATATATATATATATATATATATATATATATATATAAATTCGTACATTTATACGATAACATTGAAATAAACTGACTACTGCTGCGGTGCAACATAGCAAACTCCAAAATACCACAACAAGCAATCAAGTTAAACAAGAAGGTAGCGGACCACAAAAGGAGTGGTGACCTCAACCTCGCACTGCGTAGGGTCAAGGAAAGTATAAAACACACACACATCCACACCCACCGACTAAGCCTCACACAGCCATACACATGCACACAACGACCAACACTCTTCTCCCAAACATCCACACTCGGGCTTAACAATGATTATCGGACATTGTCTAAAAATCACTCGGGCTTGATATATATATATATATATATATATATATATATATATATATATATATATATATATACATATATTCGTATATTTATATGATAACTTTGAAATAAATTGATTACAGCTACGGAGCAACATAGCAAACTCCAAAATATCACAACAAGCAATCAAGTTAAGCAAGAAGGGTAACGGACAACAAAAGGAGTGGTGATCTCAACCTCGCACTGCGTAGGGTCAAAAAAAGTTCGATAAAAAAAATTAACAAAGAAAATCGACCCAGGGATTTCCAGCGTTCCGGGAACATTACTTATTCAAGTTGCGCGAAGATCGGTATTCAGACGTCATTGAAACTTTGAGTCGTGCTTTCTCCGGAACGACCCAGAAGCGCATCAAAGTGTTGTGTGAACGTATGTGTCCGTCACGTGAATGTGTCCGTATTGGTGTGTCTGTGTGTGTATCTGTGTGTGTACCATATTTGTCATATCCGCCATATCCGTTACATTCACACCCACACACCCAAACGCACACATCCACACACACAAACCCACACATACACACCCACACTCACACAACCACACAGATCCACAAGGCCCACACAGACCCAGACCCACACAGACACAGACCCACACAGACACAGACCCACACAGACACAGACCCACACAGACAGATCCACACAGACACAGACCCACACAGACAGAGACCCACACAGACAGACACCCACACAGACAGAGATCCACACAGACACAGACCCACACAGTCACAGACCCACACAGACACAGACCCACACAGACACAGACCCACACAGACACAGACCCACACAGACACAGACCCACACAGACACAGACCCACACAGACACAGACCCACACAGACACAGACCCACACAGACACAGACCCAGACAGACACAGACGCACACAGACTCAGACCCACACAGACTCAGACCCACACAGACACAGACCCACACAGACCTATTTTTCAACTAGTTTTTCGGCCATAAGTAGTCGAATTTAAATGCGAAACGACTCATATCGCATATCGTTAGATGCGTCTTAAAATTATCTATCTTGTGGTGTGCAACTCAATTCGATTATCTTCCAAAAAAGCCTAATTTTGCCCGAAAAACCTATTTTTCAACCAGTTTTTCGCCCATAAGTATTCGAATTTAAATGCGAAACGGCTCATATCGCATATCGTTAGATGCGTCTTAAAATTATCTATCTCGTGGTGTGCAATTCAATTCGATTATCTTCCAAAAAAGCCTAATTTTGCCCGTAAACCTATTTTTCAACCAGTTTTTCGGCCATAAGTAGTCGAATTTAAATGCGAAACGGCTCATATCGCATATCGTTAGATGCGTCTTAAAATTATCTATCTCGTGGTGTGCAATTCAATTCGATTATCTTCCAAAAAAGCCTAATTTTGCCCGTAAACCTATTTTTCAACCAGTTTTTCGGCCATAAATAGTCGAATTTAAATGCGAAACGGCTCATATCGCATATCGTTAGATGCGTCTTAAAATTATCTATCTCGTGGTGTGCAATTCAATTCGATTATCTTCCAAAAAAGCCTAATTTTGCCCGAAAAACCTATTTTTCAACCAGTTTTTCGGCCATAAGTAGTCGAATTTAAATGCGAAACGGCTCATATCGCATATCGTTAGATGAGTCTTAAAATTATCTATCTCGTGGTGTGCAATTCAATTCGATTATCTTCCAAAAAAGCCTAATTTTGCCCGAAAAACCTATTTTTCAACCAGTTTTTCGCCCATAAGTAATCGAATTTAAATGCGAAACGGCTCATGTCGCATATCGTTAGATGCGTCTTAAAATTATCTATCCCGTGGTGTGCAATTCAAAATGATTATTGTTCAAAAAAGCATTATTTTACCCAAAAAATTGTTCACCAAAGTCCAAAAATCGTCGTTAAACTCGAGTCATTTTTAGACAATGTCCAAAAATCGTCGTTCAGTCGGAGTCATTTTTAGACAATGTCCAAAATCGTCCACAGACCCACACAGACACAGATCCACACAGACACAGACCCACACAGACGCAGACTCACACAGACTCAGACCCACACAGACTCAGACCCACACAGACGCAGACTCACACAAACGCAGACTCACACAGCCTCAGACCCACAAAGACTCAGACCCACACAGATACAGACCTACAAAGATACAGACCCACACAGACTCAGACCCGCACAGACTCAGACCCACACACCCAGACCCACACAGACTCAGACCCACACAGACTCACAGAGACCCACAGAGACTCAGACCCACACACACACAGACCCACACAGATACACACAGACACAGACCCACACAGACACAGACCCACACAGACACAGACCCACACAGACACAGACCCACACAGACACAGACCCACACAGACTCAGACCCACACAGACTCAGACCCACACAGACTCAGACCCACACCCACACAGACCCACACCCACACAGACCCACACCCACACCCACACAGACCCACACAGACCCACACCCACACACTTCCAAACATACACACATACACTTCCACATACACACACACTAAGACAATGTCCAAAAATCGTTGGATAACCAAAGTAATTTTTGGACAATGTCCAAAAATCGTCGGTTATTCCGAGTGATTTTTAGACAATGTCCAAAAATCGTCGGTTAACCCAAGTGATTTTTAGACAATGTCAAAAAATCGTCAGTTAACCCGAGTGATTTTTAGACAATGTCCAAAAATCGTCAGTTATCCCGAGTCATTTTTAGGCAATGTCCAAAAATCGTCATTCAAGTCAAGTCATTTTTAGACAATGTCCAAAAATCGTCTTTCAAGTCAAGTCATTTTAGACAATGTCCAAAAATTGTAGTAAAAACCAAGATATTTTTAGACAATGTCTAAAAATCACTTGGAATAACCGACAATTTTTGGACAATGTCTAAAAATCACTTGGAGTTATCAACGCTTTTTGGACATTGTCTAAAAATCACTTGGGTTAACCGACGATTTTTGGATATTGTCTAAAAATCACTCGGGTTAACTGACGATTTGTGGACAATGTCTAAAAATCACTCGGAATAACAGACAATTTTTGGACAATGTCTAAAAATCACTTGGGTTAACCGACGATTTTTGGACATTGTCTAAAAATCACTTGGGTTAACCGACGATTTTTGGACAATGTCTAAAAATCACTTGGGTTAACCGACGATTTTTGGATATTGTCTAAAAATCACTTGGGTTAACCGACGATTTTTGGACATTGTCTAATAATCACTCCCAATAACCGACGATTTTTGGACATTCTCTAAAAATCATTCGGATTAACTGAAGATTTTTGGACATTGTCTAAAAATCACTTGGGTTAACCGACGATTTTTGGACATTGTCTAAAAATCACTTGGAATAACCGACGACTTTTGGACATTGTCCAAAAATCAATTTGGTTATCCAACGATTTTTGGACATTGTCTTAGTGTGTGTGTGTTTGTGTTTAAGTGTGTGTGTGTGGGTCTATGTGTGTGTGGGTCTGTGTGTGTGTGGGTCTGTGTCTGTGTGGGTCTGTGTCTGTGTGGGTCTGTGTCTGTGTGGGTCTCTGTGTGTGTGTGGGTCTGTGCCTGTGTGGGTCTGTGCCTGTGCGGGTCTGTGCCTGTGCGGGTCTGTGCCTGTGTGGGTCTGTGTCTGTGTGGGTCTGTGTCTGTGTGGGTCTGTGTCTGTGTGGGTCTGTGTCTGTGTGGGCCTCTGTCTGTGTGGGTCTCTGCCTGTGTCTGCGTGGGTCTGTGTCTGCGTGGGTCTGTGTCTGCGTGGGTCTGTGTCTGAGTGGGTCTGTGTCTGCGTGGGTCTGTGTCTGAGTGGGTCTGTGTCTGCGTGGGTCTGTGTCTGCGTGGGTCTGTGTCTGCGTGGGTCTGTGTCTGCGTAGGTCTGTGTCTGCGTGGGTGTGTCTGCGTGGGTCTGTGTCTGCTTGGGTCTGTGTCTGCTTGGGTCTGTGTCTGCGTGGGTCTGTGTCTGCTTGGGTCTGTGTCTGCGTGGGTCTGTGTCCGTGTGGGTCTGTGTCCGTGTGGGTCTGTGTTTGTGTGGGTCTGTGTCTGTGGGTCTGTGTCTGTGTGGGTCTGTGGACGATTTTTGGACATTGTCTAAAAATGACTCCGACTGAACGACGATTTTTGGACATTGTCTAAAAATGACTCTGGTTTAACGACGATTTTTGGACTTTGGTGAACAAGTTTTTTGGGTAAAATAATGCTTTTTTGAACAATAATCGAATTGAATTGCACACCACGGGATAGATAATTTTAAGACGCATCTAACGATATGCGGTATGAGCCGTTTCGCATTTAAATTCGACTACTTATGGCCGAAAAACTGGTTGAAAAATAGGTTTTTCGGGCAAAATTAGGCTTTTTTGGAAGATAATCGAATTGAATTGCACACCACGAGATAGATAATTTTAAGACGCATCTAACGATATGCGATATGAGCCGTTTCGCATTTAAATTCGACTATTTAAGGCCGAAAAACTGGTTGAAAAATAGGTTTTTCGGGCAAAATTAGGCTTTTTTGGAAGATAATCGAATTGAATTGCACACCACGAGATAGATAATTTTAAGACGCATCTAATGATATGCGATTTTAGCCGTTTCGCATTTAAATTCAATTACTTATGGCCGAAAAACTGGTTGAAAAATAGGTTTTTCGGGCAAAATTAGGCTTTTTTGGAAGATAATCGAATTGAATTGCACACCACGAGATAGATAATTTTAAGACGCATCTAACGATATGCGATATGAGCCGTTTCGCATTTAAATTCGACTATTTATGGCCGAAAAACTGGTTGAAAAATAGGTCTGTGTGGGTCTGTGTCTGTGTGGGTCTGTGTCTGTGTGGGTCTGTGTCTGTGTGGGTCTGTGTCTGTGTGGGTCTGTGTCTGTGTGGGTCTGTGTCTGTGAGGGTCTGTCTGTGTGGGTCGGTGTCTGTGTGGGTCGGTCTCTGTGTGGGTCTGTCTCTGTGTGGGTCTGTGTCTGTGTGGGTCTGTGTCTGTGTGGGTCTGTGGACGATTTTTGGACATTGTCTAAAAATGACTCCGACTGAACGACGATTTTTGGACATTGTCTAAAAATGACTCGGGTTTAACGACGATTTTTGGACTTTGGTGAACAAGTTTTTTGGGTAAAATAATGCTTTTTTGAACAATAATCGAATTGAATTGCACACCACGGAATAGATAATTTTAAGACGCATCTAACGATATGCGATATGAGCCGTTTCGCATTTAAATTCGACTACTTATGGCCGAAAAACTGGCTGAAAAATAGGTCTGTGTGGGTCTGTGTGTGTGTGGGTCTATGTGTGTGTGGGTCTGTGTGTGTGTGGGTCTGTGTGTGTGTGGGTCTGTGTGTGTGTGGGTCTGTGTGTGTGTGGGTCTGTGTGTGTGTGGGTCTGTGTGTGTGTGGGTCTGTGTGTGTGTGGGTCTGTGTGTGTGTGGGTCTGTGTGTGTGTGGGTCTGTGTATGTGTGTGGGTCTGTGTGTGTGTGGGTCTGTGTGTGTGTGGGTCTGTGTGTGTGTGGGTCTGTGTCTGTGTGGGTCTGTGTGTGTGTGGGTCTGTGTCTGTGTGGGTCTGTCTGTGTGGGTCGGTCTTTGTGTGGGTCTGTCTCTGTGTGGGTCTGTGTCTGTGTGGGTCTGTGGACGATTTTTGGACATTGTCTAAAAATGACTCCGACTGAACGACGATTTTTGGACAATGTCTAAAAATGACTCTGGTTTAACGACGATTTTTGGACTTTGGTGAACAAGTTTTTTGGGTAAAATAATGCTTTTTTGAACAATAATCGAATTGATTTGCACACCACGAGATAGATAATTTTAAGACGCATCTAACGATATGCGATATGAGCCGTTTCGCATTTAAATTCGACTATTTATGGCCGAAAAACTGATTGAAAAATAGGTTTTTCGGGCAAAATTAGGCTTTTTTGGAAGATAATCGAATTGAATTGCACACCACGGAATAGATAATTTTAAGACGCATCTAACGATATGCGATATGAGCCGTTTCGCATTTAAATTCGACTATTTAAGGCCGAAAAACTGGTTGAAAAATAGGTTTTTCGGGCAAAATTAGGCTTTTTTGGAAGATAATCGAATTGATTTGCACACCACGAGATAGATAATTTTAAGACGCATCTAACGATATGCGATATGAGCCGTTTCGCATTTAAATTCGACTACTTATGGCCGAAAAACTGGTTGAAAAATAGGTTTTTCGGGCAAAATTAGGCTTTTTTGGAAGATAATTGAATTGAATGGCACACCACGAGATAGATAATTTTAAGACGCATCTAACGATATGCGATATGAGCCGTTTCGCATTTAAATTCGACTACTTATGGGCGAAAAACTGGTTGAAAAATAGGTTTTTCGGGCAAAATTAGGCTTTTTTGGAAGATAATCGAATTGATTTGCACACCACGAGATAGATAATTTTAAGACGCATCTAACGATATGCGATATGAGCCGTTTCGCATTTAAATTCGACTACTTATGGCCGAAAAACTGGTTGAAAAATAGGTTTTTCGGGCAAAATTAGGCTTTTTTGGAAGATAATCGAATTGAATTGCACACCAAGAGATAGATAATTTTAAGACGCATCTAACGATATGCGATATGAGCCGTTTCGCATTTAAATTCGACTATTTATGGCCGAAAAACTGGTTGAAAAATAGGTCTGTGTGGGTCTGTGTCTGTGTGGGTCTGTGTCTGTGTGGGTCTGTGTCTGTGTGGGTCTGTGTCTGTGTGGGTCTGTGTCTGTGTGGGTCTGTGTCTGTGTGGGTCTGTGTCTGTGTGGGTCTGTGTCTGTGTGGGTCTGTGTCTGTGTGGGCCTGTGTCTGTGTGGGTCTGTGTCTGTGTGGGTCTGTGTCTGAGTGGGTCTGTGTCTGTGTGGGTCTGTGGACGATTTTTGGACATTGTCTAAAAATGACTCCGACTGAACGACGATTTTTGGACATTGTCTAAAAATGACTCGGGTTTAACGGCGATTTTTGGACTTTGGTGAACAAGTTTTTTGGGTAAACTAATGCTTTTTTGAACAATAATCGAATTGAATTGCACACCACGAGATAGATAATTTTAAGGCGCATCTAATGGTGTGCGATATTAGCCGTTTCGCATTTACATTCGACAAATAATGGCCGAAAAACTACTTAAAAAATGGGTTTTTTGGGCAATATTAGGCCTTTTTGGAAAATAATTGAATCGAATTGCACATCACGAGATAGATCATTTTATGGCGCATCTAACGATATGCTTTATTAGCCGTTTCGCACTTAATTTCGACTATTTATAGCCGAAAAACCGACTGAAAAACAGGTTTTTTGAACAAAATTAGGTCTTTTTGGAAATTAATGGAATCGAATTGCACACCACTTTATAGATAATTTTAAGACGTATCTAAAGATATGCAACATTAGCCATTCCGGACTTAATTTCGACTACTTATAGCCGAAAAACCGGCCGGAAAACAGATTTTTTGGACAAAATTAGGTCTTTTTGGAAATTAATCGAATCGAATTGCACACTACGTGATAGATAATTTTAAGACGCATCTAACGATGTGCGATACTTGCCGTTTCGCACTTAATTTCTACTAGTTATAGCCGAAAAAACGATTAAAAAGTAGGTTTTTCGGACAAAATCAGGTCTTTTTGGAAAATAACCGAATCGAATTGCACACCAGGTGATAGACAATTTGAAGTCGCATCTAACGATATGCGATATTAGCCGTTTCGCACTTAATTTCGACTACTTATAGCCGAAAAACTGGTTGAAAAATGTTTTTTTTTTTTGGGTAAAATTAGGTCTTTTTGGAAAATAACCGAATCGAATTGCACACCACGTTATAGATAATTTTAAGACGCATCTAACGTTGTGTGATACTAGCCGTTTCGCACTTAATTTCGATTAGTTATAGCCGAAAAACTGGTTGAAAATGGGTTTTTTAATATCGCATCGCACAACAAAAATGCTTGATTTACGAAAATTTCACATTTCCAGTGACGTTAGTGCGAAATTGCAAACGCAATTGTTTCGACACCGATGCTACCGATGCACTAAACCTGATTCAGAGTTTAAATGGGTGTCTAGTATCGCTTCGTATTGCAAAAACTGTCAATTTTCAATAAAAAATTTTTGCAAAAAAACTGTTTGCGTTTTTGGCATTTTTTTCGTTGTATCGGCAGAGACCCACGTATAAATGATTTTACCTTAATAGAAATGTTCTATTCGGCGCAAATAGGTCTATTGTGTGCGCGTACGACCGCACAATTTCGTCGGCCGGCAGTTCGTTTCATCACCGCGCGCCGGACTGATTCCGTCGATTATCGGACTCGAATATGCGCCTCGACCAGTATGAAATAGTTGTTGCTCGATTTAGAATAATTTGGATATTTTAAATCTGAAAAACGTGTTTTATTTGCGGTTTTTTGCACGCTTTCGGTATCTAATGTACTCCGATGTTAATTATGACTAAGATATGATATAGAGCATTAAAATGCGCATCGACCAGTATGAAATAGTTGCTAGATATTAAACAATTTGAATATTTGAAACCTGAAAATCGTGTTTTATTCGCGGTTTTTTGCACGTTTTCGGAATTTAATGTACTCCGATGTTAATTATGACTAAGATATGATATAGAGCATTAAAATATGCATCGACCAGTATGAAATAGTTGCCAAATTTTAAACAATTTGGATATTTTAAGCATGAAAAACGTGTTTTTTTCGCGATTTTTTGCACATTTTCGGTATCTAATGTACTCCGATATTAATTTTGTCTAAAATATGATATAGAACATTAAAATACGCATCGACCAATATAAAATAGTTTACAGTTTTTAAACAATTTGGATATATTGAGCCTGAAAAACGTCTTTTTTCGCGTTTTTTTTGCACATTTTCGTTATCTAATGTACTCCGATGTTAATTATGGCAAAGATATGATATAGAGCATTAAATTACGCATCGACCAGTATGAATTAGTTACCAGTTTTTAAACAATTTGAATATTATAAGCCTGAAAAACGTATTTTCTCGCGGTATTTTGAACGTTTTCGGTATCTAATGTATTCCGATGTTAATTTTTTCTCAAATATGATATAGAACATCAAAATACGCATCGATCAGTAAGAATTATTCGACAGTTTTTAAATAATTTTGATATTTTAAGTAACAAAAACGATTTTTTTTCGTGGTTTTTTCGACGTTTTTAGTATCTATTGTGGGCCGATGTTAATTTTGTCTGAGATATGATATAGAATATTCAAATACGCATCGACCAATATGAATTAGTTGCCAGTTTTTAAACAATTTGGATATTTTATTCAAGAAACACGTGTTTTTTTCTGAAATTTTACCTAAAAATGTTTCGACGCTAATTTTATTATTTTCTATTTTTTTCATTCAAAAACATATATATGTATATATGTGTATATATATATATATATATATATATATATATATATATGTGTGTGTATACATATATATATATATATATATATATATATATATTTATACGATAACTTTAAAATAAATTGACTAAAGCTACGGTGCAATATAGTAAACTCCAAAATATTACAACAAGCAACTAAGTTAACCACGAATGGTGTCGAACCACAAAAAAGGAGTGGTGATTCTCGTCCATGCACTGCGTAGGGTCAAATAAAGTTAGATAAAAAAAATCCAACAAAGAGAATCGAACCAGAGACCCAAAGCATTCCGGCCACCTTGCTTAACTAACTATGCTATATGATCATGTTACTTACGGCGTGCGGAGATTGGTATTGACACGTCATTGAAACGTTCAGCCGCACTTTTCCCCGAACAACCCAGAAGTGCATTAGTGTTTAAGATAAAATAATGGAGGCAAAATAAATCAAACAGGACCCTGCCCTCGCACGATTTGAAATTCCCACGTTGGCACGCTCTCCTTGTAAGATATATATATATATATATATATATATATATATATATATATATATATATATATATATATATATATACATATATACATATATACATATATACATATATACATATATACATATATACATATATACATATATACATATATACATATATACATATATACATATATACATATATACATATATACATATATATATACATATATATATATATATATATACATATATATATATATATACATATATATATATATATATATATATATATACATATATATATATATATGTATACATACACAGCCATCTCCTGGTTATAAAATTAATAATGCCCCTCAATAGCTTGTATGAAATTATGTAGTTACACACCCTATCGTGTATTTGTACGTGAGAGTGTGTAAGTGTCCCTTTGTGTGAATCCGTGTGTGTGTTGTGTCCCTGTGAGTATTTGCCAGTGTTTTTGTGTGTGTATGTGTGTCCGTGTATTTGTCAGTGTGTGCTGTGACAGAAATGGGTTTTTTGGTCAAAATTAGGTGTTTTTGGAAAATAATTCTATCGAATTACACACCACATGATAAATAATTTTAAGACGCATCTAACCATGTATGATAGTAGCCATTTCGCATTTAATATCGATTACTTATAGCCGAAAAATTGGATCAAAAATGTGTTTTTTGGTTAAAAGTAGGCCGTTTTGGAAAATAATCAAATCAAACTGCACACCACGTGATAGATAATTTGAAGACGCATCTAACCATGTATGATATTAGCCATTTCGCATTTAATATCGAATACTTATAGCCGAAAAACTGGGTCAAAAATGTGTTTTTTGGTTAAAAGTAGGCCTTTTTGGAAAATAATCAAATCGAACTGCACACCACGTGATAGATAATTTTAAGACGCATCTAATCATGTATGATATTAGCCGTTTCGCATTTAATTCGACTACTTATAGCCGAAAAACTGTTCGCAAAATGTTTTTTTGTGGGAGAATTAGGCCTTTTTGGAAAATAGTTCAATCGAATTGCATACCACGTGTAAGATAATTTTAAGACGCATCACAAACACGCACGCACGCAATTTGGATATTTTAATGCGCACACAAACATATTTATTGGATTTCATAAAAAGGATGAATATTAACAAACTATTAATATAAAATTATCATGAAAACCACAGTATAAGTTCAGAAAATTCATATTTTACAAATTATATTCATGAACTTCCTATAATTATTCTGTATGTTAGGAAAATGGAAAATATTACTATTATTTGAAAGAGTATTATATAAAATAAAGTTAACTTTAAAATAACTATAGACAATTATTAAAACATTGTACATTGTGTAAATAAGATTTTGAAAAAATAAAGATTAGAAGAAAATATATACTAGAAAATAAGTATTTCAGTTTTCATTTTATTGTTTGTATAAAAATTGAAAAAATACTGTCAGTTATTAGAAACTGTATTAAACCAACAATTTATAACTTAAATGAGCAATAAATTCATCCTATTTACTTAAACAAAACATTTACGTTACATATTATATTTATTTAATAAACTGACTTATAAACTGTTATAACATTTACTATTTTCATAGTTATGGTGTACATGGCAAAACAAAATTAATGGAAACAACCTACCTTATAATACTTCAAAAATTCTAGCACGCACAATCCCAGACTTCCACATAAGACAATTTGAAAGCATGGTCTTCTGTATTTGGTGCAATATGTGATGCAGAGACTACTTCACAGTGTTTTCTGAGATAGAAATGAAATAAAATAATAGTGATTAATTTATTTATACTTTATAAACACTAATTAATTTATGTATATTAGTTATGTATATATATATATATACATAAACATATATACATATATAAACATATAGATATACATATATATATATATACTTTATATTTACTTTCGTAAATAAAAACAAAACTTGTGAATATAATTTTCACGCCGATTACTCGACTCTATTGCAATAAACCGATTTATACCGATACAGAGCCAGAAAATTTGTAGTGGAGGAAAAGGGTAGTAGAGTGTACTATTCTACATGTATTATCCACTTTACTCTACTCGCTACTAGCTTTGGTACTCTACTTTCACTATCCCAAAGTGTTTACATTATGCTAGTAACGGGATAGTACGCACTCTATCACCATATTCTACCGCTTGCTATCCTGACATAAACCAGCCATAAATCATGAATTCTTACCAATTTTGTACATGTATTTAAGAATACTGATTTAATGTCAATTCATTTGCATTCTAAGGCATGATTTTATAAAAATAATTGAATTTTTTAAAGAATAAAAACGAATTTTAATATTAAACATAGATCACTTATTTAAAAAGGAATACATAATTATTATAAAAATTAACAATCTCTAAATATATATTACCTTCATATATATTAATTTATTTTTTTGACATTCCAGGTTTCGTTCTCCTATTAAGAAATCTGTATAAGTAAGACTCTTTTTTAGACTTCATTCCATTTCAGAGGTCTCGCAACAGGTGCCATCGTATGTTTTAATGCTTTTCTTTTGGACAGAAAAACTTGATATTCATTTCAATGAACCACTCTTAACCACGATGGAAGAGATTGAATAAAATTCTGGTAATAGTTTACTTTAAGGTGTCCAAAAATTGCATGTTTTTCATTCCAAGTGTTCCTTGGCTTATATACAGGTATTGGTAATTTTTTTCCTTCGAAGTGTGTAAGTTATTCGGATTGAAGAATTGGTTCTTCATATCTAAAATGACGACGTAATGGTCTTCTACCAATTTTCTTTGCATGATATCTAAAACGTCAGTTTTTACTTGCTGTTTTCGTATGTATACAGTATTCTGTAACGACTGTCCAAAACCTTTGAAAATTCAAATTTTGTACTAAATTGATTAATTACATTGTAAAACGTGATTTAAAGTCGGCGGAGCAAGACTTTTGCGTAAAATGTTTGCGTTATATTTAATTACAATCGTTTATGGTTAAGTAACCAGAGTGAAGTCGCTCAGATCCTTTATCTATGCTCAGATCTATAGAATTGGTGAATGTTATACAGGCACGTACTGACATAAATCGTGTAAACATTTCTGTTGAAAAAATATATTAGTTTTATTTCATGACAGAATTAGTAAACAAATAATGTATATATGTGCACATACCGTAATATATTTCAATTTAATTCTCGATATATATAAAAAAAAATCATCAAACTCGTACAAAAAATCGAATCATCAGAGCGGATCATTGATGAATCGTAAACGTTATGCATAAGAAAAGTTTATTTTATTACAAATACGCTCATAGGTTTCAACAATTTTCGTTTCAAGACATAATCAAAAATATTTATTATCTTTAGACCGGCATTCAAATGGAAAATCATTCGAACATAACTTCGATATTTTGTCGTTAAACCGTATGTATAAATGTTTGTATGTATGTATATCAAAATCAAAATGCATTTTATTGTATTGAAGTTTGCGCAACGCCGCAGAGCTGTGCGTTGGATGGTAGTGGGATTCCGATTAGCCTTTGGCTTTTTAGTGGGTATTGAAAGGATTGTGGGTTTTTAAGGTAATGAGTATTGGGTAAGTTTAAAAAACTGGAAAGTTTGTGTATGTGGCGTGCGTGCGAGTGTGTGTGTATATATATATACACATACACATCAGTGCCTCATTAGGAGGAGGGGTAAACGGTCTTGGCATCTCCAAAAGAAAAGGGGAAAAATACTATAAAACAAAACAAAATCATCACGTGAAATTGCTCCTATGTATACAGAGAGATTAATGTAACCATGACTGAAGTAATTAAAGATCTTTGTAAAAAGAAAAGAAAATTGGATTTTATTCTCTACATAAATTAACTTTGGTTTCATCTATTCAAAGAATTTTTCTTCATTTTTTTATCCCCTATTCATCATTCCAGTATTTATATTGTATTGTTAATTCTTTTCTACTGCTTTACATGTCTGGAGCAGAGGTGGGGAACCCTAGACTTTCTAAGGCCTTAAGTGTAACCTTTTGACTGAATCTTTTTCTTGAAGTGAAACTTCTTAAATCCTACAAAAAAGCTTTCTTGCTTTTCAGCCACTTATTACTACGAATCTACATTCTCTTAACTCAAATTAAGATGCCCTGAAGGTCACAAATGACGGATACCTATTGAAGGATCAACTGAAACTGCGGACCTTCATACTGCAATAAATATTGAAATGCTTTCCAACAAAAAGCAGATACAACAAAGTCATTAAAAGATTAGTTAAATTAACAAAACATTTTCGTTTTTTGAAATTATTAAGTATATAGTAGTTAGATTTTTACAAAATAATGTACATTTTTAAGTATATCTAATTGAAGTTTCTCGAATGTGGCTTTATTTGATTACAATTAAATAAATGCCAACTTCCAGCATGAAGAGCATGGTCTAGAACTTAAAAGGAGAATCTTCCGGGGGTGATCTTCGATAATATATATATATATATATATGTATATATTATTTTCATTTTAAATTATTATCTTTATTAAATATTTATTTTTTGAAAGGTTTGAACAATGGAAAATCGTGAAATATTAATATGTGCTATGTATGATTCTGATCGTCAAATATTCAATAGACTAAGTAATAGCAAAAACAACTTTTTAATCATTAAATGTCCATGAAAATTGTGAAAAATATAAAATAATATTGATGCTGTTTTAGTAACATTTTTCATGAAGACACTGATTTATATTTACGCACTCCAAAACTTTTTATGAAGTATAAAAGCAACATTATTAGCTTGTTAATTTTTATATTTATCAGAGGGTTACGAATAAACGACATTTATTAATTTATCGTTTTTATATTTGTTTACATAAATATGAACAATATGCTTATATTTTAATATAAATCAATTCATCTTGTAATACACTATAAAATGGTAATTAAGCTGCAAGTCTAAATGTATTCCAATTTAAATAAAATAAACTGAGAGATATTTTATTTATTTTGATAAACAATAAAATCAAACATAATTATTTACATATATTACATAGTCTTTTCACAATTCTTGTAACGAACATTTTATTGTTATTTTATTATGTACAGAAATGTGCTTTTACATCAAAAGATGTGGAAAGAAATAAAAAATATTAAGTAATTATTTATTAATAGTTGCTGCTGTAGTTTTTGGAAATAAAAGTTCATTACAGATAAATAATTTAAAATATTTTATATATTTCACAGTGATTAGTAATTAATATTTTATATTTTACAAAAATAAAATAAACTACTCATATCACAAAAACCAATAATGCTTATAATACAGGTTTATTATGTCCATTTCAGTAATACATAGTTCAGTATTTATTTATAGATTTTAATTAAATAATAAATATTTTATGATAGAAAATATGATTTATTCCTATTTGTAACGAAGAATATTATTTAATATTTAACGTTTTTTTCTTATATAAAAACGAGCAATTGTGTTAAAACAATCTATTTATACCTAGAAAAATTTGATTTTTTGATACTGACTTTCAATATACCTGAAATTGTTTAATTTTTTTAAACAATGGGCTTAAAAAGTTATTTAAATAATTTTCTACCATTATACATTTATTCAAATACATATAATTTCGATATTATTTACGTAATGTAATTGTTCATATATATTTTTATTGCAATAACCTGACCAGATTTCAGTACTACTTGATTCTTAATTGTATTGTAAATGTTTACAAACTCTAGGTATTATGATAAATTTAATGGAGTTTAAGTCCATTTTACATAAAGCAGGGGAAACGTTTAGTATTGCTTTAATTTTGAATGTTAATAGTTCTTAAATGTATTATTTAAATTTCTTTCTGTTAATTTTATAACCTGGCATAAAAATGACCACAGTATTACTGTGAAGCAGTTGCATGCAGAGCAGTGCTTTTATTACTAAGTATCGGTCACAGGGGCCCATAACTCGAGTATTACAATTGTCAACATACTAGTTGTGGTCTTATAACATTGAGAATAAAATTTTATATATAGTTTTTAGAATTCTCTACTTTTTCATTATTACTTTCTTCATATCTTCTTTTATTACACATTGTAATAATGTTTCTAATAGACATTCCATAGTTACAGATAGGAATAGAAAAATAATTATTCAATAAATGGTTTCAGATTGTTGAGTGATTTACTTACTGAAATGTCGAGTAAAATTGAAGATTCGTTCATAACAATAGAGATGTTTTCATGAACAGACATCAAAAAAAAGATATAAAAAATAATTAAAAAATTACACAATTCTTATTTAACCCCTTGCTTAATAATATCAAGTGAGACTTCTGATATGGATTTTGAGCCAAAAATGAGAAACACGAGTGAGACTCATGATATAACTTGACTATGGCACGTGCTGTCACGAATTAAATCATAAGGCAAGGGGTTAAAATATCTTATATTCTTCGATAATTTTTATGGTACTAATATTTATTTTGTTTACACAAAATAAATGAACATTGTAGTCTAATATTTTAAATTCTATCAATTTTATACAAAAAAAACTTTAATTCATCTTAGTCTCATTTAAAAGAACTTAATTGAGAAAACTTTGTTGCAATGAAATAGTATAGGTTTATAAAATAAATTTAGTTATGAAAATATTTTATACACACTTGAAGGCTTAGTTTTAAATATATAAAATGGAATGATTAAATACAATATACACATTAAGGTATTTACATTAACATATTATACATGTGAAATATACATACATTATCATTTATTAGAAAAAATGATTGTGTTTAAAGTAGTTGATGCTATTATAATAACATTTGGAGGCACTGCTTTAATTTTAATCACACTGATATGCGTAAGTTTATTGACACATACATGTATACGTGCATACACACATACATACATACATAAATATATATATATATACATATATATATATATATATATATATATATATATATATACATATACATATATATATATATATATATATATATACATATATATATATATATTGTAAATACAGTAATGTAACTCTAAAACGTAACAATGTGCGTATGGAATATTTGATGCCACCAGATAAGTTATTTTAAATATATACTTTGATAATTACTAGTACATAGATTTTCTAATTCAAAATATAAAAGAAAAAAATATAAAAAAACATTAGTATGGTGATTTTAACCCTTTGGTGGGCTGACTTTTAATTTGAGAAATATACTACAAACTGGATTCTTTAAATTTTTCTCAGCATTTTTTGGGAATAATATGTAAGAATTATAAATGTACTATAATTTTAAATGATAAAATTTTAAATTAAATATAATTTGAAAGAACTGATATCAGTTTATACCTGTAAAGAGTTAGGATATTTTTTTATAAATTAGTTTGTCCTGTTTATGATTTGCATTGACCATTAAGTTTTGATTTTTTTAAAATTTGATTGTTTTGGTAAACTACAATTGTGGAAATATGTCCAGGTTATATGAAGTTAATGTTCTTTAAGGTTATTTCATATTATGAGATGTAATATTCATAATCTACTAGTTACAGAAGTGAAAAAATTCAATATTTCTAATGAAATCGTGTAAGAATAACAATATTACCGAATACAGTGTCGTAAAAAGTCTATATAGAAAAATAATAAATAAAAAAATGATTGGACAACTAAATAAATAATATTAAATTAAATAAATAAAAGTTAATAACAAAAGTGTATTAAGAATTCACAACAATTGCCTTTTGTAACCCAATTATGTTCTCGTATGTACAGAATTATTTGGACAATTATTTCAAATTACATATCAGAATACTTTATAATAGTCCTAAATGGCGAGTAGAAACTTTTTTTGGTAGTGTATTATTATATAGCATATAAAAATTATATATTTAATTGTGTGTGTGTGTATGTGTAGGTACGTCATACGTACGTATGTATATATATATATAAATAAATATTTGTGTATATATATATATACATATATATATATATATATATATAATTACTGTACTATTGTAATTAATTATAATAGTTCATTTTTAACAAATTCAAATTACTAGAACTGTTAATTTTATAATTTCTTTAGGCAATTGCAGTGTTCTTAAACATACTTGTTCCTATATATAGAAAATTATTAAAAAAAATCTATTATTAATTTCAATGTGTAATCATAGAATAAGAATAAACTAAAGAGAGACTATAAGTAAATAATGTGGACTAATTGGGTCTAGTAAAGCATATATTATCCAGAAAAATTCAGTGGGAACATTAAATATTTTGACAATTGAATGACATGAATATCTTATATGTTATGCTGCAATGAATTCAATTATGAAGTGTTTCCAATAACACAAATAATTCAATTTACAAATAGGTACAAATAAGTATATACATATATATATATATATACACTATACATTAATATTACAGTTGACCACCACGTAGAAGAAATTATGCTTAAACACAGTCGCAACTAGACCGTGATGTATGAAATAATTATTTTTGTCGCGTATTTCTAGAAATTTCAGTAAACAAATTTTCTCTCTGTACTATTCTTACTCTATGGGTCTAATATATTGTACACTTTCAAACAGGGACAGATTAACCATATGGACATGTTCTGCAGGTTTGATTGTTCAAAAGGGTCGCTCGAATTTTGAATATAACAAATTAGCAATATAATATTTAATTACTCTAGAACATAGTTTATAGAATTTTTTTGGTCCACCCCTGTTTTTAAATAATTGAATAGTATTTAGAATGAATGAAGGAATATAAAACACTATGTTTAAATGTGTTTCTAATTATTTTTTTAAGTTCATGCATATTTATAGGTGCGTACGTTTTTAATCTGTTTTTAAATAATAATTATGAATTTTGCTATATATGTGATAAGCTGTTTTACACGAGTGTGACACTTTAAAAATGGTAGACGGAAAACCATTGGTGTCATACGTTTATATGAAGTTTGTATAAATGTATATATTAATTGATGTGTTTCCATCTCCGAGCAATATTTTATGATGCTATAATGTTTGTATAAAACCGGTGTAAGATCGAATTAATATTAAATGAATATTTGTAATAATTTCAGTTCATGTACACATTCAATTTACATAGATTCAGTTAAAATTCGCTTCTTAAATTAGAGCTTAAAAATTACTTTCAACTTTTTTTTACTCAACTTATATTATTTAGGAAATTATAGTTAGTAATATAGTGTGAGTGTGTGTTTTAGAAATGTTGCATTATAGTTTATTAATACTAAATGAATACTTATAACTAATAAATTAGTGTTGATAGAATATTAAGCAATTTTAAATTTATTTACATAACTTATTTTTAACTTTATATGAAATCTTTGTGAAGCTCCCTTTCTTATTGATTAAAAAATAAAACTGTATCCAAGCAACTTATTTACAACAAAGAATTCTAACATATATGTTCATTTTACATGTTAGAATTCAAGAGATGATATTAGTTATTTATTAGTTATGTTCATCTTAACTAAAAAATAACTAATATCATCTTTTGAATATGATATTTACTACCTTTTCAATAAGAATTTATTGAAATATAAACTGAAAATTATGGGAAAGCTCTGTTATATTTTATTGATAATTTATCAAACAAAAAGTTGTAATAACCTTTTTAAAACTTATGTGTGTACTGAAGATGGACATTGTAATATATATATATATATATATATATATATATATATATATATATATATACATACACACATATACATATAAATATATTAAATTTTTTTTTAATAATTTAAAGACAACACTTGGCATATGTGAATGCTGCATAATTAATAAATTCAGCTACTGTCTGAATGAAATTTTAATGAATGAGTTGTTGGCAAAGGATTCACAGCTTCAAATAATAGTTTTGTCGATTTTTCTGCATCTCCAGCACTAAATCTGTGTTGAATATGATTTGCTGTAGTAGTTGGTGTTTGACTCCAAGAACTTGGAGCTTGTAACATTTGTATATTCCAGTTTTCTTCGTTTAATCCTAATTCTACATCACTTATATTGCTGCTGTTGTGATTATTATTGTCACAAACTGGTTTAATGGCCGGTTGTACCATTACATCCTCTATTTCACTAATATCTGCAGGAGTAATATACATTAAATGTTCATTTTCGTTCGATTCTGAACTAACATCACCGGGTAGAAGAACGTCCGGATTTAAACCTAACATTTCCAGAACTTTACGAGGATTTTTTAAAACGAATTGTAGCACTAAGGGTTCATTTAAGTCAGTTTGCGTAATTGCATCTTCAACGTTTCGAATAACTGGTTGACTACCGTGAAATGGATTTTCTTCCCAACAAAACATATCTGGAGGTTGTGAAGAACTCCTTGCTAAAATTCCTTGTTCTGCTACTCTGTTAAAATGATGGTGACGTAAATTAGGATTGGAATGTGCAGGATAGTGTGTTACTGATCCACAAACTGAACTTGGTGTTGTCATTTCTTGTAATGCTTGTATTGCATGTCTTACCTAGAATTGAATCGACCATAAACACACACTGAAACTTGCAGAACTAGACAATTGTATCTTTTTAATTTTTATCCGAATTGTCTTATTCAAGACTCACATTTTTACGCATGGTCTAATATGAACAGTGCCCATAAATTTTAATAATTTATATTTTTTAATAATTAATTACTTAAAACGTATGTTTGGTATCAGACTTTTCTTTTATACTGCTAAATATATTGAAATTAAACTATATGTAACAAAAATATTTCTATAAGAATAGTAAATAGTTTTTTATGCTTAATTGATCTTTTGATATTCTGGTAAATGTAGGCTAAATATGTTGAAATAATATTTGTGATAGTTTGAGAATTGAAAGTTCATCTCGTATTTTTGATAAACATTTTATTTATTAATTTTTTGTTAAATATAGGTTTCAATTTTAATGATTTTCTCTTGTTTTTTTTAGGTGCATTTTGTACATTTTAAAAGCTCTGTAATTTATTATAAAAAGCAATGTTTCCTTTTATGTAATTATTCCTTTTATAAAAATAACAGAACATTTATGTTCTGTTATTTTTATATAGCTAAAGTTATATGGTTTTTATGAGAAAGAGAATCATCAGTTCTGTGTATATTATTGAGGACAGTAAGTTTTTAATAAAATCCAAAAAGATTCATAATGTCATTTTACAGTTTTTGCAACTACTTACGAAACATTTTCAATATCTCATATTATTTGAAACGTTACAATTGATACCAGTAAAATTATATATAAAAAGAAACAAATTTTATTTTGTTCTTTTTATGAAATCAAAAAATATTTCTTGACAGTTTTATGGTAACTTGGATGAAATATCTTTTCTCTCTTTTTCTCTCTATATATATATACATATATATATATATATATATATATATATATATATATATATATATATATATATATATATATATGTTATCAATCTGTTGGTAGTATTTAAAAATAAGTAATTCATTTCAATAAATATACCAAATATAAAATTTTCTAAAAAAGTTTTTCAATGAAAATGTTGTATTTAAAATAAAGTTCAAATATTAAGAAAAAGACAAATAAATATGTACATTTGTGAACATGTTCTTACAATATATTTAAATTCTAAAATTGTCTAAAATCAAATAGATAATAATTTTACTGAGGAATTAATTGAATTATAAAGGAATATTTTGACAAGATTATTATTTGAAGAAAAGAACCATACATAAAGCAGTAAAAGTAATGTTATTTCATGAAAGAATTTCAACACAGTTGATTATTAAAAATTAATTTGTTTGATAATTTATAGAAATCGATTATTAATAATCAAAGATTTTTTTAAAGCAACTTGAAAATTTAAATTACTTTAATAAAAATTAACCAAAAAAATGAATTAATAATTAACAAAAAAGTATTTTTTCCCTACCTCCATGCTCAAGGTCGCAACATCTTGGTGCAAAGTAGACACTTGGGTATCTAGACGATCTACACTATTTCTAGTTAGTTCAACTTCACCACGTAGCTCTAAATTTAGTCCTTCTAATGATCCTGTGACAGATAAATTTGGTCTATCTAAGCATGCTGTAGGCACAACCACACTACGTTGACGTTCAACACGTTCTCTAACCATCGCAAGACCTGGTGCACGGTTTCTTCTAGTTCCTTCTCGTAATTCTTCTATTCTACTGTAGAAGGATGATTATTTAAATTAAACTATTCTTCATACAACATATATGTATTTTTTAGATATGTATTATATAATGTATAATGTATGAAAAAATAATTTGGAACATTATTAAATACAGAATGTTGAAGTGTATTTAAATTATTTTAAAACATAAGATATATACTAAGATATATGCTACTTTTTAAAATATGGTAATTATATATATATATATATATATATGTATAACTTTAATAATGTGCTAGATTAATATGTACCAACATTTTTATTTGCATTTAAGTGTAAATTTTAAATTGACGACAAAGACTTTTGATTACAACAGTTTAAATTCGATTTAAAAAATTTCGGATGATTCAATCAATAAAAATCAAAATTTTAAAATACACAAACACTTTCAAAAATTGATTAATTTTTCACTCCACAAAATATTTTTTTGGTCAAAAATATTCAATAAATTATTATTGATCATTTTTGATTGTTCTTTATGAACATCTAGATGACAATGCCATCATCTTTAGAGTGCTAAGGTACAGGAAATGAGAAGTGTTTTTTTGCTTGAGAGACCTATTTGTACTTCGGCGCTCTGAAGATGATGGAACTGCCATTAAAAGGCGGAAAAGCAACAATCAAAATAAATCCACAATAATTTATTGAATATTTTTCTGTTGTGGTTTACAGAGTGAAAAAATAATTAATTTGTAGAAGTGAATTTATACAGTATTAAAACTATATTGTGATACATAAACAAGTTAAAATTTAAGCACATTGTAAATTTTATTCGAAATAATTTGATTTTTAATTATTTGTCCATATTAATTAAATTCAATTTTCTGTTGATTATACTTCTACCAATTATTACAAGTAAAATAAAAATGAACACAAAATTAAAAATGCAGATACTTAATATGAGTAAAAAATTATACAAATATTGTAAACTGACATTTTGGTATTTAATTCACAGAAGAGGTTGTCCTGATTTTATGAATTTTTTGATCAAATTAAAAAAATATTGATCAATTGAAAAACTTAATTTCAATGAATAATGGTAGAAAATCAAGTGCAACAAAATGAATAAATTTCTGTTGAAAAATAATTAATTTATTTTTTTCAATTTTCATATCTTTTTAAGTTTTTAATCAGTTTTTATGAATGGGTTGATAAAATTATGTTGAAAAATAAATTTATCTGTTTTTCTTCAATTTAACTGTTTTTAATAAAGTGTTAGAAAGTTTTCATTTCAATTTACGAAATCATGAATTAAACGTTTTTAGAAAGTATAATAGAAATTTTTATTAAACATCAAAATTATTTTTTTTATAACTACTATATACAAATGTTATGATGAAAGATTCATATTGACACATATACTACTTTTTAATATCCTAAAGCAATGGAAAAGATATACAGATAAATTTAAAATATACAGAGATTGTTTTTTTTTTCTAATACCACATATAAAAACATGCATTATCTTAGATTTGTAACTTAATTTGATTATAGCTATTATATTCATACTACCAGCCTTCGCTTATACTAAACTTTATTACTATTTTAAAAGCATAGAATGATATGTACGTAGCGTGATACTATGTGTTAAAATAATACGAAGTGATATTCTTTCTATAATTGCACTGATTTCCCATTATGATCTATTTAATAAGTTGACAGTTTAACACTATCATGCATGTCTTTGTTGTGAATAATATCTGAACTTTTAATAATAGCCCAATAATTTTATATTCAAATGAAAGGTAACTGAAATTTGTACTATTATTGTATAAGTTATTTATAAACCCTAATACCCTAAAAATTTCAGAAGTTATTCACAGAAGATACATATAATATAGTGTTAGACTATTAAAATTTTGCACATAGAATTGCACTATATAATTTTATGCATTCATTTTAGAAACATTTACACATACATACACACACATTTACATATATACATATATTATATATATATAGATAAAATAGAAAACTATAGATATATATATATATATATATATATATATTGATAATAGATTATGTAATAGTTATTTAATAAGTATGGTTAAAAAATATAATCGATTACCTTAAATTAAATTTTGCATGCCTTGGACTATTAACAGCATGATGCGGAGATCTGTTGGGTGACAGAGGAGATGTATCTCCTTCTTCAGGAGCATTTTCATCATCTTCACTTATAGATGGTAATGTTAAAGACATAACTCCGTTCATTTCAGATTCCTAAGATTGTAAACAAAAAAATAACATTCAGTATTAAGAAATAATAAATAATATTATTTAACTCTATAAAATTACCTCTGCTTCATAACCTTCTCTTAAATTATAAGTTAAATCATGTTGAATATCATTAGCAAATTCTTGTTGATATTCAGGATAGAGTCGAAGAACATCTACTAAGCCTTGCATGTGCACACATTTCAAATCACAGTAAGTTAATGCTCGTACATCACTACTGGATTTGACTACAATATCTGATGTGCCTGTGTTTACACCACCTTGTCCTCCTCCGGAACAATTATTACCATGTTGTAAATGCATGCTAATATCACAACCAACCAAATCACCTTTCCCTGTAAGTTTACTACTTATAAATAATATTATGAAAAATATGTATTAGATATTAATTTTCTTATGTATTGTTTGTTTCAATTAATTATTTTAATAATATTTTGAAAAATATATAAATATGCAAATGTATATCAAAAAGATTTTTTTCAACTCATTGTTGGTTCATTGTCTATTTTAATATTTGTTTAAAATTACAAAATAATAACGTTGAAAAATGTATTAAAACATTAAATGATTTTGAAATTACAATACCTAAAATTGCAACAACCATACTATTTTGTACTACTTCCATTGACCCATTACATATGTAATATATGTAGCTTAAAGCATCGCCTTTATGTACGAGGTACTCTCCCGGAGCACAAAAATTTGCTCTTATATGAAGTGAAAGTAGTTTTAGACATCCTTGGGAAGCTGCTTCAAAAATAGGTAATTGCAGAATTTCACGATGCAAATGCATTGAAACATCTCCACGTAATTCTTCAGGAAATTCTTTTAATGTCTGTGAAATAATAACAAATTAGTTTCAATGGAACAAATAATTTTTAGTCAAATATATATATATATATATATACATATATGTATACATATATATATATATATATATATATATATATATATACATATATGTATACATATATATATATATAGTTGTATTAAATATAAAAAGGTGAATACAAATAATTTTACATAACTACGTAGTTTATATTGATTAAAGTTTTATATGTTGATTTTTAAACAACTCAAAAACAAGTGTATTACATCAAATACCATATACTACAATTCTGGAAACTTTACATTTACCATATGAATGACAGACAACATAATATTAGTGCTATCTATTGGCTTGAGTTGATATTTGTATGAAACCTATGGTTTTAGATTGTCCATTGCCTTAATTAAAATAGAACTGTATTTATTTTTTTGTCTCTCTTTACATATAAAATCAAAATTATCAGAAAAAAATCCATGAAATTGACTTATTTATTTGGGACGAGATTTCTATGGTATTCCCAAATATGTCTATTGTTTCATTCGGTTACATGTACAGGTTTATAATTGATAAGTGGGCGAGTGTAGCAAACCCGTGGGTTGACGAGTGAAGTGAGTAGGGGGCGGAGCCCCCTAGTTTAGTAATAAAACAGTAATTGATAAAAAATACATTTTTTAAAAATACACTGATAAAGATTTTTATATGTATACATATATTTTGCTAAAAAAAAATGATATTTGAAAATTTTTATTTTACTTTGAGCTTTATTATTTACAATCGTAACTTTATACTATGATGTACACTACTTATGTATGAGTTATTTTTCTCAATTTAAAGTTATTTATACACAAGACAAAATTAACATCGTTTGTATTAATTGTCCTCATATATTTTTACAATAATTTTAATAATTTTTTTGGGTGTATGGTGTATTTAAATATTTTAACATTGGTTTTATTGCTAATAAATTATTATGATTAGTGAAAAAATAATCTTCACTGAACAAATTATAACTATTTGTGGTTCTTTACTTAGGTCAGTGCTCTTCAAACTGTATTCTGTGGAACACTGGGGTTTCGTGCAATCTCTTCAGGGGTTCCGTGATTCAAAGTCAAAATTCGAAAAAAATTTCAAAGAAAAAACCCCGAAAAGTTAAAATTTCAACATAGCTAATTCATAATAATTTCTTTTATTTCTATAAATACCTATTATTATGTAGTAAAACTGTATTTATGAGTACACATTACGACCCTGCTCAATCAGATGTAAATAATAAAATTTATTCACATAAGATGGATAACTTTCAAAACTTGTGGGGTACGCATCTTGAGTTAACGCAATTTGCTATCGCGGAACAATTAAAATAGAGCCATCCGACCTGGCCATTTTATATGTATTAGCAGAAGAATGTTTAACACAGATTTGAGAACATTGTGCAACAGTGCAACTTTCTCGATACCAGAGTGGAGGAGATCTGGGTAAATTTTTTTTAAAAAATTTATAATCTTAAGGGTTTTATTAGGGAGTCAATACAGATTGAAGAACACTGAATTAGGTTATACTTTTATTTTTATATGGTTAATGCTCTTTATACTATCAATTATTCTCAAATAGGATTATTGAAAAAGTGGTGCTCCCCCGACTTTAAATCACGTTTTACATTGTAATTAATCGATTTAGCAAAAAATTTGAATTTTTCAAGTGCGTTTTCACAAAGTGCTTAAAGTAAACTATTACCAGAATCAGTTCAGATCGTAACTAATATACGATATTTAATGGTTAATTGAGAAAATATTTGTTACTCATCCATGACAAAGCAAGATTTTTTAAAAAATCACTCCCTTGATTGGGCATACCACATAACTTTTGTATAAACGTTCTGAATCTTTGATGTATCATCTAAATTATATCTTTTATTTTCATTTATTCATAATTTACGACAAAATATTTCAATACCATTAATGTTAATTTATTTAATGAATAAAGTAATTTAAAATACAATACTATTTTACTGAAACGATAAAACTCATCACTTGCACTTCGTTATTTTTTAAAAAAATATTTTTTTGTAATACATTTATTAACTGCATAAATAGCTCCATCTGCAGTAATTTTGTTATTAAACTGAAAATAATGTGAGAGATTGTCAGTTTAGTTAAGAAATATGTCATATAATCTCAAGCCATTAGAGGTATACGTTTTATATGTCGCCGTTTTTACGGGAGACTTTCCAGTATTATAGTTTATGGTGTTTCATTGAACTCATAACAAATTTAATGAATTGTTAGTAAAAATATTATTAAAATGAAATATAAGTAAAAGAAGTATAAGTATATAAGTAAAATGTTTCAATTTAATCTTTTGTACTTGATGTTAGAATGTAAAAAGCTACATTAAGTTGTATATTTCGCGCGTGTATATATATATATATATATATATATATATATATATATGTGTGTGTGTGTGCGCGTATTAGTTTTTATTACTTACAAATGATCAAATATAGAAAAAAATCGTTATTAAGTCGTAATCGTTATTAAATCATTTATTTCAAAAATTTAAAACATATTTTAGGCGATAAAATTATTGTTCAGTAAATACCAATACATAAATTGTTTCATATTTATTGCTTTATCTTTTACATGTATGAAATATCAATAGATTTTTACTTGATAACTGTTTATAGTCCTGAAATGATTTAAAACTATTGTACTTTTTAACAGAATTAACATGCAATCAAAAAATATTAATCTCTGAAAACAAGTAGATGGAAACTATAGATATGATTACTAAAGATAATTTTCAACTACATTTAACAAAGAAAGTACACCTTTTTCAATCAGAATGATCTACAAAGCAATAAAAAAAACATTATTTTGCCTACTGTTATTCTTTCAATAATTATTGGATAATTTATGTGAGCATACAATTAAACATGCGTACTTACTACAAGCTTATGAAATTAATTAAAATACAACAGCAAAACGTTGTTCATTAACCAGATGATTTACTAAATAAAGTATATTTGTAATGTATTTAAATTGAAAAAAAATGTATCACGTACGTCTCTCACCTCATGAATATCTATTCCATGATTGAGCGACCACATTGTCTGGAAATAATCTTGAATGCGTTGTTTTAACTCTTTAGGGATTTGATGCAAAGCGAGGAAGTCTTTGAGGTCACGCCATTTTGTTTGATATAGAGAACGTCGTGAGTACATACGTTGTATGATAGCAGTCACATTGCCGAATACGACGGCATGCATAAGAGCTTTAAAAAAATACGAATATATAGATACTGAATATACAGAATTGGTTATATATTTTATAAATTTAATTACATTACAAACAATTAGAAACTTTGTCTTTATGCCAATAAAATAATAACAAGTTGATATAACAAGAGACATTATAGCTATTAACCCTTTGAGTGCCAGTGAAAATTTCCATACATTTACGAAAAATACCAGATAATTTTAAGTAAAAATGCATGGTTAAAAGAAGTGTATATTGGTCAATTTTGAGTTAAAGTTAATTAAATTTTAACACAATATTAATAACATATTGGTCGTCTTTATTGCTCATAAAATCAAAAACAATTCGAAAAGTTTTACCAAAAAAATGAATATAAAAGAAATTGATTTTAGGTTTTTGCGCTGATACTGTTCGCTCTTTTATGAATAAAATTTAATTAAGTTGCTGCAACTTTTCGCACAGTTTGAACTGTAACGTCGACACTAAATTCAACAATTTAGTTTAGTCGGCCATTTAGTCAGTTTTCGCACATGACCTTAGAATAAAACGGATAGAACACATAAAAAGTATGTGTGCATTAGTTATTGACGTCTTTTTTATGAAAGTTGATTTTTTTTTATGAATTATAGCACTTAGAAAACCGAGGAGCGATATATCGCTCTTGAAACGTTTCACCAATGTATGAAGGAGCGATATATCGCTCCTTGGCATTCAAAGGGTTAATAA
>CM068314.1:40540807-40638307 GCA_034766995.1 Acanthacorydalis orientalis | reverse complement strand
CTTAAGTAAAAAAGACTCGGAGTACAAAGGGTTAACAACAATACTAAGATAAAACTATACAACTAAACCTCTTTATCGAATAAAAACATTTAATAGTTGAACACTAATAAAATGGAGAATATTCCGCCGATTCTTTGACTGAATATTAAATTCGTTTTGTTATCATTGAATTAAATATATCTGTTGATTTTAAAAACGTTATGAAAAAACAAAATTTATGAATATTTGAATAAGAAAAACTTGAGATAATTATAAAGTACATTAATTTCAATTTATTGAATAAATAAAAACTTTTCTATCTTATTAGAAAATTGTCACCTGCGCTTTTTACCATACTGAATATTTGTAAAAGTTTATATTTTAAATAATTAATTTCATTTAGTCAATAACACTCAGATTTTTCTATAATATTGAATTTTCACTTATAGATTCTTTTTTTATATAGATCACTTGTTACTTTGGTAGATCGACATAAATATATATAAAATTATACATATATACTTACATATATATATATATATATATATATATATATATATATATATAATATGGATATTTATATTATTTAATTGATAAATGAAAAAAATTGAATCATAAAACTTTTTTTATAAAAATATTGTTATCTTTTCAATATAGGATTAAAAAAGATTATACAAGCAATACATTTAAAAAATAAAAGTAATGACATTTTTAAAGAAAAATAACATCGACAAATAAACTATATTATTTTTAATTAAAGAGAAAAAAAATAGTTAAATGATGGATAAATTCATTATATATTTCTGAATATAAAAAAATAAGAGTTATCTATCTCTCTCTCTCTCTCTCTCTCTCTCTCTATATATATATATATATCTACTTTTTTTGTAGGTTTGCAGTATTTTAACAATTTTTTTCACTTTTAGTACAAAACGTTGTATTGAAATATTGTTTATATAATTAAATGTAATTTTGATGCTAGCAAACGTAATCTTGCTGTTCGATGAAACTAATTCTATGTTATAAATATTATAAATAGTATTCTAATAAAAAAAATGTAGAAAATTTGTTTTATAATGTAAATTTTGTAATATAAATGTTCTTTTCTTATTTTTTTGTTTTAGTTAAAAATCTATTATAATTAAAATCGATATTATTTCGTTAAAAATAGAAACAAGTAAGAAATATTGTCAAAATTTTTCACTACAATAATTTGGTTATTTCAAAGTCAAATTTAAATTTCGTTAAGAGCAAAATTTATTTTACTTAGTTAAAATCCATCCAATTAAATTAGCTTCTGTTAATAATTACAATCAAGTTATTAGTACTTTTTTGTCTTATGCATCCATATTAATTGCAAAATTTAGAATAAAATTTACATAAAATGAGGTAACGTGTCTAAAACTAAAAAAATCATGGTAAATTTTGACTTCATTACGATTTCAATTTGATAAAAAGGAAAGGAGAGATATTGAATTGTATATTAAATTAAGATGTACATCAATGATAGTATATTCAATTTCTGCATCCAGATTATAATTTATCTACAATTATGTATAAAAACAGAATATTTTAAGACACAGATAAATTTGAGATTTTTTTTACCTCTGCATACTGAAGATGATTGCTTTATCATTGAAATCAAAAATAATGAATAATTTATTGAATACTTTTGATTAGATTTTATTGTGCAGTTCGTGGGACGAAGTTTATGGAAATATATTTTGTTGAAGAATAATATTACAGAACAATTTCACTCTTATTTTAAAATTAATGTTTTTTATTGGATGCAACGTCATATATATATATATATAATATTTATATATTTATGGCATACTTACTTTTATTTCCAATATAAATTATTTGAACTTCAAATAAAGAGATTACTTAAATGTATAATTTATTAGTGTATACGAAATGAAAAAGAACATTAATACAAAAATACACAGTAAAAAACGAAACGTCGTTATTTAAGAATTTTAATTAAATAGTTATTATAAGTTTTGAGATTGCATTAATCAAGGGTAAGAGAATATCTTTAATAACTAACAGGTAGAAGAACAATGTTGAAAGTTTAGGAATGTCTGAAATGAACGATTGCATTCCATCTGTAAAATTTAAATAATCACTGAATGAATCATTGAATCACTGAATGTACTGAAATGCATTACTAATTTATCTTCAATGCTAGTTAAATACCATTTTAAAAGAGATGTCGATGTACATTCGTACATATATGTGTGTATGTATTATATATATATATATATATATATATATATATATATGTATATATATATATATATATACACATATATATTTACGTATCCATATATGTACGAGTATATACATGTATGTGTGTGTGTATGTGTATATTTCTATAAAATCATTTTTGTAACTGAAAAGTTTGAAATGAAATCAATTTTAGTTCGTACATCCGTTCAAGTTTGACATTCACAGCTGTTATTTTCTTGTTGACGTTTGTGATTTTACTTTTTCGATAAATTAAATACTTCATGATGTTTATATGTATATATATATATATATATATATATATATATATATATATATATATATATATATATATATATATATATATGCAGTGTACCACAAAAAAAATCATTGTAACCGTAAATTTAAATAAAAGAAAAATTTCAAGGTAATTTTTTTTGTTCAAAACACTGACTGGAATGTTTATTAGAGAATACTGGTGTGCAGGTATATGTATATACGAATCTTAAAAAAATATAACATCAACATTTCAGTTGATATATTATAAACGTATAATAATATATTGTTGAACATATATCGTTCTATTTTAGATGTTTAGAAAAATAATAAAAAATATTTTTAGGCGGTAAGAATTTAGTTCGATTTAAGAGTGGCATATCAGCTGTAATTCCAACAATATTGTATGCTATTTAAATTGAATTTTCACTGGCTGAAGCAGTTTCGCTTTGGCAACAAAACGCCAACTCTATTCACTTCCATAGATTATATATATTGCGATATATTTTAAATACAACACACTTTTCAATAATAAACTGATAAAATACAAGATATAGAATATAAAAAGTAGTATTGAAAAGGTAGTGAATTTTTCAGCTTGACATATTATTTTATTGAAACAATAATCACAACGAAAATAATCAAAATTTTATTTTAACGTAGACACTAATATTTTTAAATATCATATATTGATACACTCATGCATCGTTATAAATAATTAATTAGAAATAGATATAACTAATAAATCCATCAATACACACACACACGTACGGGCACGCACGCACACATGGACGCATACATGCGTACATACACACTCTCTCTCACACACACACACATATATATATATATATATATATATACATATCACTCACACACACATACATATATATACATACCAACTTTTTAACCAGTAAAAAATAAAGTATGTTGAAGAGAACTAAATAATAGTAAACAAAGATAATATGAATAAAAATGAGATCAAATGATTTTTTTAATTTTAAGTACATTTAACATGTGTTAACAATTTTGAACTGAAATGTACCTAAAATAATAGTTTCTTAAAGATGAAGTATTAATTTGGTTTTATTTTCTTTATTTTTACAAATATATATATATATATATATATATATATATATATATATATATATATATATATATATATACATACATATAAGTTATTTGTGTTGTCTTAAATGTTACTTTTTAAATAAATATCAACATTGTTATATAATAGGAAATTTTGCCCTAGTATATAAGTATACAAATGAAAGAGTTAATTATTTTGTCAGTTGGTTTCTACTGGTAAAGACAAAATATTAATTTGAAGTATTTGTTTCGAATTTTTGTGCTTACGAGTTATTTTCATTAATGTAGTTAATTATATTAAACTCAAGTGAACTCTTTGAAACTGTAGCCTTACTGCAGTTGATAGCTACTCTGCTTCGTGTTTAGGTGTTGTTTTAGTACTATGAAACTGATACTACAAATTCTTGTTATAAACGAGGTTTATACTGAGAGGAAAGCTCCCAATTTACACTTTTAATGAGTTCGAGGTAGCGGTTTAATAAATTTGTCCATATTATTTAAAAACGGTATAATTTTTTTTATTCGAAGTATAATAAATAATTAAATTTATAAATAAACAAATATATTGTCACTTACCTAGATCCCAGTCTTTATCATTGTTATCTTTTTCAGATTCTGCAATGGCAAACCAGATACATGCAAGCCAATGTGCAACAAGTGTAAAAGATAGCATCAACAGAGTGAGTATCATTGCACTGTACTGAGAATAACGATCCATTTTCTGTAAAAGTCTTGCGAGTCGCAACAAACGAGTCAATTTCAGCAAATGGATATGGCCATGTCCAGCGTCCTATTGGATAATATTAAATTATTTTTTTTTCGACAACGCATAATATATAAAAAGGCGATATTTCAAAAAGTATTATATAAAATAAAAATATAAGCAATGAAATGATACTTAATTATTCAATTGTGTACTGAAATAACAATGACCAATTATTAGTAATTTATGATACACATGCTATATTCATAATGTTCTTATAAAGTTCTGTGTTTTTTTTATAAAATAAAGTAAGGCGCAGCCAATCGACAGTAATGTAAAAAAACCGGTGATATTTCAAAATAAATATATAAGACTGGTAGAAAGATAATTGCGGTTTATAACCTTCAAATTCATATACATTTACAGCTTTTTTGATTTTCCTAGCTGTTTTAAGTGGTCCAGAACTGTCGGTTGACTAACGCCTAACTTTTGTGCAAGCTCTCGAATTGTGCGTGTTTCTCATTCAACTAACGCCTTCAGTTGGTCGTTACGAACTGAAAAAGGACACCCGTGACTTTCTTCACCTTCAAAGCTTTCGTCCCCAGCACGAAATTTTTGGAACCGCCATTGCACCGTAAGTTCCATAACAGTAGCCATATCAACAGTATCGTTTAGTTTACGAGCAGTTTCTGCTGCTTTACTACCCGTTTTGAACTCATACAAAAATGCTCTTATTCGTTTCTTTCCCATCTTTAATTCAATAGCCCAATTTGAAGTAAAATTAATAATAAAATCAAAAATTCACTTTAAAATAATATCAACATCAACACGATGAAAGGATACTATCATTGAAAAAAATTAAAATTAGAATTCAGAAAACAAAAACCGTAATTATTTTCCCACTAACCTAGTAATATAATAAGTTTGTAGAAAATATAACATATTATTATCATATGGATTTTCAGAGAAAAAATTAACATAATAATTTATTTATCTTTGAAATTTAAATATGAACAAAATTAAACAGAAGGAGCAGGATCTCACAATTTTTTTAGATAGAATTATTATTCCATTATGGAATAAAACTCGTCAAAGATATAATAAGTTCTTGATGGTAACGGATAAAAAATAATATTCAAACGCGTAACACTCATTCGTTTTTTCAGTTTCAATTAAAATATGAGTGAAGATAGGTTTAGTAAAAAAATAAACAGCAGACAAACTAATTAGGTACTAGAAAATAATTCAAATCTATGCAACATAAAAAAATTAAATAAAAATATATACAAGCCCTATAAGTTTGTGGAATTGACAGAATGGAAAAATAATACAATAAAATTAAAATAAGTTCTAACTGTAATAAAAATAACTTTGAACTAAAAGTTAATACTAGATTAGAATTTGATAAAAAATAGATATGAAAAAGATTCTAATTATAATGAAGGATGGTGAATATGCATATCAAAATTCTGGTAAAATATTAATGATACGATTTTAAAGGACTCAATGCATTACTATATATAACACACATATGCTTTTGAAAGGTACTTATTTGATTTTGAGATTGATTTACCATAGATGAAAGTATATCTTTATTATTCATTTTTATTGCACAATTATAGGAAAAGTAAATATAAAATTTAGATATGAAGAATCATTTGAATATCTCATAATGAGAGTCATAACGCTTAAAATAGAAAAACATCTCACTTTTTGAAATCATGAAAATAAAACTTAATTTTTCAACACAGGAAATAAAGATATATTCAGTCTGAATAAACATTACATTGCAGATATTGTTACAAAATGTGAAATCAGTTTTTTAAATGAAATTCTTGAACTATTTATTTTCAAAAAGATATTTTTAACGAATCATATATAAAGGAATGATGTACGTCATACATTAGTTTATACTACTTTTGATAACTTATTTACATGTTCTTGTTTTCAGTTGCATGTTTGAAAAGAAAATAAGCAACACTTTGGTGGCTTGCTTACATACTCTTTTTACTAAATTTGAAGTAGAGATGTGTTTGAATATATTTTATTCTCAAAATTATATTTGTAAATATAATCATATTTCTAGATTGGCTATTATTCAAGAGTTAGTAAACGGTTGATTTTAAGCATTTATAAATCAGGCAATTGAACTAAAAACAGTTAAAGCTATTTGAGATCTCACAGATAAACATTTTTATTATGAAAATATTAATTTAAATCATAATTCAAGCAAAGTGACAGGTCTATATAAATGAATTCATAGAATTGTATAAAGGCAATTGTAATTTGCAAATAATTTTCGTACGTTTCAATAGCTATACTTTGTAGAATATAATAAAAACTGATCTTTTCTTTCAGGAACGAATAAAGATTTTTGATTAAAGTTATAAAAAAAATCTAGATTTTACAGAACTTTATTAAATATACGAGTATAATTAATAACGAAATTTTTTAACTAAAATTATTGTGTGAAAGTATTTTAAAAGCTTTATTATTTTTAATATATCTCAAAAATTAAAACATAAAAAGAAACATTTTAATAGTGATTTTGTTTTATTTTCATTTTTGACAATAAAATTAGGATATTTAATATAATAACAGAAACTATTGCAAATTACTAATGTTTCAGTGTGAGACCTGCTTTAAAATGTTTAAACTAAAATACTTTCTATTTTATTTAATTCTTGATATCATTCCAGTCACAAGAATAAAGCAATGCTCATGCATTTTCAGAAAATAAATCGAGCAAGAAGAACTTAAACCAGAATGTCCAAAAAAAAGAAGCTTTATTTCACACATTTTATTAAATTATTTATTCTATAAGATAACTTTTTTTATAAAAAAATAAAGGTAGTCCAAAAAACAAGTTATTTCATTTTCGCATATCATTATGTAACATTTTGTTAAAATTCTCAATTTTATATCATTATTGAAAAGCAAATGATTTGTATTAAAAATGAAGAAAACATTTCGTCTAGAAAAATAAGTAAAAAAAACTATTTAAAGGGTTGAACGACTTGTACATTAGATACCAAGCAAACATTCCATTAAGCAAAGCTTCATCTATAAAGAATAAATTTACATAGGTTATATTTAAAGCTAGGGATAAAAACGTTTTAAAGGCAGTATATAAAATATAAGCAATGAAACAGTATGTATGAAATACGTGATTATATATATATATATATATATATATATATATATATATATATATATAATAGTGTAAATATTATTTTAAGCTGGATATAAGCTTCGTTTCAAATATAACGTAAAAGTGATTATATTTTGAAAAGAGTGAAGTCTACAGACGAATATTGAGTGTATTATTGAAACAATATGTATGTATATAAATATATAAAACTACTGGGTTATAATCGTTTTTTTAAAATGACTTACGCCATTTAACCAATCTTCAGCGCACTAAAATAAAGGGAGGATATGTTTAGAATAAAAATGAGATTTATGTTCGAAAGATATTTTTTTTCAATTTGTTTAGAAAGAGTATCGCTTTTTTTTATTAATTTATGTGGAAATCTAACATATACAATTAGCCGAAATATGTCAGAAAATCACGAAAATGGCCATTTGTAGAAAAACTAAAAACCATATAATTATTAATTCTTAATCAAAACATCTGATTTTATATTATTTTTAAATTGCATAAATATGTAAATTAGGCAGAAAAATACTTTATTTGTTCACTATGCTAAAAATATATCGATTAATTTATTAATATCTATTTGATTTTTATTGGGAGGATTACGAAATAATTATCTTATTGTTCTTTTACTATGACGACTCACTTAGTCAGAGCCCTGATAATTTTCCTAGGTTGCTTACTGTATTACTAGTATATATATATATATATACACATAATTAAAATATTTTTGTTTATTGGAAATATATAATTTTTTTTCTGAAATACTTCCATTTATAAAATATAAGACTTAGTAACAACTACTGTAAAGTCAATTTTAATAATATTTAACAACTGGACTTTTTAAATAAAATAATGTTTTAAATTGCATTTTTCATTTTTTTTATTTCGATAAAATTGATGCATTTTGTTAATATTAATCAGACAAAATTAAAAAAAAATATTAAAATTATCTTTACATGATATTCGATATTAGTGAACATTTTTTAACTTTTTTATAGATTTTCTGACACATACTTTTCTAGAAATATTTTAAAATATTGAACATTTTTGTGATACTTTTTTTAAATAAACGCTTATTTTAATAGTGAGGATACAAAGTAATACTAATTGTACTCATGTCCTTAAAATATCGATTATTTTTATACATAGATCATATATATATATATATATATATATATATATATATATATATATATATATATATATATATATATATATATAAGAGACAAATATTTTGTCAAACAAGGAGTTTAAAAAAGATTCAATATACCACTCACCCCACCGCTGTATACATCGGACGCGTACAGGAGGTCAAACGGTAGTGCTGCCAACAGGTCGACGATAAACCATCCTTTGAGGTAGTTGAGGGTGATCGAGCGTGATGCTGACACCACTTCACCTTTCCTGCTCACGTACGTCGTGCGGAAGTTCAAGATGATGTCTGTCGAAGAAGAAAAAACATCTGTTCGAGTAGACAGTCTTGATCCATTTTCATGTTAGTATTCTTGCATGAAGTATCTTAGCGAATCTCACCTACTGTATAATAAACCAGAGTATCTCCTTGTGTATTGTGGTCAAGATACCATATTTATCATCTTGAATCGTAAAAGTACTAGCAGCAAGTTAATTTTATGGATTTTTTTTACCGAAATTGTAGATGCATTTTCAAAATAAAATCTTAATTTGGTGTATTTACAAATTAAGTCGTGTTCTTTTTTAACACTTTTTTTTTATTATATATATATATATATATACATATATATATATATATATATATATATATATAGTGTGTGTGTGTGTGAGAGAGAGAGAAAGATGGAAAGAGAGGAGGAGAGAAAATCTGATCTGGTCCCACTTTACAGTCATTCATACATTAAACATGAATCTATAAACATCTTAGAAAACAATTCAGTACCTTGTCGTTTTGAAGATGATGGAATTGCCATTGAAATGTGTATAAGCAATAATAAAAAATGATCAATAATCATTTATTGAACATTTTGTGGTTTGTCATATGAAAAAATAATTCACTTGTGAAAGTGAATTAGCTATAGTGTGAAAAAAGTACTATAAAAAAATTGATTTGGTTTCTATACAAATAATAATCATATATTGTTCATTCATTTCAAGTTTTGATAATCTATTATAATAGATTCATCTTCTGTATTTTGTTCCAGTAACTGTAAATTGGTGTCTCATATATATATGTGATTCAATTTAGGGGTATAAAAATTAGTTTAAAGAGGGGGTTCAGAGGTTAAGAAACTCATGCTATTTTTTATATAGTATTTTATTTCAAGTTCAATACTAAACAACAATTGAACTAAAATACTAAATGGGGTATAACATGTTTTTTTTTAATACTCGTATGGAAGCCTAAGTTGAATCACCTATATATATATATATATATATATATATATATATATATTGGCTAAGAAATATAAATAATGATTAATATTTTGCAAGATGGTAAATTTAGAAAAAAGTACGAGACTTGAATTAAGAGTGGGTAGAGTTTTTGAAGAGGCTTTCAACAAGTATTGGATCAACAAATGTTTTTTCTACTGTTACTGTTGATGATATAAGTAAACAATACGTGCTAAATTTTGTCAGTTTAGTTTATTCTCAGAAAATGATTGTGAAAAGGGAGTCAAAAAGTTCGTTTTATTCATATGGTATTGGTGATTGTGTTTTTGTGGTTTTTATTATATTTTATACCACCGATTTTTAATACCGCTAACATATGATTTTATGCAAAAATATAGTAATGAACTGTACGTTAAACATTAAAAATATATGAAAAAAGGTATTTTTAATATTTTAAATTAAATAAAATGATATAAAAATGTATTTATTTTGTGTTTCCAATGTAATAAAATTAAATTTATATAAATACAAACTTATTATTTGTGTTTATAATTATGAGGTATGTATGTATGTATGTATGTATGTATATATATATATATATATATATATATAATATAGATATATGTAATGTGTTAATGATTTTGTGAACGTTAAAGACCTAATATAGAAAAAATATAACTATGAATTTGATCATAACGGATTGTAAATAATACAAACTCTTTTATATTCTTCCAACAAAACGTTTGAAAGTAACAAGTAAACATATCGATAACAATTTCTCAAAACTCGTTATTTCTTGCTATTGCCCTCACACCAGATTATGTAATGTTTTGTAAAACTGTTATTATAATTCAATATAAAATATAAAAAGAACGTATGTAACCGATAAAAATACATATAGTCTTACAAACGGCCGTGCATTGAAAACAACAAACGAATCCTTATCGCATTTCAACGATAATGCTGAAACGCAATAAGAAATTGGATTGTAATATACGGTTCAAAAAGGATCATATAATCTGAAATTGATGAAACTTGGACCGACCGACAAGGAATCGATTGAACCATAACGTCGACTGAAAATGAGAGCTTTCGATTCCTTAAGGAAATGTTCTATAATAGAATTGAAAACATAGATTTTTCCTATGTAACTGACCACATTAGTTATTTGTATTATTTTATACGTGTTATATTTCTTATTTTTTTACTTTGTACGTGTGTATTCATTTTATGCAATTACTAATATATTATACATACAAATACATAAACAAACGGAACTAGTTGGAAGATAAAATCATTTTAAGTACGTTTAATATAGTTTTTTTTTACAAAAGAACAATTTTAATACAGTTTAATATACTTTTTTGTCTTTTCAGCATGGATGCACTTCATTCAACGATTAACAATGAAAAACTAGTAAATAGCCCGTCAAAATTGAAGGGAAAATAGAAAAAAATGTTTATTGGTTTTTACAATATAATGTATTTAAACATAAAAAATACCAAAAAACGAAACATAATGAATTAAACTTGAAACCTATGAGCTGACGAGAAATATGGGTTTTTACACATATAGAAAATAATAAAAATAAATGAAAATTTTATCCAAGTCAAAATAAATACATTTTTCAAAATATCATTAGTTTATTATTCTTTGTAAGCATATTTATATATCTACTGTACTGATTCAAGCTCATATATAAATTATACGAGTTAAATAAACAAAAAAAATTGTAAAATATGCCAAGGTCGAAGATAATTATTAATGTTTATTTTACTACAGGTAGCCTTTCTTCTAATGTAAGGTTATATATGTTGAGAGGATACAATTTTATACCTGATATTTTAGAAACCAGTAAATTGACTGTGATTAAGTAAAATGTCCTTAATTTAGATTTTTAATGTTTATTTTTTAAATTTTATATAAAACAGTATTATTTTAGTAATAAAATCAAAATATATCAGTTATATTTTATTTATAGATATACTTCGCTTTATAATTATGTGTATTTTTTTAAATTAACAGTTGAAGTTAATGTCTATAAAAAATTAAATAAACATTTGTACGCCATTTGTATTTAATACTGTATTTGATAATATAAAACATTATAATGCATACTTGATTTATATAACAAAAAAAAAATAAAAAATAAAAAAATAAAATATCAAATCATTTCGATATCAAAATGATTTGAACGTACTGATCAAGAGAAGTTGATTGATGATTTACATAATAATTTTTAATTCTATTTTAATTTAATTTTTCTATTTTTCGGTTAATCACCAACACTGTATATTATTACTGTATTAATAAATACATTAACATACATACACACACACATATATATATATGTATGTGTGTATATATATATATATATATATATATATATGTATGTATGTATGTAAGTAAATTTTAAATAAAGGATACGAAAAATAAATATATATTGAATGAATTATAAATATTAATAAATAAAAAATTCCAGAAATCCGATTTATTTTCTTCTTCTGACCATTATTTGTATATTATCTAATTGGGATTTAATTGGGATTTTGAGTTGCTCGCTAAGGATCAACGGATATCATTTATTTATTTATATTTATATATATATATATATATATATATACATATATATACATATATATATATATATATATATATATACATGTATATATACAAGATAATAAAAAATAAGAAAATGTTTCCTTCAATTGTACTTACTAAAAATTTAAAATTTTAATCTTTTAGACATTGAGTAATTTATTAAGTTTAAAAAATAACACGATTTAAAAAGATGTAATGTAAAATATATATATATATATACATGTGTGTGTATATACTCATTTAAATAGTTCAATATTACTTACCAATTATGAATAACGCTTCAACGACAACATCTGTGACCATGGATGGACGGATGTTCTGTTGCTTAAAGCTCGCATTATAAGGCACCACAATGGCCACGTAGAAAGTAGCTATCAAGATGAGCCAATCCCAACATGTTTTAAACATTCCATAATGAGATAGAATGAAACGTGACTTCTTGATGGCCGATGTTTTATACTCCGGAAGTGGTGCAGCTGATGAGTGAAGTAGATTCTAAAACAGTTTTATTTTTGAATAAATGCGAATTTTACTGTTTAACGGAATAAAATTATGTATTTAAAAATACATACATGCATATATTTATATATATATATATATAAATTAAAGACAATGCATTACTTTTCACACTCAATTTTATTGTTTTTTATTATGATCATTAAATGGCTATAAAATTATTATTAATATATATATATATATATATATATATATATATATATATATATCTGTGTGAGTGAAACTACGTGTGCGTGTGTGTAACTATACAGAATAGTTTACAATTCAAATTATGTAAAGTAGAAGTAAAAAATGAACATGATATAATAAAAGCGACGAAATATCAGCCGGATTATTTAATTTGTAAGGAAAATTTAATCTCGGGTACTTAATCAATTTCCGCGTAGTAAATAAGTAGCAAATGACAAATTATGGCACGGCAGGGTGAAAAATGAAATTTTTCCAGCAGGCGTCATATCTGTATCATTTTATCTTGCACAGGATTATAAAAGGTAACATTTTTCAACAAGAATTTAGGGATTATAAATAGAATGATATTACATTTTAAATGAGATTTTTACTTTATATACATACGTACTTATATATATATATATATATATATATATATATATATATACAACATACATGTTATCGTGATTATGTATTTACTGGTATTTTTGTATGTATATGAAAATTATTCCTTTTCTTTATCGAGCATTCGAGAAAAAACTTCTATCTGAAAATACACTCATGCACAATATACATATAAGAATATATATTTATATATGTATGTGTGTGTATGTTCATAACTAAACTCCATAGTAGGGGTTCTCAACCTGGGGCCATAGTCTCTAGGGGGCCACAGGTGAAAATTACGTAAATGGGAGGCCACCTCACGAGATTAGGGGGCACGGAAAGAAGTGAGAAATGAATAAAACAGACAAGTGACCGAGAAAAGAAAACAGAAAATTGAAGCGAACAAAGAAGTGACCAGTAGACTTTAAAAATCGCTCATAGATCAAAGAACAATATAGCAGCCAAAATAACTTTCAGTCAAGAAAAACACCATTTTTGGATCGAGAATATAATATCTAAAAAGTTTCCACAGCTTTTAGATAAAGTAAAATTGTTTTTCATTGCTTTTCCTACTTCGTATTTGGTAGAATTAGGTTTCAGTCGTGTGAATTATTTACTCATCCTAACGCAGAATCGCTTTAACATAATAGATAGAGGTGAACGTCGGTTATCACTCACAGTAATAGAACCGGATATAAAAAAAAGCTCGTTTCTGGTCATCAAGCACAAGTGTCACATTGATCGAGAAATATTTCAAGTATAATTTTTTATTTAATTATTGTATTATGTGCAAATTATAAAAATTATAATAAAACATGTTCTATTTACAAACAAATATCTATCTTCCTACCAGTAGGACAGGAGAGCGACAAGAAGGAAAGAAGGTCGGAAGAGGGCCACTGCTGTATAGAGAATATATTGTGATTTTATTAACATAATTAACATTTTTAAAAAATGGTTTTCAAAAATAGTTTGAATAAAAAATAAAATATAAAAAGAGTACATTGGTAGTTCAGTCAAAAACAGAATGTTATAAAAACAAATCGTATACATCAATGAAAGACACAGGCTTTTTTTAGATATTTATAGAAATAATTTAAATCATTGAAGTTAATATATTATAATTTCTATAGTTTTTAATGCACGTGTTCTTAATAATTTAATGTTCAATTTTATATATCATTGTATGAATCTTATTTTATTAAAGTGTGTATACGGTTATTAAAAAAAGATACACACACGAATGCACGCACGTACATACTCTCCCTTCACTCATTCTCTCTCTCACACACAACACACATACACAGATATATATATATATATATATATATATATATATATATATATATATATATATATATATATATTACTGTTTGAATATGCAGAATGGATTCAAATTCATAATTAAATATGAAAACAAACAATTCAAGAGAACAATAAAATATTATTCCCATTGTTCTAGACATATACAAATGTCGGTTACACAGTAAAATGTCAGCAATACAAAATATAACCGGTATAAATAACAATCAAAATATTTATAAAGTATTAGTTGGATATCATCGAAAACATTTAATTTAATTCTTCATTTTCACAGCCTCTACAATACATACATCCTCGTGAATGTTGAAATATTCCATGAAATAATCTCGGTCTCTGTGAACAACGTCATTTTCTCTTTCGGCTCGAAAACTGCTTTAATGACGAGACGATAAGGCACTCATTCTCTCGACGTAAACAAAAGAGACCCACGGCCATCTCATTTGAATGAGTCATAAACTAAATGCTATTTCATAGTAGAAAATACAGGAGTGGACTTGTCAATAGTAAAAAAATGTCAAAAGACACATCTAGACAAGATTTGACGTGCATCATATACTTACTATACTACATACAACTTTTACCTGAAGAAAAATGAACATTTTCAATCGTAACAACTACAAATACAACAGTCTATAAACTGGAAAAATCAATATTTATTTAAAGTATTTTATTGTACATGTAAATGAAAAATCTTTTATTTGACTCAAATAATATTCTGAAATTTATTACATTACTAAGATATGTTTCATGTAATTACGCACATTTTGTATATTGTTTTATTAAAAAGAGATTTAGGTAAGATTTAGGGACTATTGTATCAAATCAAATTATATATTATAACTAGAAGTAAATTGATTATTTAATAATTTTTTGAAACAGACTGCATTTCATTAGTTATTCTGAAAGATATTTTCAAAATATTTGAATAAAAGTTTAATTTTCTTAATTAATTAATTTTTAGGTAAGAGGAAAAATGGAAATTTCATGAAAATGTTAGATAATTTTTGAATTATAATCATTTAAAAACAATAAAATATATCAAGCGATTTTAGTGGGAATATTATAATAAATAAAAATGAAATACTTGGGAAGCAATATGGCATAGATTAGTATTTATTAGCGAGACGATATAATTTACATTTATTTTAGCAACTCATTTAATTTAAATATAATTTTGAATACTTTGTAAAAAAAATTACATTCATCTGAACATTTTTATAATGAATATATTTTACTGTTTAAATTATACAAACATAGATTTATTTTTTATACAAGTATTATAGTTTTTCATTATTGATCTTACAGAACTGAAACTAACTGTAGTTTTTGACAATGTAGTTATAATGTTATATTTTACGCATATTGTGGATATATATATATATATATATATATATATATATATATATATATATATATATATATTTACAAGTTAAAAATAAATACTACTGCATAGAAATTTATTTTTCTATTTTGACGATTCATTTATCAATTTAAAATTATTTTCCATATATTTACTTTTTATTATTTTTTTTCTGTGAGCGACAGTTATATTTTAGAATGATATATTATAAATGTTGATATTTTATAACTCTGAATTTTCTTTAATTTCACATTTTAAGTTAAATCTTATTAATTGAAAACATTATATTGTTAAGTGATGAACATTGTGCGTAATGACTTAAAAAGAGAATATTATTTAAAAAATTAAAAGACGAGTGTGTATAAACTTTTGTTACATATATATATATATATATATATATATATATATATATATATATATATATATAAACACCCTCACCACCTGTACAAACATTTATCAAGGAAAGTTAAAGTTTTTGGATCTACTGGTTTTTAAAATAACAATTCAATAAGGGTTTCTAAAGAAGCTACTCCGGACCACATCTACTTAGTTTTCGTTATGAAGAGAGAAACGATATAAAGTACACAAGAAGCTCAAATTTTAAGAAGTGGTACAATGAGAAAGCGAAGAGTTTTTCTAAATAATATTACTAGGCTTTTTACTACTTTTTGTAATCATGATCACGCATTATAAACTTTGTACTCATTTTAAGAGCTTATATATATACATATATATATATATATATATATATATATATATATATATATATATATATATATATATACACACATGCATATTTTATATTGTCAGTTATTCATGAATTTGAAGAATCCAATAACATTGCATTAAATGTAGCTGTTTTCTTAAAATGTTGTAACATGTAAACGTAACAAAGAAGGACATATTCTTTCAGGCACAATTAGTGGATATACTTAGTTAACAAATATATTGATTTATTACCCGATATGGTTATAAAGTCTCTTTTTAGTACAAATGACTTCATTCATGGTTTGACAAGTAATTTTTAGCTATTTTTTATATTATAATTGTATAAATGTATAAAGTGTAAAATATTTTTAATTTATTAATACTATATATATATACATATATATATATATATATATATATATAAATATAACATATTTTTTTATAAGAAAATTATCCTATATTATTATAAGACATAGTGATAAATATTAGAAAAATTAAACTACATTTTCGTGAATAAAGAGTACCCACAGGTAGATAATTGATTTTATTTCTATGAAGTTTCATTTGTAGATATAGTACATAGAAAACATACACATACACACACACACACACATATATATATATATATATATATATATATATATATATATATATATATATATATATATATATGTAGATATCATATAGTTTTCCGACATCTTTAAAATCGTTTGTTTATTTTGATGTATTCTTTTGTGGACGAAGTTACCGAACACGGTTTGATTTTATTGAAATTTATTTTGAGTGCGATGCTCTATTTATTGTAAATTGTTGTTTTATGTTTTCAGCATATAAAACCTAACCAATACATATTTGGATCAAAGATTAGATTTTCAGCAATCAGATATACATACACACTTACACACATATATATATATATGTATGTATATGTATATATTTATATATATATATATATATATATATATATATATATATATATACATAGAATATTCTGTGTTTATTTATATATAAATCAATTGCTTGTTAAATAATATAACAAATCAAAAATTTTTTTTTAAATCTGTAGTGAGATTATTAACAACAATTTAATATGACTGTCTAATGTTAATTGCAATAAATTAGATACTTAAGAAATGAGATGTAACTATTAATTATATTTATATAAACGTGACAATCTATCTAATAAAGATTTATATTTTATCAAAATAAAATATAAAACATAAATCATACACTGAAAAATTACATCGCTTATTTCTATTCACAAAAATGAACAATACTTAATAAAAAAAATACAGAAACGAGTGTTTTTCTTTATCAGTAGTTTTTAAAAAAATATTAATACAAAACTGTACATATATATATATATATATATATATATATATATATATATATATATATATATATATATATATCGATAATGAAGATTGATTTATGAATAAAATCATAACTAATTAGATTATATAATTTAATTAATGACCATGTTCTAATTGACCGTTAATATTCCCGATGATTTTGCCATATTGAAAACTCCGGACAATTGTAAAAATGTGCTGTGAAAAATATTTTTTCAAATCAATTGGCAATTATATCGCAATGATAACAAAGAACTAATGTATATATATATATACATACATACATATATAGCAAATTAACGATTTCCATTCCCGATCATTTCCGATGTTTCACGAATCATTATCGATTATAAACCGCGGCGATAAACGAGTTGGAGGACCGAGCAAAGCGAGTAGGGGCGAAGCCCCCAATGGGTCGGCGACCGTATCGAGTAGAGAGCAGAGTCCCCTATCCATTAAAAAATAAATCAGTACAGAATTATATAAAAATATAATGATAAAAAGACAAATGTGTGTTTATATATATATATATATATATATATATATATATATATACACATATATATGTGTGTGTGTGTATGTGTAATATAATAAATGAATAAATATAACGAAAATAACATTTTTATATGAAGTTATTTTATTATTCCAACGCCGAACCTGAAAATATTATACAAACTTCAAATACGTTCACTGTATTCCCATTTGAGTGTGACCTCAAAGGGGTTGTTGCACTGTAGCCATTTTACGGACGGCATAATTATGCGTTCGAAGTTGGCAAACTGAGCAAACGAGGTGAACATGAATAGATACTACTCAGAAACGAACAGATACATTAAATATACTCTTTGCACGAGCTATCAATGGAAAATGTATTTTGAATTAGGGATTGGTTTGCGTTCAGGTTTAGTCACGCATAAACGTGATTGAAATTTCAAGTTAAATACATTCATGTAACTAATGTAATATGTTTAGATAAACAGTATTCTGAACTAATTATGTCTTTCTCAATTGATGTGTCAATAAACATATCTATATAATTATATATATACGAGTATGTATTTGTAATTATAATGAAAGTATACGATTACATTTTATTTCAAATTCGTGCTTTTCTATTTGTTTCATTGAAGTCGTTGTATATATATATATATATATATATATATATATATATATAAAGTGGACAAATGTATTATAAATGTATTTGTCATATAAATGTAATACATTTATATGACAAATACAACAAGAAAAATAAAATATAGTTTTAAATATTAATTTATTATAGAACAATGAAAAAGAGGATTTGGTTGAATTTATCAAATAATGAACAATTTGTATAAAATAATAGAATAATTATTAATAAGTGTATGAACAGGGTCTAAATTATAAAAAAATATATCAGGGTATAAGATATAGTATGTGTATATATATATATATATATATACATATATATATATATATATATATATATATATATATATATATATTACATCTTGTACCCTGATATATTTCTTATAATTTAGACACTGTTATATACTACATATTTTTCTCTATAATATATATATATATATATATATATATATATTTATATATATATATATATATATATATATATATATATATATATAATGATTTTTAGGGTATTAAAAAAAAGAAAAAAGTGTTTTTCCTAACTTTCTATGTTTACTTGGTAATATAAAATGGGATAAAAATTTAATATCTTATTAAAAACGTTTGTGCATTAATATCCGATCTTTAAGAAAAAGACCTATTCTTTATGCTATATATTATATATGTTGTATATAGAAAACAGTTAACCTGTAAATATTTTTTAAGGCTTTGTTATTTTTTAAAAGAATGTCTATAATATTTTTTATTAAGTATTTTTCTTTATTTAAAATAAAAATACTAAATAATTGGATTCAATATGCCATTATTGGAAATTTGATATTAATCCGTTATTGAATACTTGCTAAACATTCATCTGTATTTTTTTTGCTAGAAAACACCAACTATTTTCTATTAATTTTACTATACTTTTTTTAATTTCAATGTATATTCATTTAAACTAACATCCTATTATTTTCAATTTTATGTTTATTGATTAAAGAATAAGGACGAACTGGTGTAATTAACAAATTAATATCTGATTTAATTACCTTATATCAGTAACTGAAGTTGTTTTTAAAGGGAGTGATGATGGCTGATCATTTTAAAGTACTGATTATTTTACTTTGTCTGTGTCTTTACTGGTAAATGATATGAAACGATTTTAAAAGCTAACGAGAGTGCTCATTCTCCATTATTAGAATCGATTGATGACAGATTCATAAGTTCTATGCTAAAAATCTTAACAGATAACAAATTATAAAGAGATATGACTGATTCTTTTGTTTATGAATTTAATAAAATAAGAGATTGTTGGTTTCATATTTTTTAATATTATACATTTCATTGAATTATATTTCGCGTATTTATTTTCTCTTCTAATTTTTTTTTATTATATCTGTAATATGTACGAAATATTTAAGTATAACACGTTTAATTTTAATTACAATTTAAAAAAATGTATAATAAATAGACAATGAAATGTTAAATGAAACAGTTACTGATTCATAACCTTTTTCTCGTATATTATGTGTATTTATACAATATATGTGAAACTTTTTATTTTCCTATTTAGAATCAATATTTTAAAGATATATATATATATATATATATATATATATATATATATATATATAAATGTATGTATGTAAGTATGTGTGTATGAATGGATGGACTAAAGAATATACACTTTTGGACGAAAAAAACATTTTTAACCCCAAAGCAATTATATTAAAATTTGAATTATCAAATTTCTTGTGTAGTACTATGAGTCGACGCCCTTTGTAATTAAAGTTCTATAGTTTCATGTTACATAAAATAATCCTAGTGGTATTAAATAAAGGTGAATGTACGAACAGATTTCTATAGATAATAATCGCAAAATAGCAAGGTTATAGAATCGATATACGAGTATGTTGAAGCAAGTGAAATTATATGAGATATAAAATATTTTTCGTGCATTTTCGATAGAATTCGACATTTGCATTTTATGAGTAGCGCGTCTTGTGGCACGTTGCTATGTAAACACGGCACGTCTGGAAGCTTACATTTTAAATTCGACGAAAACCCGACACCGTTGCGTCGCATCTTTTTAAAGCTTTCCGAAGTGTTTAATAAGTAATCAAGGTAAGAATAAAATGGCTCTATAGAAAAATACAATTTAGAATGTTTGCCAGATGACAGAATGTAAGTACGCTGAAGATTGCGGTACGAAAATTATCAGAGGTTGGAATAAATGAAGCATGGTTGTATTAGTGTTTTTTTCCATTTAAAAGTATTAAACTATATTAAATTTTTAATAAATGTTTGAATTAAATTGCTCAATACTAATATATGTATGCGGTAAAATTTAAACATACAATTACTAAATAATCTCGGTAAGATTATAATCTTACTATGATTTAATTCTTGTCTCATGTATTTAAATGCTTCTTACTTTTAGTAAGCATTTAAATATTTATCGATTGAAGTAAAAATGTTCATAATTATTTTTTTTCAGTTATGTTATTAGTTCACTGTTTAGATATGTTCTATTTTTTTCTAGATGATAATTGAGATGAATTTTAATTAAAGTTTAAGTGTGTTTGATAACTGTTTTTGTTAGCATGAACTATTTAGATCTAATTTTTACTAATTATATAATATATTATATGCCACAAATTTCTCTCAATTAAATTGTTCAATACCTGATTATTGATCTGTTTATACATGTTTCGATTAAATGACATTTTTAGAGACGTTTAAACGCATTATATATATATGTGTATATATATATATATATATATATATATGTATATATATATATGTATATATATATATGTATATATATATATATATATATGTAAATATATTTATATATATATATATGTATATATATATATACAAAGATTGAAAAGGGTTACATACTTTTTTAAAAAAATATTTATATTTTAACTAGAATAATTTTATAGTTATACAAATTTTTTGACGATGTCTAAATCTATGATAAAAATAAAAAAAAATGTATTAAGTATTGAAAATGGTTTATTTTCCGATTATGACACATTAAATTTGACATTCTATAGCTGGTTATAATTTATGCGGTTTATTAAAAGTAATGTAAAAAAGAATTATAAAATTTTAATCAAATAAAAGAAATAAATAAGATTCGTAAAATTACAGTGTACAGTACATAAATATTACAGTCTATAATTTATTTCACAAGTGATAAATTTTCATTATTCGAAAAATTAATTTGTTGGTAATACTTTCAAGATTATTTTTGGATTTCATGAAACAATCTACAAGCAATTTATGATACTGTAAAATACAAACAGATAAAAGCGAAATAAAGAGAAAATTGATTTTTAATAACCAGGGGCTTCTACTCCATACTCGTTACGCTCACCTCTTCCCCACCGAATGGGGGTCTCTCCCCGCTCATTGAAGCTTTATCACCCCTAACAAATAACAGAAATTAACAAATTATACGCACAAATAATTTGCATAGAATATAAATAGTAATATTTTTGCTCGAAACGTTAATAAAAATTAACAACAAAGTACAATACTAAATGTCTAACATTTTTTTCATTCTGAAGATTCAGTGAGTACAATATTTTGAATAAATTTCATATCAGTTTTACACTGAAATCGTATATTCCCTTTCGTTGTACATCGTGAGAGAGCTGCATATATGTGACTGATGTCAACCAATCATTGATGATCGGGAATGGTTAATGTGCTAATTGTAGAGTGTAGCAGGGGGAGCGGCGTTACGAAGAGGTGGTCTGCACGAAAAATAAAAAAAAATGTTTTATGGAAATTTTACGGCGGAATTATTTTTTATACATTGAGAGATATTTCATGATAAAATGAATAGTAGTTTAGTGATTTTATATTTAACGCTCACGTACGTGTCTTTTTAGAATTTAATTTCATAGTGATTTAATTTTAATATTTTTTAATACATATTTGAATTTTATATTGTATCGTTATTTTAATATGTACTTTTGTTACTAATAAAACTTTTATAAAAATAAAAGAGTTTAAACTATATATATACACATACTCTCTCTCTCTCTTTATATATATATATATATATATATATAGTATAATACTTCAAAGGATTATTAATAATCAGGGGTATATTTTTCATTAAAATTTTACATTAAGTGTTTTTCAAAATTCAACATATAAAAAGACGTTTAATGAGTTGAATGCAATGAGAAATAAAAAGAAGACGTGTAATGTATGTTTTGAGCTTATATTTTAATAACAAAATTAAAATTTACGATTATATTTGTGCAAGTTTAATTAATATAATTATTTTCGTTTGTATTATTAAAAGAATTTTAATGAAAACTTTTGCGTGTAGTAAATGAATATACATACACACACACACACACACACACACACACATATATATATAAATATAAATATATATATATATATATATATATATATATATATATATATATATATATATGTAGTTTTTAAACACTACTTTCGAATGATTATCACTAACGTCGTGAGTGAATTAAAATTTATTATAATAAATATATTACTTTTATACATTTTTCCCTATAGATGAGAAATGTTTCCGTGTTTATTTGAGTACATTAATTGAAATAACGAAAGTTTTCCATAATAAATTTAATATACTCGCCGTAGAAATATGATAACGAACAGAAAATAATTCTGAAATGTTTACTTTTTATACTGTATGTGAAGATTATTTATTATTTAAATCTTTATATACAAGTGTGTCAATCCATTAATATTTAAAAGCATAAAATCTTTATTGACAAAACGAATTAATCAAAACATATATGTTGTTAATTCATAAAGTTCAGTAAAACTTTTAAAAGATTATTTGTTTTACTGTCACATGCTGAAAAGATTTTTCGTAGGAAACAAAGCTTTTTATATAATTATATACGTAAATATGCGAAAATATTTTAGTAAGTAAACACAAAATCTTAATATAAAAAATAATAAAGTTCATATTTTTTTTAAATTTAATTTGTCATCCTGATCATCATTTTATTGAATGTACTTTTGATAATTCGGTCTCAAAGAGATCGATAAACGATACGTGGATAACCGAAAGGTTAATTTAAAGGAAGAAAAGAAATAAAAAGTTGAAGTGGAAAAAAGCATGGGCACATTTTAACTAATTATTACCCTATAGTATAACTAATAAACTATAGTACAAAATAATTATTTACATTTTTTGATCACAAAGTCGGTAATTGGAAATTGTTAATACATGGAACTTTCTTCGGATATACTAATGACATAAACCTAGGGTGGACCAGGTTCTACTCTACATAAATAAATATATATATATATATATATATATAGTATTCCTTGATTTTAGTGCACTATTAGTTATTGTGAAAATAGATATTAATCAATGAGGAATTGATTTGTTTTTAGAAACGTACATGGCAGAAAAATGATTATTGTTATAATAATTGAATTTGAAAATAAGAATTATACACACACACGCATATATATATATATAGTATTCCTTGATTTAAGTGCTATGTTAGTTATTGTGAAAATAGATATTAATCAATGAGGAATTGTTTTGTTTTTAGAAACGTACATGGCAGACAAAATGATTATTGTTATAATAATTGAATTTGAAAATAAGAATTATATACACACACGCATATATATATATATATATATATATACATATACATAAAAGTTAAAATTTAGTTTGACTAGTATCGTTCTTAATAATATTAAATATTTACGTTACTGTAAATAAAAAATTATGTACATTGATTTATTTCATATGAATAAAATAATTAATAGTTTAAATTTAGTTATAATTTTACAATAGTATACATTAGTCGAAATTACTTTAATGCATCTGTGATTAACATTAATTAGAACAAAAAATAAATATCGTATTTTTAAAAAAGAACTTATATTTCTTCCTTAATAAATGAGTGCAGTGACATAAAAAGGTGCTGAAAGATTAATATCGCAACATTTTGTTTGTGTGAGAATTCTTTGCTGTTCTATGCTGTTCGAATAAATATGAATTGAAATAAATAAATGTACATTTTACATTATACATATTTAAAATTGTTTCATAATAAAAAGTGTCACTCACATTATTTAGTTTGAGTTTCGTTTTGATCTTGTCCTGTCTGTAATGGCCGGATAGCTGGTAGAGTACAGCACGACTGCGCCGTCGGCCGTAGTTGGCCGGTGGCGCTTCCGGATCCAAGTTGCCGTTGGCGTCTGCAAGGAGGGAAGTAGAGTCAGCACGGAACCGAGCCTTGCCCAGGATCGACGCTGCAAGCAACAGGTCCACGCGACTTTGTCTACACTCACATCTATATCTCCTTAGGGAGATATTAAACGATGTGTCTATATACACACACACCAATACAATACATACACACAGAGAAAACGACACGTAAATGAGCTGGTTGTTTGGTTGCTTGGTTGGTTGCTTACACTGAAGACTGCAGGCGATGTAGGACTGTAATACTATTAAATGCGGACGACATTGCTAGAAGCAGTAAATCTATTTTTTTATAAAGTAGAATAGCGACTAGTTAGTGTGAATTCTAGATGTGTTGAAATTATTACATTTGTACTGAAAGAATGTAGAGTATGTAGTTTAAAAATAGGTTTCAACAGGTATCCCCTTTATAAAAATAGGTCCTACGATGTAGTTTATGTAAAACCAATCGATAAATTACATTACATTCCCGTCATTACAAATTAAATAATACGTTATACTATCAGTGTTCGTAACTAAGTTTAACTATCGCTGATTATAAATGTAATGTTGATATTTTAAACTAAATGGAGAACGCTTACAAGACTTTTTAATTAAAAAATAATGATCTGTTGACTATTTAATAAAATAAATACCATAATTGACTATGAAAAACTGACAGCTCTATTTTAATTATAATTCTGTCGAGAACAATGCCTTCAAAAGCATGCGAAAGGAAAAGGAATGGAAACAAACTTCTAGATATGAATATAAATATTTCTAATAATGGGTTGAATAGTTGACGAAATCACAGAAATGTACTGATATAGTATTTTTTGTTACATTTATATACATATCAATAAGAGCGAAATGTGTGTGTGTGTGTGTGTGTGTATATATATATATATATATATATATATATATATATATATATATATATATATATATGTTTATTTTCATCTTTGAATATTTAATTTGTTTTTAAGTTCATAATTTTTAAATTTAATTTTAATCTTACAAGTAATGCGTGAAAAATATATGTAAAGAGGTAAAATAAATACATTTAGCATTAAAAGTATTTATTTCATTAACAACGAAGAACAATGCGTCATCGCACAAAGGGTTAACCCAAGAAAATAATTATGTATTATACATTTATGTTTTTGTTATATAAATTTATAATGAAGGTACTCTCTTTACGGCGATTTTCTACGAACATTAATCGATAAAATGCATTATCTCTGGAATGGAAACATTAAGTGAACCCTTGAAGGTAGATAACATACATGTAGTGTCATTTTACTTTCGAAGACTACGAGTAGATGATCGAATCAGTAATTTAGAAATAAATGTATCACACCGAATAAGTTGTTAACTGTATGTATATTCGACAGTGGTATTAAATAGAATTATAACTTAAAACCCACACATGGTTATACACAAACACACACACATATGTGTGTGTGTGGTTGTATATATATATATATATTTATATATATAATGTATTTATGTATGCATAAAATAGAAAACTAAAATACAATAATTAATTTTAATTGTTAAAATGATTCAAGTAATGAGATTTTGTTAATACTTTTTTACAAATCAAAAATGAATATATCATATACAAATTCTTTTTTTCTATTTTCTATAAAAGAATGTACTATACGATAAATATAAAAAATCTACTTTATACATATATACATATATATATATATATATATACATATTTCTGTGTGTGTGTTTTACATGTATGTTTATGAACTCTATCGTGGATAGAAAATTTGACAAAAATATAGCAATGATATGACCTAGCATTTAAACGTAGGTACAATTTGAATACAAATATTTGTAAGAGTTCACGTGTTCATGCGAAGCCACTAAGTAGTGGAGACACAGGCGTAGAATGTGATGATGGAGAAAGATTGAAATGAACTTTCAAATATATCATGGGTCGATCAAAGTGCTTAAATATATAGAAGATTTAATGTGAATACAGGTACTGTATAAATTGATTGTCAAGTTATAATATAAATTGTAGTTAGACGGTTTCCACACACACGCATATACTTACACACTACACACACACTTACACGCACATACACACACACACACACACACACACACATATATATATATATATATATATATATACACGAGAGTCGTTGGATAAGTATGATAAAAAAGCAAGTTAAACATCATTCTTTGGAAAAATTGATTTTATTTCTCAACATTGTCTCCATTTAGGGCTATACACTTGGTCCAGCGAGTCTGCAAAATACGCCTTGACGGCGGCGATGAAATCATCATCCGGCTTGAATTTCGTTCCACGAAGCCAAATTTTCAAAGTTGGGAAGAGGAAGAAGTCGTCTGGGGCCAAGCCCGGAGAATGGGGTTGATAAGGGATCAATTCAAAACCTAATTTGTGCAGTTTTTCCATTGTGACGGTTGATTTGTGAGACGGTGGGTTGTTCTGGCGAAAGAGCACTTATTTGTGCGTCAATCTTGCCCGTTTTTGTTTCTGATTTTCTTTCAAAAGATCCAATAATGTTGTATAATAAGCTTCTGTTATCGTTTTTCTCTTCGTTAAGTAGTCGATCAGCATAATTCATTCCGAATCCCAAAAAACAGCAGCCATCTCCCACCTTTCCAGTTGATAAAACGATCTTCGCCTTTTCCGGCGTCCATTCGTCAGTCGTTGTCGTGTGGTGGTGCCACATCATTGAAATTAATTAAACTTATCAAACGACCATGTGTGTGTATATATATATATATACATATGTACAATATGTGTATACGAGTATATATATATATATATATATATATATATATATATATATGTATGTATAATATGTGTATATATAATATAATAATACGATGCATTTTAAATATTTGAAAAAATGAAACGTATACTTTAGTATTCATAACTATATGTTATTGGTCAAAAATGATGTAATTTGACATTTTTTTTTTGAATTGTACAATTTACACTAAGAAAAGTGTGTATTTGTACATAACTTCATCTTCGGAGCACTAAAGCGCTATAAGGATAATAGAATCACTATTGAAGTGCTTATAAATAAAAATAATGATTATTTTATGTTTTTGGTATGAAAAAAAATTTGGACTGTGAGATGTGTAAAAATTCATTTAAAAATATAAATCAATTCAACTCTCTCTGTTTCTTTCTCTCTCTCTATATATATATATATATATATATATATATATATATATATATATATGTGTGTGTGTCTGTGTGTGTATGTATGAGTATGAGTGTACTTAGATACTGTTATTTTAGTGATTTCGTCAATTATAAAAATAACATGTATTATTATTGTAAGAGATAAAATAGTTCTCATTCATGATTTCGACGACTATATAGATAATTACTAAAATGAAGTAAACCGCAATTTTCTATATTAAACATGAACGTATATTCTTTTTATTTAAATTTTATCCCTCATTAGTTTATATTACAAATAACCGTACGCAGTGTGATTGTGCAAGATGACAAATAGAGCAGACTAACTAGATAAAGTCAATTCGATGTGTTTTTATTGTTAATTATGGGTTACAAATGCAATATGTACATTTGTCATGAATATATATATGGTATAAATGTTACGTATTGAATTACTAATCATATTAATCTTTAAAAGAAAGAGATCCTCTTATTAATAAAAACATGTACTTTGTTATAATATCTTGAACGTTAATGAGCCATTAAAAAATGAAAAACAGAGATTACAGTATGAAATTATTTTAAATTTTATAAAACTAATAATTATGAATATTAATATAAAATTAATTAACAATTATGAGAAAATAAGATTTTACCAAAAATTATGAAAGAAATATTTGGTTATATACATGCATATATCTATATATCTATGTATATAAATATATATATATATATATATATATATATATATATATATAATTTCCTATTTTTGAAATGTAAGAAGGACGGCTTAATTTTTTTTCATAGGGGCTCATAACTAAATTGAGATATTGAGATGAAATAAAAAAATAAAGAAAATCAGAATATAACCTTTTAACGATGTATTTATTTTTAAATAATGAAGAAATCTGGTTTATGTTTTTTCACCCAATCGTTTATGGCAAATTTCACGTGATTGTAACCAAATTGTGCTTCAACTTGTTAATGGTTATATATATATATATATAATGGAAATTAAAAACTTAAAAAATTATCTAGAAAGCCCTTATGAATTTTATCGGTACAATTTGGATGCTCTCTCTCATCCTCTTTACAGTCTAGATCTGGATCGTCTGACTTCTATTTATTTTTGGTATTTAAGTGTGAATTCAAAGGAAGGCATTTTGATTCTTCACGATCAAGTTAAGGGTGTCGTGTAGAAATGTTTCCAGATTTCTTCATCAATTGGAAGAAGAAAATTGTATACTTTAGCAAGATTTCTTGACAATACATGCAATTATATTGGAAAATAAATATACTATTTGAAATATTATAGTCTAGTTTTAATTTTTTTGTTTGATCGCATTATCTCAAAACATTCAGGAGTTATGAGCCTTTCTGAAAAATATTTCAAATTCGTCCCTTGTGTTTTAATGATTTTTCTTATTAAAATATCAATTTATTTTTTTATGTATTAAACACACGAATCAAATTTATTTCTCATTATTATATGATTTTCATAGCATTAAATAATTATATGTTTGAATATATACACTTTTTTGTACAAAATCATTTCTTAAATTTACATTCATTTCTCATAATTTCTTTTTTTAATAAAATTATTAAAATATTTATATAACAGTATAAACTGAAATTGATATTAACAAAAATGCGATTATGATATTTTTTACATAATTTGTTATTAAAATCAGATATAAAATGTATAAAAATGGGCTAAATTTATATGATTAGTAATTTACATATATTTCAGTTTCTAAATAATTACTTATCGACGCTGCATTATTTTAAATTACAATTATTTGTCACAAATTCTGGACAAATTTTATTCAAATTACAAGATTTGTCTAGAAACTGTTTATATATTACATATACATGGACTTTTTAAATACTGAATTAAATACATTTTCTAAGTACGAACTTGAATTATGAATGTTGATAAGGAATGAAGAACATTCTGCTACTGATTTCATTGAAGTATTCTTCTCCTAATCAAAATTTACATCGAAAAACAACATTTTTATTACAACTTCGAAAGTATAGAATGAAAATTGAGAGGTATATGATAACAGCCATAATTATTATTTCAGCTTTCCGTATAAAATGATATCATAAATATTACATGCAAAAGAACAATCAGAAAGCGTTTCTGCAAGACTGATTCGACAAAACGTCACTTACCACTGTCGTACGGTTCACAATCTGACATTTCGGCCATTTTTGTATTGGTGATGTCTTTATGGGACGCGAGAAAAAGCACAACTTCGCGTTTTTCATTCTTGATGGGAACAATGTCGAGTAAACACCAGAACGGCGTACCTGTAACACAAAGGAAAAAGAATCGTTTTGTTGTTTTTAACATGGAACAACTGACCGTGACAAAGGTTAAAAGTTTTCGAAGTGTCTAGTTTAAAACAAAAGTTTCGCATTGAAGCTTTACAATAGAGCAGTTCTTCTAAGGAAAGTTATATTTCGTTGAAGTGACAAGTAGACGTAATAGATTACTTTGTCGAGACAACTGTTAACAAAAACTAACGAGTGGGTGTTTTTTTTTTTTTTATATAAAATGATGCATTTTTTATTTAATGTTTCAATTTTCAAATTAATGTACTGAAGATGTTGTTACACTTGTAACTTTTATTACATTGTGTTCTCTCTCTCTTATAGACACATACACATACATACATACATACATACACACACACACACACACACACACACATATATATATATATATATATATTTGTAAATTAAAAATAATTTTAAGTATTTTTAAATTTATTAAAGTTTAAAATTAAAATGAATACACTTTTCATAAATGAGTAGAACGAACAGAAATTCATTTAATACTCGAATATATATATATATATATATATATATATATATATATATATATATATACATATACATATACACACACTTACGAACACACATTAACATATGTGTGTATGTATACATTCCAACAAAGAGATGAAAGAACGAATATATATGTACAAGATTGTCTATTTAAATTTATCAATTTACTGTGACCAAGTGTGAAATTTAAATACGATTTCACTACAAACTATGCCAAATATTTCACTGCACTCCTTTAAAAACAATAATATGAAAATGTCACTTGAAACATTATCTTTTATGTCAACGATGTTATTTCTTTTCTTGGCAGGAACTCAACTTTGATACAGTGACAGTTGTTTAAGACGCATTATTAATTACGTGCCGGAATAAACCTTTAATTTGCTCATTTTACGGTTCGACGAGTTAATTGACTTGGCGAGTTACCTCTAATCGTTACACTTAAGAGTAATTTTATAATTAATATAATCAGCATTTTTGTATAAAAATACAGACAAAATTCACGTACTGTACAAACGAGAACTCTATACAAATAAAATTAAAAGAGAATAATGTGAAGATATTATTTTAGATTTATATCATTTTAAGCTCGGGCGATTTCAATTATAAAACAAAAGTACTTATTAATCAATAGTATTTAATTGAGTACTAAATCATTGTCTGTTGTGCACGACTGTGAATTTAGTATTGTTTCATCTTCTTTGTGTAATTTTATATCTCTCTCTCTGTTTATCTCTCTCTCTCTCTCTATATATATATAATATTTTAATCTCGAATAATTTATCTCAAAAAAGAATGAACTATTTTATATACAAACATATATACAGATGTCTTAAATATAGATTTAATATACGTATGCTTATTATATGTATGTTTTTGTAACTAAGGATTTTTTAAACTAGTCATTGAGTGTTATAATTAGTTCGTATTGTTTATTACATGAATAATATACGGGTTTTTTCACATGTGTGTGTGTGTGTGTGCATGTATGTATGTTTGTATGTAATTATGTATATATGTATGTATTTGTGTGTATATATATATATATATACATATATGAAAATACGTTATCCTGTTGGACTTTGTCCTTTGATTCAGCTAAGTGTTTGTTCTCCACTACTAGTTCCAGCATTAGTGCCACTCAGATAGATGTTGAAGAGTTATATTAATTATAGTCTTCAATATCTACCTGAGGGTAGTACTCATACTGAAAATAGTACTGGAGAACACATTTACATGATCCAAAAAAACAGACTATCAGGACAACATAGCAATGGAATCATAGGAACAAAAGCATACAATTATAATAATGTAAGCAAACAATTTCATACAAATATCAATTGTGTATTAAAAATTTAGATTCTTCCTTAAATACAATGCTTCTGTGTTGTGATATTATATTCCAACTTCAAATTGTACACAAATAAACTTATTTTGCGAGAACAGTATTATTAATTCTATTAATTATTAGTATTTTTCATAAAAAAGAAAAAGAATCTATTTTTAGAAATACAGGTTTTTATTGCAGGTATTTTCCTGCAATAATCTATGTAAACTACGACGAGGTAACTTTATACCCTAGTAAAACTCAATCTGATATGAACTATATAAGGAACATATAAATTTATCTTATACAAAACATACATGGTTGGTATAAGGCGATGGCGAGGTTCACTATCATTCATATATAGTCATTAAACCTATAAAATGTGACCTTCTTTACCGTATAAGGATCATATAAAGTCACATTATATGTCTTATAAGATTAATATAAGGCATATATTAGATTCCTATATAGGGATTATGATGTTTATATGGATTGTATAAGGAATATCTAAAACCTTATACAGAAGATATAAAATTGAGGATTACTAGGGTAGATTATAACTAAATAATAGATTACTTTATAGAAAGACACCATAAAAGTATTCAGATGACATCAAGTGGCATTATTCAAGCAAATATATTAATTTATGTATGTATTTCTATAATTTTTTGATAATGATGTTATGAATAATGCTGTCAATAAATATACGAATTTATCAACTTTTAATAATCTTGTCCAAAAATTAATACCAACAGATTTATTAGATAATTACTTGTTCATAGAGTTTCACAGATGCTGAAGTATGAAAGGAAGATGTGGTTGAGGAATTTTTGGAAATTAATTATACGGACTTTTTGGATCCACTGTTAGGAAATACAGTTTTTCGTGAATATATATTGAAAAATAGATTTGTATTTTATTCTTTCATTTGTGTTTTAATCACAAGTTAGCATGGTCTATAAGTATAATCTAAGTACACAAATGTGTTCCACTCAGAGATTGGGATCTTATTAATAAAACTTTTATTAGCAGAAAAAATATTAGTAACCAAAAGATCATTTGACAGTAGATGAGCCTCATTTAGAAGTAGATTGTCATTTCGCAAATATTACACGTCTGAATTTTATGTATTAATGAATGATCGTACTATTATTAACATTTTTTTGTTTATATATATTCTGTGTTCTTTTTCATACTTAAAATAAAACAATAAATTTATTGAACTTATTTGTCTATTAACCTATTTTTTTCCAATGAAACTAATGCGAATTTATCATGCATGTCTCGAGTTACATTAGGGTAGTTAATGCTAGTAAAATAATTTACTAACATAAGGATAAACAACTTAAGTAGGTCATTATAAATGGATTTTAAATGTCAAAATATTACATATTGAAAATTGAGTGATATATGTACAGCAGTAAGGATTAATTCATTCATGCACCGTGCTGTCAGGATCATGTAAAAAAAATATCGAAGGCATGTTTTTTATATAAAAGTTGATGCATGCATTGTGCAGTGTCTAGGACCGTTATAAACGACTAACGTTTTCTGACTATTAAAAAACACGTGTCCGATATTTTTTTTCTAACATGGTTTGTACACGGCTCTGATACAGTACAGGCAATGTATGAATAATGTTCTATACACTGAATTTATATAACAACTATGTGCAATTTAATAATAACGTGTGTTTATTGTAGTTTTTCATTTTTAATGATAAATAATATATATTCGGAACAAGATTTATAATTTTCTCCTAGTGAGTAATATTTTAACATAATAAACGTGTATATATATATATATATATATATATATATATATATATATATATATATCATCATCATCATCATCTTCAGCCCCTGTCAATCCACTGCTGGATAAAGGCCTCTTCCATGACTTTCCATTTTGTTCGATTCAGAGCCTCTCTTTTCCACAGTTTTCCAATAATATATATATGCCTATTAAAATCGCCATTATAACAGTATTTAACTTTTAAAAAGTCAGATAATGCTTTTCATAACCAAACGTAATAGAACTACTATTTATTAAGTGACTAAACCGTATTTGAATTAATGGAATATTGGTTATTGTCGCCATGTAAATAATACCACACATAAGGATCTCACTCGGCTAGAATGCGGTCTCTGCCGATATTTCTGTGCAAGATTGTTACTATTTTAGTATTTATTCGCTTAATAATTTTATCATATATATATATATATATACACAAATACATACATACATGCTTACATATATGCATATGTACATACATACAAACATATATATATATATATATATATATATATATATATATCTAATTTATTCTTTTCTAGAAAATATCTATTTTCCGAGCAGTAATGATTAAAAATAAAAGCGTTGTAAGCAAAGATCATTGAATTGAAATTGTTTTCATGGCATACTGTATAATAAATCAAATGCATAAAAAGAATCAACTTTAAATTAAAATAAAGTTGTTTATAAATTAATCTTTAAACAGCTCATCTAATTACAGTTAAATGTATATGACATTAAATTATGCGGGACAGAAGTAGAGGCGTTAAAATACAGCAATAAATATTACTAACTAACGAACATAAATACTTGTTACAGTTTATTCTTTGAACAAGTGTTATTCAACACACTGTTCAGTATAGTGGCATATTGATATAAAGCACATACCTTTAGTTTCAAAACAAATCCAGAGGAAATCGTTTATAAAAACGAATTTTATTTTAGAGATTAATTGAAAATGTTGTTTTGTGGTTAAGTATTTATGGTTAAGAAATTATTTTACATGTTAACATATACATTTATTATTATTATATATTTTAGAAAAGAATCAAATCGCTGTTATTCATTTTTAAACATAGCAACAATAATGCAAATGTAATTAAAGTTTATGAAAATGTCATATAACATTATTCAATTTCGATGCTACTTATTTTGATCGGCAATCATAGATTGTGAATATGTGAGTAAATTACGATTTTATTATGTTATTTCGAATAAAAAAACAATTTTCTTTATATTTACGATAACGATCCATTTTATTTTATTAAACTAACTCACTTAAGAGATGAATCATATTTATTTATGAGTTAATAAAGTAAATAATTGTACGTTTAAAAGAAACGTAAAAAATATAATACTATTATATTTTTGTATTTTCTATACAATTAGACACAATGTTTCATAATTTAAACAATTATGTATTTAATTTAGAAACAATTGCAAAATATATTGTCCGGTATACAGACTTGAGCAAAGAGAATACTTGAATATTGAAGTCTTTCAGACTTTTACTACAATGTGACCTACATACGATTTATTTAATATCGACTTCTTGGAACTCAGGATTGGTTTCTTTGTATTTTGCAGAGGTTGTGTGATCCTCCGGTGGGAAAAACATGTAGGATCTCATATCGCCCATTGCAAGATTATTTTCTTACAGTATATATATATATATATATATATATATATATATATAATCATTATAAGCATGTGTGTGTCCTTGATTAAGAAAGATAACTATTAAATTTTGTCAATTAGGAACACTTATTCAAACTTTTCTTTTCAATTAAGTATTTTGATTGTACGATATTTAATTTTTGATTTCATTAAATGGGAGCAGTGAATATGAAACATTAAAAGTTTTAATCATTGAAATAAATCAAATATATTATATAATTTTTTGAATTATATTATGATTACATTATATTGAATTATATTATTAAATTATATTATTTTACTGTCTCAATCTTTTTCAATCATATCGAATTTATAATACTTTATAGTGTATTTATTCTTTGTGATATCTTTTTTGTAAAAATATGCTTGCAGATAAAAAATCTAAATGTTCTAGTTATAAAATATTAGGTTAGTGCAAAAAAATACGGTTTTTATCATTTTAAATTTGGTGATGATTTTTCTAGTGACCGTTATCTTTTGTTATAGTCATATATGATACATCGTTGTAAATAATAAAATTAGCACTACTGATTTCAGTTTATGTCTATTGTTTTCATTCTTTAGCATTGTTGGATATAACCTCTTAAAGTAGTCATGGAAAAAAAGTAAATTTGCACGATTTTGTTGCATGAGTTTAAATTGGGACGTAAAGCAACAGAAACTGGTCGAAATATCAAATTTATTTTTGTCGAAGAGTCAATTAGTGAACGTACATCTCTTAGTATACTGGTTCCAAAAATTTTGTAATGGTAACGAATGTCTTGATGATGAGGAGGGTCGTGGACGTCATTCAGCTATAGACAATAACGATTTCAGAACAATTATTGAAGTGGGCCCAGGTAAAACAAGTCGAGAGATGCTAGAAGAACTCAATGTTGATCATTCAACAGTTGTTTGACATTTGAGCTTGATTGTAAAAACAAAAAAGCTGGATAAATGGGTGGCGTACGAACTAAACGAACATCAAGCAATTCGGCGATAAAAAGTCTGCTCTGCGCTTCTTTTGCATAACAAAAATTATCCCTTTCTCGATCGCATTGTCACATGTGATGAAAACTGGATTCTCTACAACAACTGGAAACGTTCATTACAGTAGCTAGACTGAAGTACCAAAACAGTTTCCTAAACCGAGGCTTCATGAAAAAAATCATTATGGCCACTGTTTGGTGGTCGGCAAGTGGCATCATTCATTACAACTTCTTAAATACTGGTGAAACAATAACAGCAGAAAAATATTGTCAGGAAATTGAAAAAAATGCATGAGAAGTTGCATCGTTTACGGCCAGCATTAGTCAATCGAAGAGGACCAATTCTTCTTCATGACAACACCCGAACACACGTCTCACAAATGACTAAAAAAATTAAATGATCTGGGTTATGAAACTTTACCTCCTCACCCACCTTATTCTTCGAACCTTTCTTCGGCAAATTATAATTTTTTTAAACATTTGAGTAATTTACTACGAGAGAAGGTTTTCAAAGGATCGAGCATCAGTTCAAAGCGCTTTCGATGAATTCGTTAATTCCAGAATTCTATCGTGTACGAATAAACAAACTTGTTTCCCGTTAGGAGAAATGTGTGCAACCCAATGGTTTTTATTTTGATTTATAAATATAATTTTTAACTGATATATGCGTCTTTATACTCGATACGTAAAAACTGCAATTATTTTTGCATCAACCTAATAAATATGCCGTTTTAGAATATATTGTTATAATTACAATTTACTTTATTTTCAAAATTAATATTTTTGAGTTAAGGATATTTTTTATTGTTGTTATTAATATACTGGATATATATATATATATATATATATATATATATATATATATATATATATATATATATACATTGAACTAATATTATATTAATTTTTCTTTCACTGCACGATTATTTCTATTGCATAAATGTAATACAAAATACTTCTGTAATAGGCGCGATTAATATATTTTCATCATAAAAAACTTTTTTTTCCGTATATTATAATAATGTTATAATTTAAAAATTAATTTACAAGGAAAAATAACATTATTTTTAATATATAAATGTACAAAATGCTAGACAATATTTTATTAATAAAAAATAATAATTACAATTAATAACAAGCTTTTAGTGACCGTTTTTTTTTAATTGTAGAGTATTAGAATATTAGGGGTACCGAAATTATATAATTTTTCACTAGTATTATTATTTCTTTAGTATTATTTTTTTTCTAAATATTTCTATTTCACTCTTCACATATTATGTATTATTATATTAAATTATGGTTTACTAAAGTAAAATATAAATACTAATAGCAGTTAAGTTTGCCAATATGTTGTATTGATAGTATTTAGGAGATACGTGCAAAAGATTACTTATGGTTGAAGAATAGTTATAAGTATATTATTAATTAATCTAATGTGTTATTGTTTGATAGTTTATGAATATGGACATATACACACACATTCATACACATACACAAGTAAATATATATATATATATATATATATATATATATATATATATATATATGTGTGTGTGTGTATATATATGTATATATATATATATATATATATATATATATATATATATATATATATATATATATGAATATAACGTATAAATGTGTTTGCAAAGATAGGTGAAAAATAATTATTTTAAATTACTTTCATATTTATATTCATCTCTAAATGAACAAAAATTAGTGTATTCATTATTGGATTATAGTTCTTATTAGAATATTGTGTGGTTCAATGTTGACATTATCGATCTACTAATTAGTGTTTGTTTATTATTTAGCGAAATGAAATTCTATTTGATGCTATGCCAGCAATCAAATACTTATATTTTATTTATTCGAAAAAACAATTAGCTTTTTTAAGTTTGTATATACATAAATATATTGAAAGGCTTTTTAATTTTTACCGTTTTTTAATATTATGACAGTAGACAAAGAAAATAAGTAATTTATCCATTCATTATTGTCATCATAAATCGATCATACATCCCATTAACCTGTCGAAATAATATCATCACTCTTTATCGGCCAATATTTAAGCAACATTTTATAAAAACAAAAGGCATACAGCTTCCAGCTGTTTCCGCTTTTAATGTAGACAGACAGCTGGTATCGACGTCATTGGTGTTCGAAGAAAAACAATTAAGTGTTGATTTATACGCTTCGCTGCCTATAAAACAGACCACCGGTCGAACCACAAAAGAAAGGAAATGATAACAAAGATAGTCGAGGTGTCTAGACGCCGCCAAAATGTGACGAAAGAGAGATTTGCGGTGATTCAATAACATATTCACAGAAGTAATGGAACGATCGCTTGATGTTTTCTATGTCAATAGATAAAGGTATTTTTAGTGTAACAGGAAAAACGTCATTTTGTAGTGCGGATATCAATCTGATACCATATGGCAGACAGATTTCTATATCGCCGCTTTTGATATTTGATATAAAGCTGTATTTATAGCAAAAATCAAATACGAATTGATCAAACGTCATAGTAATAAGTCAAAGAGAGTAATATTTATTGTTATATCATTCTTTTTAGTTTTTTTTTCATTTAATACTCTCATAAATAATTAATTTATGATTAGGAACGGAACGAAAAATTCCACTTTAATCCGATTTTATTATAAAACACTGTTTAATGTGTTTAATCAACATTTTCAAATATCAGGAGAGATTAACCATAATAAACTTTTTATAGCAATGAATAATTAACTCTGGCATTTCTTATAAGACAGAAATTAATATAAGTTATTTATTTTTTAAAGTTCGTTATTTATTGTAACACATATATTTCTGATGGATTTGAAGCGTTTATAAAGTTAACCGAATTATATGTACTTATTTTTCACGAATACTGGTTAATTATTTAATCAATAAATATTTATTATGAAATCATTCAAAAGATACTTATTAAGAATGAACATGGAATAATTTGTTAAGGTAAGAAGTCATGCATGTCTTAAAATTCGAATTTAAAAAGAATATCAACATTATATGATTAGTTAAATAATAAAAAAATCATTATATATATATATATATATATATAAATAATGTGTGTGTGTATGTGTATATAAATGAAAGTTTCCTTAAGTAATTTTCAACATAAATTGAATAAGTTTCAATATTTACTATCTGTTAATTTTCAATTATTTTTATTGACATGACAAACAAGTTAATAAGTGATCCACGTTAAAAATAAATCAGAACTGGACTGAAAAGTATGTCGGATGAAAAGACGCAGTTGACAAAGACCAAACTCCCGCAGGATATTTTCCAACGCTTGAATGGTTTTCGTCGCAGTCGACACACTGACGATATTTGAAAGGATGTCTTTTGCAACAATAGCCGATGGGTTTAAATTGAAACAGTCGCTAATCTATTAAGAAAAGAACACACCCAATGAATGCTTGAACTGTTTTTATACCATTATATATATATATATATATATATATGTTATTTAGAAATGACAAATTTTCTCATTTACTCTCTCTCTCTCTCTCTCTCTATATATGTGTGTATGTATGTGTGTGTATGTACGTTTGTGCGATGTGCATCATTGATTAATAAAAAGAACTATTACATTTTGTTAACTAGGAATTCTTATTTGGATGCTGGTTTTTTAAAAAATAATTATTTTAATCTGGTTAAATGCGAATAGTGAATACAAAACATCAGAGGATTTAATCATTGAAATTAATTAAATATATAATATAATTTCTTGAATTGTTATAGAGACAGCTCTAGTTGTAAAGCTCACTTTATTTTTCGACATAATCCCCTCGAAGCTCAACACACTTTCGCTAACGTTACTCTAGTTTCACGATTCCTTCACGAAAGTGTGTTTTCTTTGAGGTCCTTAAGATAACCATTTGTGGCCTCTATCGCCTTTTTATTCGATCCAAATCGCCTCCCAAAGATTTTCCTAGGCAGCAAAGTCAAGATTATGACATATGACAGCACTACACGTTGTTAGATAAAACACATTACAGTCTAGTTTTGAAAGGGAGCTAATCCCCAGGAACGACAAAACAACTACACGATTACAGAGACTCCAGACACTGTCAGCTAAACTAAAGATTGCTTAAAAAAACTGCTTCCCAAAGAGGAAAATTTCAGGAACAGATAGAAGTTTGAAGAAGCCAAATCAGGCGAAAATGGTGGATGCAGAAGGATTTCAAACTTCAATTTGGCCAATTTCTGCTGAGTAACAACTCTTGAATGAACCGGTTCATTATTATGGTACAACAACTCTATTTCTTGGCCATTTCGGGACGTTTTTCCATGATCGCTGCTTTCAATTACTTCGAAAGTGTTGCGTACTATTGGCTAGTAACATAATTTTCTCTTATGAAGATAGCCGATCAAGATAATTCCTTTCGCATCCCAGAAAACTGACTCCATCACCCTTCCAGTCGAATGAATCGTTTTTGCCTTCTACGGAATCATTTCATCGCGTTTAGTCCACTGTTAAGAATACATTTACGATTTTGGTGTGTAATAGAGAATCCAAGATTCATATATGGTCACAAAACGGCGCATTAAATTTGCTTGATTCTTCTTAAACAGTTCCAAGCAGTAGACTGATGTTTGCGTACGAACTTGTTTTTGTTCTGCAGTGAGCAAACGCGGCACCCACCTTACGAAAGGTTTATTCATATGCAATTCATTATGTAAAATGAATTGCGTTCGCTCAATAAAGATGATTATGACCTCTGACATATCATTCACTTTTTATCGTGACAGCTGTTTTCGGACCTCCTGAGCGTGGTGTATCTACGATGTACATTCTGCCACCTTTAAATTCATTCACACGAACTCGAATTGCTTTATAAGAAAGACAAGATTCACACAATATAGGAAATATCATCTCATGGATTTTCTTCACTGTTTTCCCTTTTTTTTTTAAAAAAAAACGAATCACACTTCGAATTCCAACATTATCCATTTTACATTTTCTCATAAAACGCTTTGTTGAAACAACTGACAAACGAAGAATTAATGACTTAAAACCTCACATGCATTACTAAAAGGGATGAAACTTAATGAAAACATATATACAGCTGTCTCGCCGTCGTTCAGCAAGTACACGAACCAAGTTACTCTTTAAACCGCTCTCGTTTTGTGATTATTATACTGGCTCAACCTATTATTGAACACATCGAATTTATAATATTTTATTATATATTTATAATGTCTATTGGCAAAATATATTTACAATCTTGGAAATTCATAACTAACTGAAATAAGAAGTGATATTAGACTTGTCCTATTTACATTTACAAAATAAAAAATATATTAATTTACTGCGAGATTAACTTCTTTTTGGATTATTAAGAAATATCTGGATGTTCAATTGTTGCGTTCATCGATCAACCCTTTTACCCTACTCAACAGACTCAAGACGCGCCTGACAGTTGTTAGCTTTAGGTCTGATAGGGAGTATACATCATCAGAGTAAACACCGAGAAACCGTATATAATTCGTCTGAATAAACGTGATCTAAACATTCTTGAATTGATGAAGGTTTTATATATTTAGTACATAGTACTAATTAATTTTATTATTCTGAAAACCTATTGGAATTGTTTATGTTCTATACTATTACATTTTATTTAATTTAGATTAAATTTAGACAAAAAATGTTCAAATTATAATCATAATAAAATGTTATTATAAATAAAATATATTAAATCTAATGTTCAAGTATTAATTCTGATTTCAAAAATAAATTAACTATTATACTGAGAATAACTTGAAAATATGACAATACTATTTAATATTATTATATAAAACATGAATATATGCACTCAAACTATTTAATAAATATAAATATTGAATAATATTAGTAGAATAAAAAACGAGAAAAGGATAGAAAGTTATATTGCCTTTTTACTAAATAAAAAGTTTTACGTAAGTGAACTATGTATACATTTAGAAAATAGCGAAGACAGAAAATAAAATGATATTAACTTGATCATGAAAATAGTTTTCTAGATATTTGCAATAGATAAAATCAAAAGTCAAACATTACATTATTTATTTAAAAGTTTTAGTATGCAATTTTATGTTCTCAAATGTACTGTATGATTTTATTCAAGTGACATCTGTTCGATATCCATTTGTATAACAGTATGGTTGAATCTATGTTTTATTGTTTGCAATGTTTTATATTTTGTTCGGTTTTATTCCACACTGTAAAAAATATAACTGTACAATATACGTATGTGTATATAGACAATATATGGATAGAAAGTTTTAAAAAAATAGAATTGAACACACAAGGATTCAATATTAAATAGTATACATATTGTTTAATAATAGTTTTTGTAGATTATTTATATTAATTTAAGACCATAACATTACTATTATATAAAACAATTAAGAATAATATCAAAGAAATGTGAGAGACTAGACTTGTGTCAAATTTGTATTTTTTAATGGGTCAAGATAAAATATCGTTTAATGTAATAAGTATCATTATAAATTATAAGGGATATTAATCTAACAATATTTATATATATATATATATGTAATTATGATAGTTTTAATTAAATAGGTTTAAAGTAATTATATTTTTTAATTGCATTGAGAATATTTACTTCATATAAACTGATAAAATTGATCTCATAGAATGTAACAGTAAAACTCTTCTAGATAATTTCGATTTTGATACGTTTGTTATATATCATATTTAAGATGGTTTTATATGAAACAATGTTAAAAAAAGTTTAAATAACAATTAAAAAAATTATCTGAATTACTACGGATGATAATTACATAGAAAATTCAATCAGGAAACCAGTACTACGAATATTTCTCAACATCTGTTACATGTTATTTAAGGACCTTGCTAGGTTTAGAAAGTTGAAAAAATCGATTTTTTCATAAATTGATAGTTTGAACTGTGAGTTTTACAAAAAAGAAGAAGAATGTTTATATGGCCCAGAGATCGCCGACTGAAGGTAGATACAGAATTTCATATTATATATGTAAATTTTAAACGCGTTTTTCTCAAAATATTGTTTTCTAAATGATGGTATGCATAACTCTGGAAATAATTATCTGATTGACTCAAAATTTAGTTTACACCTTTATATTAAGTGTCTACTGTATGAACTACTAAGGTACTAGTACCTTACTAGTACTACCTACTACCTAGTACTAGTACCTTTACTATTTATATTTTTTTATCATGAAAAAGGAGTAGAACTTCCTTTAAAAAAATTGTTTTTTTCTTCTAAATTCCGCCATTTTGTTGATAATAATTTTTTTAGTGCCCGTATTTCAGGCAATTTAGGAATGCTTATGGATTGGAAAAATCATTGTTTTTTCTAGCTCAATTGCCTGTTAGATTTCTACACCAACGTAGAGGAATGGGGATTTTGTCCGATTATATTTGCCTGTGGATATTATCGCAAATGTTCAACATATTAAAAAAAAATGAAAAATTTTTATAAACATAGTTAAATAAATGTTAAAACCATTAAACACTTCGATTTCATCCTTTAGTTGAAAAAAAATGTTGAAAAATGCCCAATTTTCCGGGTCCTAGATCAGGCTCCATAATATCAATTAACATTTCATATAAAAATGCATAAATGCTGTGTTAAATATTCTTTTACTAATACATAATTTCATTACGGGAAGATAAAATGGTCGGATGGCTCTATTCTTAATTGTTTTAAGGAAGTAAATTGCGTTAACTCAAGATGAGTACTCCACAAGTTTTGAAAATCATCCATCTTATGTGACCAAAGTGGAGTCGTAATGTGTACTCATAAATACAGTTTTATTACATAATAATAGATAATAATAAGAATTTATAGAAATAAAAGAAATTAATATGAATGAACTATTTTGAATTTTTAGCTTTTCTGGGGTTTTAATCGAAAATTCTTTCGAATTTTGTCATTGATTCAAGGAACCGCTGAAAAGATCCGGAAAACTCCACGGTTTAGCGGAACACAGTTTGAAGAGCACTTAACTAGAGTATACAATCAATATGACAAATAATATTTTGATGGAACTGATGGCAAGCTTTATATATAATTTTTAGGGTTTTAAGAAATAAAAACATTTTGAATTGCTCACAGCCGTCACTAATTTTAAAAAACAAAATCAAATATGGTTAAAACTTAATAAAATATCAGACATTCAGTTGACGATATTGAACAACGACGAATGCTAATTTATAAATTTTCTGCTATTTTTGTGAAGATTATATATATATATATATATATATATACATATATATATATATATATATATATATATATATATATATATATATATATTGGATCAGTGCAAAAGTTCGTATATGATTCAATAGGTGGTGTTAAGAGTGCTACCTGGCAGCGTTCGTGATTGTAATGTATTCATGTTATATATCGTTTGAAAGGTAACAGTCACAGCTGTAATTTGAGCATTAGATGCATTTGTTTCGATTCGATTTGTGTGTAAGAAAATTTTTTGAAAATGGACAACGAAAAGATACTTTCATCGCGTTAGGTTGTATGAGTTTCAGAAAAGAGTAACCGTTGGCGTAGCAACGAAAAACATTTAGCAGGTTTATTTAGACCAAGCATCATCACTTCCAGCTGCGAAGAAAAATGGAATATTAAATTTCGACTTGGTGATTTAAATATCGAAGATCAACACCCGCTCTGGACGGTCTACTGAGATCGACGACGATGTTGTGTTCGCTTTAGTTGACAATAACTCGCGAATTTTGACGGAAGAGGTTTCCGAGACACTCAACGTTGACAGATCGACTGAATTTCGGCATTTAAAGAAGTTAAGGTTCACGCCGAAACTCAGTACACGGATGCCGCACTTATTGTCTGACAAAAAACAAGTTTGATCACATCTCTTCGGTAGTTTATTTGCTTGAACGCCTCAACAGAGAGCCATTTTTTGATCGATTGATGACTGGCGATGAGAAATAGATCCTGTACAATAACGTCCGACACAGACGAACGCGGAAACAAGCAAATGAAGGGACCGAACCAGTCGTCAAAGCTGTCTTGCATCAGTTGAAATTGTTGCTAGTGGGATTGCAAAGGTGTAGTATATTTTGAGCTGCTCCCACGCGGTGAAACGAGCATAAGAAGAAGTACTGTCAACAACTAATTAAACTGAACGCAGCGATTAAAGAAAAGCGTTCGATTTTGATCAATCGCAAGGCGGTCATCTTCCTCCACGACAACGTAAGACCACATGCAACAAAACTGACTTTGCAGAAACGGAAGCAGTTAAAATGGGAAATCATGTTGCATCCACCGTATTCTCCGGACATTGCACCTTCGGATTATTATTTGTTCCGGTCGCTTGTTTAAACGGTAAAAAAATGTGACACCGTGGAGGCCGTCAAAAACCACCTCACATCCTTTTTTTACCGAAAAACTGCGCGGCTTTTACAAAAGAGGAATCCATCAGCTGCCTGAGCGTTGGAAAATGATTGCATAAAACGATGGCGAATACATAACTGATTAATAAAAGCGTATTTTGGGAAAAATAATCGTTCGAGCTTAAATTTCAAATCGTATACGAACTTTTGCACTGATCCAATATATATATATATATATATATATATATATATATATATATATATATATATATATATATATAATATTTTCATACTATAAATTAAGCATTATGACAATATATGTCGCAGTTACATTATAAAAATAAAGACACAAATAATGTATTCGAATGATACATACTCCGCCGTGCGCATTATACGAAATTTATTAAAAAAATCTACACATCACGTCATAAATTGTGCTACTTTACACAACTGGTTCATTTTTCACTGGAATACGCTCCGCTTGATATTTTCGTGTATGTTTTGTATATGCGACACGTGTTATGTTTTTTTCCAGAATTGACAATGTTATCGTTATTGTTAAACGGAAAATTTCCTATACGCATCGTTGTGCATTGATAGTTTAGCCTTTAAAACTGTTTCCATATAAATGTCATAAATAACACCCCTTGACACATTAAAATACGTTATGTATCACATATACGTGTGTATCCGACATACTTAGATATGTACAGAGAATTGGTCTTCACTTACGCAGGTTAGGAGTTTGATCGTCGTTGTTATGAAGTTAATTTGTCATCGTTACGGGACGGGTTCACGCTGTTAACTTTTGCTATGCCTTCTCTCATTATATATATATATATATATATATATATATATATATATATATATATATATATATATTTATATATGTGATATTTATCTTTTATGAATAAACATATATACATAAGGTGATGAAAATAATGTTAGTGGTGATTTAAACTTGAAATATCGAAGTGTACACTTGCATCGATTAACTTGAAGTAATATTTTTAGTCGAATATTACATACAGATTTGAAATACGATTAATGAAAATATTCATTTTACAGAAAGAAGTATCTTTTGAAACAAATAATCAAACTCCTTTTATGTACATGACAACTAACAGTGAATAGCGTTTTTTTCTCCATAATTGCCCAATAAATAAAATTACAGAATTATGTTAAAAAAATATTAACTGAATTTATGAATAAAAATAAATGAATTTATAATTTTGTTAATTTCAGTATATTATGTAATATATCAAGGGTGGGCAACTTCTTTAATAATAAGTCACATTTAATACTTTTCATACATTTTTGAATGTTTAAGACCCACAGAAAATATTATTTTAAAATTGTATTTATTAGATTGGTAGAAAAATAATTGCAGCTTATGATCTTCAAATTTATGTACAAAACTGCAATTATTTTCTTACCGACCTAATACAAATAATAAAAAATACAACTTTGTAGTAGTCCTACTCACAAAAGCAGAATATGTTTAATCTCTACTCGTTGAAGACTGATTGAGTCTTCATTTTTGCAGTTAAAAGTTGCCGAGACCGTGTAAAAAGTTACACTTTTAAATATATTTTTCTCAAAAATTTACACAGTAACTCGTCCCGAATTTGGCTTCATTGCATTCAGCGAGTCTTAATTAACAAAATTGTTTAGTTTCATATATTTTTTAAGAATTGTCTATAACCGTAGAGTTAAACAGCAGTTTGGACATAATGCATATGGATGCTTGGAAAGATAATGTGATTTACTCGTTTATATATAAAATATTCTCATATTGGCACATACTGTACTTATTACTATAGATTATTAATATAAAAATTTAGGAAAAATGGCAATGAAATCCAATATTGTCTCGGGAACCAAACAGAGTAGCCTTTGGGACCCGAATTCGGCTTGCGAGCCGCAGTGTTCCCACCCTTGAAATGTATAAATAAAAAAAACATCTATAAGAATATAAAAAATAAATATTAAGATGATTTCATGACAGAAATGGAATAAAATAATAATAATAATATATATTCGGTTTAATAATCTTTTAAGTTTGTTATGTAATGTACGAACGACAAAGATATGTTCAAAATTAATATATTTTTTACGGAAAAAAAACAGCATAGTGAAAGAAATAATTTACACAAATATAATGATCATTTAATACTTAAGTTTATTGTTTTGTGAAAGAAAAGTTTCAGTATCCACTTTTAATAATTTATTTTGTTTTAGAGAACTTTTTTCACTTCTTTATACATTCTTTCAAGAGTTTCATTTTAATAATGAACGTTTCTTATCACGAATTCAGAAATTTTATATTACATTTAAATGTTTTTTTCCATTTTAATTCTATTAACTTCACTGGCCACTTACATCTGTTGTTATGTTGGCGATTAAAGTTTGAAATTTTTATCTTGAGATGTGTATAAAAATCATACACACACATATCTAACTATCTATATTTATATATCTATATCTATCTATTTATCTATCTATCTTTATATATATATACATATATATATATATATATATATACATATACATATATATATATATATATATATATATATATATATATATATTACACAATAAATAACTTACATGAATAAATAATGAAGAAAAAATTATATTTATCTACAAAAGGAATTAGAAACGAAATTGTTACAAATATAGAATATAAAATTAAGTAATATTATACTGTAAAGATATGAAATTGAGAATACATATTTCTGAGTGTCCTACTTACAAAAATTTAAAAATATATTTATTAGTAGAACGTTATAACAAAATGTATGAGAAATTCTAAAGATAAACAACTAGTAGGATCTATTTCTTCACCAATTCTCTAAAAAACAGAAGTATATATAATGAAACAATAAAATAGTAAAAGTAATAAAATGAAATTAATTAAAGTAAATGTACATTTATACTATGCTATATAAGAATATATATATATATATATATATATATATATATATATATATGTATATTATGATAAGGTAAATATAACTGTAATGGATAGGTTTTCCAAATGTATGATTATATAATAGAATTATTTGTAATGAAACATGTCTTCAAGTATTGATCAAACGAAATAGATAAATAAAATATACATATAAAATATTTTGAAGCTTGAAAACAAAATAAAAATTAAGAAAATAGAATTCATTTTCTTCCATAGACTATAAATTGAACTCTGCAAAACACTGATGTCAGATTTTGATGTCAACAAACTCTCAAAATAATTAAATTATTGTCTTTTTTATCGAATAATCCTAAATTGAATGACGTGTATTATTTTTATAATGACATTAATTTTGTTCAAAACATAAATAATGTCCAGTAAGAAATAATATCATCTATTTATTAAAAAAAATTACTTACATATATATATATATATATATATATATATATATATAATCTTTTTTATCATACCATTTTGATCTAACAGATTACTTAAATCTAAATAAATACGGTGTATTTCGAAATTTAAGCGACTGTTCAAAATAAGATCACTGTTGAATTACTTAGCTGATTTTTTCCATGATGTTATCTTTGATGATGTCCTACACACTAATATCTCGCTTATGTGCGGTCATTTTCAAAGATATAAACGTTTTATTTGTATCCATGCTATAAATATGCACTGGGAGTTATATTCATCTATTTTTGTTTTAAATGCCATGTCATATATTTTCTGCCATTATTTGTAAAGCTAATCCATGAAGTATTTATTTTCTAGTGCACTTTTCAGTCTTGTTATTTTGTTACTGTTATGTTAAAACACAAATAGGTATATACAACCTATTTCTGGTCGACATAAATAAATATATTATACACTGTTATGTCAGTGAAGATAGTGTACAACATTAATATCGCTGTATATATCTGTTTGAAAATTATGTTTTCATAAAAAGTACATTTATTTTTGACATAATTCAAGTTGTTTCAGATTTCTATAAAAAATATTTCACGCTTACTGCACAATATTATACAATTAAAGTGATGTTAATTTTTAAACTGTTATTCATTTGCATAGTACCTACTACTACTATTATTCTCTTGTAATATCTTGTTCCATTTTTCATATATGCAAACTATATTCGTAATTATAAAAGAAATATTATTAAAAACAAATCTTTCACTACATAGCTGAATATTGAATAAGACATAAATCATTTGTCTTCAGAGCTTTTTGCGATTTTGTGAAAGTAAAAAGAGAAATGATACGGGTCTGATAAATTACTAAACCGTTATCTATACTTTCTTTCTAGTGTGAATTTATAGTTGATTGTTTTCTTACGTGTACCAATCACTTTGATTTATGATTGAAACTAGAGACGACGGAAGCGTAAATGAGATCTGACACTTTTTTACATTATACTTCTTGACACTTTTACACAAGACTAGTGAAATTCGTGTATCATCAACGTTTTCATGTTACTTCTAGTAAATTACTCAAGCAATCAGTGGTGATACTGTATTAATTATAACTTATGTACATGTACATACACATACACAATCTCTCTCTCTCTCTCTCTCTATATATATATAATTCATTTGATATGATAGTGATATTTTTTTACTTTCTTAATTTATAATTTCAATTTGGTTTAAATACAAGATCAAAAACGAATTATCATTTTAAATTAAAAATTAAATATTCAGTACAGTACATATTAAATACTTGCATTTTTTTATATTTGATCATTATTTTTATTTAAACATCAAATGTTTTTCCAGTATTATAAACAATTACACTCCAAAAAAATTGAATAAATATTTACACAATTACAAAAACAATTAACTAATTAACTTTTATCTATGAGTTTTTTTGGAAAAAGAGATATTTTGATAAAATTATTGCCGAAAGTATATTATCAATTTAAAAAATATGTACTTTATCATTTATCGTTCAAGATACGTTCGTTTTTATCGACTATTATTTCGCTATCATAAAGCTCAGCTTGATGTAAAATTTTATGTGAACAATATTTTTATGGGGACAATCAGAATTTATATTTGTGAAATGTTTATGTTTTCTAACAATTAAACAATTATTTACCATTAAGCGACGTTAATTAACTTATGAAATCTATTACATGTACATATATATATATATACATATATATATATATATATATATATATATATATATATATATATATATGGTTTTATTTACATATTTATAAAAAAATATAGATGAGTTACGAAATACTAAAGATTTTCTATCGTGTTACTTATGTCTAGATAATTGAACAATTAAAGAAGAGTGTACAAAAAAGTAAAAATCTTAATTTATTTTTGTACTAGATATAAGAAAATATTTTCAACAAAAAATATTTTCATATGTATATAAACATAAACGAGCGGGCACACACACAAACACACACACACACACACATATATATATATATATATATATATATATATATATATGTATGTATAAATAATGATTTAAAGTGTGAAGAGTACTTTTAATATATGATTTTATTTATTTTGATAAGTTATGGAATTTAATTCTTTCAAATTCATTTATATAATTAAAAAATGAAATTATGTAAGTAATGGAGTTTTTCAATAATGTAGTTATTTTATTTTTTTCTGTGATGAATTTCAATTAAGTGCTAATAGGAAAAAATGTACACTAATGTTATGAAATACAATAGTTTTCGTGTTTTCATATTTTCACATCAATTATATTATTTGAGATTCAATTTAAACGTAGTGCTTAGAATAAAATGTATGCGAAGAAAATAAAGATGTTTTAATAAAATTTTTTTTAGGAATATAATTCGGTAATTTACCTTTTTATATATTGTAGATATTTCATATTATTATTTAAAGTTTGAAAGTAAATATTTAAATTTTTTATAAATTTATCATTAACAAAATTATAAACTTAAGTATTATACACTAACTTTATTTGGATATAAAACATAATACGTGCGCTGTTTGTTAAAAACGTAAAAAATTGTTTGAAGTGTTTACAACAAAAAGAAATATTATAAATTTCAAAAGGCTGATATGATTTAGGACGATGCGGATTAACTTCTGAATTTAATAATAACGTAAGAAAGACAAACGACTTACCATTTTTCTTGTAAAATATGACCTCAAGTTTCAGCTCGTTTTTGCATTCTAACGATTTGTCAATCTGTGTTTTGTGTTCCTCTTTCGTCTCTGGACCATATAAAAATTTGCACGCGCATCCTTTTTGCATGATTTGCGCGCGCGCGAATCCTGTCAACTCGCAGAAGCCATCTGAGCAGTACACGATTGGGTACAACGTGGGGACCTGTGCATTTCCAAGCACGAAATTGCTGTCTGCAACAAAAGAATAAATACGAATCAGATTTTAAAAATCTCTTTTTATGATATCGATTGCAGGGCATCATAATGGAGTTAGACTTTGAACGTTTTATTATGAGATCTTTTTTTACAATTCGATGTAAAAGTATTCATTTTCGATACATTTAAATTGACAGAATGTTTTCTGCGTGGAATGCAGATACTGTATCTTTATAAAATACACACATACATACATACACATATATATATATATATATATATATATGTATATACATACATATTAATTAAGTAAATTATATTTTATTAAACTATACATACACCAAAAACTAATTATTTTTTAAATTTTATTAAAGATATATTAAAGTTCAATGTTCACAATTTGTTAAGATATAAATACTAACAATAATAATAGATTTATATCCATTGGACAGATATCTAATTATGGTTCTAGAAATTTATTTCATTTAATTTTTTTAATATGACAGAATGTGTTCTCTAACGGGAATTGATTGTCAAAAGCAAATAATCAAATTACAATTGTGTTTGTTCTTACAGCGATAACATAATAGCGAATCACGTAAACGATAAATATGATCAAATTATTTCAACAAAGTTCATAACAAGTTGTGTATAGCATCGTACAATGTACCGTATTGTTCTCTCTAACGTACCATTATAATTGTAGACAATAGTAGTTTACAGGTTGATATGGAAACTATTAAAGTTATTTTTGAAATTATTAAGGTCATTTTTATTTTTAAAATATCAAAAATAACAGTGACCCTAATATGTAAATCACACGGTATACTAATATCTAATTTCATTAAAAAGCATATTTTAGTTGTTTTTTTTTTCAAATACCTAGAATTTTGAAACTTGTTTATTTTATTTGTAAAAATAGCAACGAAATATGAAACTTTTATTTGAACTTGTTAAACTTTTTTTGAGGAAAATAAGAATTAAAGTTATATTTTCTTCCAATAAAAAATAGCATGATTTATGATTTTCTTATAATGTAAAAATATTTTCTCTAAGCGTTACTCTATCAAAGGAATATTTAATATTTTGTTATCGATACTTTGTAATAAATTTTATATAATAAAATTAATATGCAAATATATCAAAATACAATTTTTTGGTTCAAGACTAGAAAAGGAAAATATGAGGAAATCTAAAATAATGTGTTAATAGGTAATTATTATAAAAAAATTATGTAAAAATGTGTACGTTTACATTTTAAAATAGTTTATAAAACTACAAAAACAAAAACTCTAAATTATTATTGCAATATAATGTCAGATACATGTATATATAAATATATATATATGTATATGTGTGTGTGTATGTGTGTGTGTATGTGTGTACATGCGTGTGAATGTGTGTGTATACATGAGTGTGTATGTGTGTGTCTACATTTGTGTGTGTGCATTAAAAAGAACAAAATGTATTAAAAAATGTGAGAATTTTTCATTATTAAATATTTGATTACAATCTGAAGCAAATAGAAAAACAACACTCATTTTTGTAATCAAAAATGTTCATTAATTAATTCTTAATTATTGATCATTTTTTATTTTTACTTATTGCATTTAGATGGCGATGTCATCATCTTCAGTTGTTGATGCGCTTCTAAAACCCAAGTACCTATCTATGATAATCATCATCTTCAGAACGAGACGGTACAGAAAAAGCTGTATCTTCGCTTTTTGTGGTTTGTGATGAAGCGAAAAATTAATTTGTAAAATAGATTCATAAATTTTTGATTAAAAAAATTGAATTTTCTTATGCAATGAAAATAAAATATCTATAGACATTTTCTAACGTTAGTTCTATTTATTTTATTTCTTTAGATTTTCATTATATTTGTAATTGATAATGATTGAAATTTAAAGAGTTAATTGTTCATTAACCCAATAGTATTTGGGTCTGGTACTCATTTATTGTTATTTCATGTTTTTACATTTTAAAATATTTGAAATTTATTATTCGTTGTAAAAATTTAAAAAAATAACACGACAATTAAGCTGCCAATTTTATTTTCTAAAACGAGTCGATCGCATTATACGAGTAATACAAATTTGAATTATATAATGAATTTAATATACAAATTGAATAATAGACTCATCAAATTTTCTCTCGCAAGAAATTAATTAAATAAAGTTTTTTTTTAAATTTAAATTTCAGATATTTAAACTTATTTTCTAGCTAAAAATTTTCAAAAGTTGAACCTATAATTGGTTTTATCACATCTAAATTCTATTCGAACTTCTATAATTATAATTTTTGATTACATTTTATAAGATTTATTTATAAAAGGAACGTTTTCTTAAGTATTAAATAATGTTTTATAAGGAATTATTTGAAACAAAGTGTTTATCAATAAATAAGTTTTATCGTTCAACATAAATGTCAAGATTGTATTTTTCAGTTATCTTAGAACAGCTTTATAAGTATTTCCTGAACTGTTTTCTATATTGTTTACTTTTATAGTAAACTATAGAATTTTCCATTATCTTTTAAATTGAATCTTTTTTCCCATGAAACAGCCGTTATCTGAAAACAGTTGAATTATTGGAATATTTCATGTCTTGTTATACGCATGTTCAATTCAATTTAGATTTTATAGCAGCATCGTCTTCGTTGACATCTTCGAAATCACCATGTTTTATTAGGTCTTTAAAATCACCCTTCTGTTCTCCTTCAACGTTATTTAAATTTGGCGGTATGCGAATCAGCGCATAGCTCTAAAGTGTTTTGCATTGAGCACGAGCCGTGAACATGCGATATTTCTTCTCATAAATATGAAATAAATTTACTAGAGAAGTGATTGAAATAGACGAAATCGTTCATACAACTTTTATTAAACTCTTGGCTATTTCAAAGGATAAAATAATTTACTGTTCATTAATTTTAAGTCATATATACATATTTCTAAATTAAAATAAATAGTATGTGATAATAAAGTATTTAGATTGATTTGTAGCAAAACAAAATCAATAGAAAATTAAATAAGACGAATATTAAAATAAAATGAATTTACTGTTTTTATATTATCACACATTAAATACCAAATTTCTTGATATTCTATTTTTATAATTTTTTAAATTCTCGACCGTCATTGATAAATATAATTATCAATGACGCGTATCAAAACTAGCACCTGAATATGATAAATTAAAAAAATATATAATTAAGAATATCAATAAATTCCAGTAATATAAAAATAAATCAATACATGTTTCTTTCTTGCATGATTATCAATTTGAATACAATGAAATAAATTTAAATACCACGAAAATTACATCAATTTAGTATCTAACTAGAATACTCTTGAGAAATGACTGGTTTTGAAATATTGAATGTAGAATTAATGATGAAAACATCGAAACTGAATTGAATGATAGAGTCGATACAAAAATGATTGACAACATATGGATAATTGTTATCGAAAAGTATTCATAAAGATTAATATAACCTTTACAATTACTTTTTGCTAGGTACAGTGAACATGTTAAAATATTGATTTTTAATATGCATTAAAAGAAAAGTAGAAGGATTAATGTATTTACGGTAAAACCTCCTATAACTCAGTACTCTTATAGCACGGTTTCTATATAATACAACTTAATGAGCTTAAGCAGTTTCCCTATAGCATGAATTTTTCTATTACACTTTTACGGTTGAAATTAATAGGGAATTACCATGTTTTTTTCATGCACCTACATCACCATTTTTCAATTTCAGTTGCCAGGGAATTCTCCTGTAAACGCAGAAACGATGCAGCATTGCTGCTTTTCCTTATCAAAACTAATAATACGGTGCTCTGAGAAACTAGTTTTCATATAATGCAGAACGAATCATCTTGATTTGTATGTACTTATTTCTGAGTTTTACTAAGCCCGGTTTATATATAATTCGCAATTAATTCGCACCAAATTAATTGCGTTATAGGAGGGTTGATTGTAGTACTCATTTATTATTAAAACTTGGGATAGAAACATGCCATTCTTGATTAAAACTACTGCAACAGCCGAAGATTGGATTCTTTTTAATAATTGTATTGTGTAAAATGTTAAAAACTATATATATATATATATATATATATATAGAGAGAGAGAGAGAGAGAGAGAAAGAGAGAGAATGAAGTCTTAATTTAAAAATTTTTATGTTGTAGAAACATCTAGAGATGGTATTAAACAAGAATTATTTTTAAAACCAGACGAAATATGGGGTTGCATACATAATTATATCTATAAAAAGTCTGAAATGGAAATTGATGACACAGAGTACAAGGATAAAAACCGTAGATGGATAACAGAAATTACTGAAAGTGAGTAAAAAAATATAGCGAGGCTAAGAAAAAGTATAAGTAATACATAAGATTAAGGTTTCAAAAATACGAACTGTGCATGTCTAAAAGAAGGATTGTTCAAAATGACAAAAATTAGAAGATCCACATTTTAAAGTCGTAGATAGTGAAGAAGCTTCCTTTAAAATCGTTCAATTTGAATGATTTCGCGTCTCCCTTTTACATAAATTTTAAGTAACTTTTCTGCAATTCTTTTTTAAAATGTTCTTTAATTTATTTCTCGACTCATGTATGTATGTATGTATATATGTATATATATATATATACATATATGTATATTTATGTATATATATATACATATATGTATGTTTATATATATATATACATATACACACACACTTGGATGTGTGTGTGCTTAAAATTGATACATTAAACTTCGATTTGGATATGAATAGAACTAACTATTTTTAGTTCATGACATTAATATTTTAAATATAGCAGCACAATGTATCGAAATAAGTGAATCCAATCGAAAATTATCGATTCATTAAATACATCCGATATTTTTAACGCAATAAATGTCACCCGTATAAAAAACACTTCACAACGATTGCTCATATGTTAAAATCGATAACAATACCAGTGAACAATATGTCGGATACACATTTAACGGTCACGTATATTGAGTACGTTATAAACAAACGGATTATAGTTTCCCGATAAATGCTATCTCGTTTCCAGCGACGTCCTTTAGTAATATGGTAATAAATTTTATTTTATGTGGACGTCGAATGCGTCCAAATTACTATAATAGCTCATATTTCTGATTATTATTTAATAAGAGCGTGTAGAACTTTTCATACAATTATTATTATCTTAATACTATGAAAATATACGGAACGTATTTGTTGAGTTAGTTTTACTTTGATCTCTTTATGTGCGCACTGACTGTAAATTTAATTTTCTTAACAAATTGTACGAGTGGAATGCTTTTCCTTAATTTATTAAAAGTCTTGAAAAAGGTCTTCAGATTTAATCTTATATATATATATATATAGGATATATATATATATATATATATATTACCACACTCAAATCTTATGATTAACAAATAATTTATCAATATTTAATTCTATATTGAAGAAATACTTTTGAAAATTGCACATATATTTGAGAAAATGTAACGAAGAAAAATAAATTGAGACAAGTATATACGATAAACTGATTTAGAATGATAGATTAAAAAAAAATTAATAAGAAATCGAATCAAATTTAAAGATTTAAAACTGAAAGAATGTTTCTCCTAAATTCAACGAAACAGCTATTTTATTTTCAATATAACTAAGGGACACCGCTCCCTGCTCGCTTCGGTCGTCAACCCTCCGAGAGGGCTTTACCCTTTGCTCGCTAACGCTCGATCCCTCTAACAAATTCAACAAATTATACACATAAATAATCCGCGTAAATTGTAATTCGTAAATTTTTTATCGGAAAACTTTATAAAAATGAACATAACAAAAGATAATGTTAAAATGTCCAGCAATTTTTTTCCCAAGAGCTTCTGTGAATACAATATTTTGAATAAATTTCTTATCAGTTTTACAGTGAAATCGTATATCATGTGATTGACATCAACCAATCAGAGAACGAATAACAGTCATGGGAACGGCATCATCACTGTTTCATTCTTACAATACAGAAAATATATGTTTTCTTATGTTTTTTTTTCGGTTACTCTCTTATTTAATAATGTAACGAGGATGTTTGCTCGTTTTATCGAAAATTTCTACAAATAAAATTTAAGAAGTAAGAAAATGGCACAGTATCTCAAAATGCATACCTCAACTGACTTCATCTCTAACATATATGATATTGTACCCTATCACTCTCCTAGTATTCTGTTTCAATGAATCAAAAATGTTAATGAGGACATAAGGTTCAAATTCTATTGAAAGATGTGATTGATAGACACTCCATTATTTTTTCAAAATGTCTTTGTTCTCTTTTCAAAATCCAGCTAAAACAGATTTTTCAATCGTGATCGGCTTAATCTTTTAGGCTGACAACTGTAATCTATAGACTATCATCGACCTTGTAATATATTTTTTTTCAAACGAATATCGTTAATGAATTAAGACTAAGTGCATTTTCGATCTGTATTTTGATAACATCAACTTTGGTTTTATTATTAATTTTGCTTCAAATTGAGGATTTGAATAAAAAAAGAAACAAATACGAGAAAGTTTTTTGCGTGAGTTCAAAACGGATGGTAAAGCAACAGAAACTGTTCGTAATTTAAACGATGCTTTGGGTGCGGATACTGTTAGGAAATGTACGGTGCAATGGTGGTTTCAAAAATGTTGTGCTGGGGACGAGAGACTTGAAGGTGAAGAAGGTCACGGGCGTCTTTCAGTTCATAACCACCAACTGAAGGCATTAGTTGAATTAAAACCACAAACAACAATTCTAGAGCTTGCACAAAAGTTAGCCGTTAGTCACTCATCAGTTCTGAGCCCCTTAAAACAGCCAAGAAAATCAAAAAACAAAAAAATTATATGAATTTGGAAGTCATAAACAGAAAATAATTTTCTACCTACCTAATTAATGTTTCTGTCTATTATAAGGAAAGTTATGTTCCGAAAATAAATAGATCAATACTTTAGGAGTGAACCACCTACATCCATTAACGTGCAATAAATGTAACCATTTAAACATATTTTATCTAATAAGGACAATTAAATTAGCTCTACTTAACATATATCAGTAATAATGTAAATTAATATACGAATAAAATATACATTACACACGTATTTTAATGACAAATATGACTTTTTGTCGATTACTGAAATTTTAAAAATGCGTTTTATATTTCTGCAAAATCAAGAAAGTTTTATTTTGCTAAAATTGAAAAATAAATTCAATTAGAAGTAATTTTTTATATACTTATACCAAATATAAATATTTTTTTATTTTATAATTTTTATTTTAACTTCAGGATTTATGGAATAAAATATAAGTTGAAGGAAAACTGTTTTCTTATTATATATATATATATATATATATATATGATTTAAAATTGTCATTTTACTCTTGCTGCTCTTTTTACGATAGATAACATTTTTTTCAAACTGTTTTCAACTAGTTTTATTCCTGTGTTTGATAATTATATTACTCTTCATATTTAAAACTGGTTATAATTAATATATTTTAATTAAGTACCAAGAAGGAGGAATCAATGGGGTAATCTAGAGGCTATTAACAACCAAAAATATTGCACCAAAAGTATTAAAGAAATGTATAAAAATTTTGACAAATTATTATTTTTTCTAAACATAACTAAAAATTATAATTATTATTACAAAACTGATAAAAAATATAACAAATATTTTTAGTCAACCTTTACATTGCGACATTAAAATTATTTTGATTAATTTTAAATGTAATATTCATTAGTAACAAAATGAATGTAAATATGAAATATATGCGATTTAAAGATAAACTTGAATAATAACTGAAGATTTGTGACAATTTGATATAAGCACATTACTTTAAATAGAAACGAAGTATTTTTTTAAAAAAATGCTGAAAGCTTACAAACTTGTTTAATTTTTGCTTCATACCGTTAAGAACTAAAAATAAAATGACGCAATGTCAGATTACTACAAAAGATTAAATCGTTTAAAAACGACCATACGTATAATAAATATGTATGACATAATGCGTACTTGTGAATAACGTACGGTGTATTTAAAGTACACTTAAAACATAACAAAAGCTATGTGTATAATAAGAATGTAAGCTTTAAAAGCTTGGATTACAAACGATATAATACGCGAATGAGATAAGAGTATTTTAAAAGTTCACAAATCTTATGATGTTAATGTATTGTAAAATACCTTATTCTGTTCGATGGTTGCTTGCAGTAGGAAATATTGTCTTTATTATAAATTTCATTCGATAGACTTAAATACGGATTTTTTTATTCAATGTCATTGGATGAAGTTTTTCAGATTTTAATAAATATATTTAAAAACAATAGTTAAGTAATTTTACAGATTTCAGTTCAGAACAGAGAAACGGTTTTTCAGAAATAAATTTCAATGATTTTGTTTACAACGTTGTGTCGGATCCAAATTATAAAAAATTATCATATTTTATAATTTGTTCTTTTTTTATTATAAATAATGATTTAAATAAGATATTGATCAAAAATACATAAAAATAATAAGACGGCGATAATATTAAAATAAGTTATAACCGGAATATATGTACATTCAATTATAGTCGCGTTTTGTTTAAATACAGAATTTTTCAGAACTTTTCAAATATAAAAACTGAATATTTTTCAATACCTGCGATTTGAATATAATTAAATAGATATTAAATTGTGTCATAATAAAATATATTTATATTATAATAATATCAAATACAAAAATTCGTTCTGGTATCAATTAAAAGTTCCTTTAGACTTAATATTTTTTTATAATTTTAAATACGAGTATATTATTTTGGAGTGATTTTTTAAATATTTCGAGTACTTAATAATTATAATCACTGTTTTTAATTATTTAATAAATAATTTTCAATTTTTACAAGCTCGTAGTTTTTTTTAAAAAGAATAGAAAATATTTTATGACACCTATACTAACTTAGTTTATCTATCTTGGAAAACTTGTAAAATATAAATATGTGTATGTGTCTAAGCCATCGACTGAAAGATTAATAGTTAATGAGACTTTGTAATATTTTTAAATATTTAATAAACTGAAAAATAAGGATAGTTTGATTAATTAACAAACAATAATATAGTAAAATTCAGATATTGCGAACAGGGATATAATGAGTTTATGGGTATAGAAAGGAAATACTCATATGGATTTTGGTTTATGCATGTTTGTATCTTAACGTTTTGAAGATGAGGGTGTCGTTATTGAAATGCGGATAAGTAGGTAACAACAAGAAATGATTAGTAATCAATTTCTGAACATTTTTGATCAGTTTTTTTATTGTTTTAGTCAAACCCTTGTGTTAAAGCGTAAACTATTAGGTTGGTAGAAAAATAATTGTGGGTTACGACCTTTTTGTCAGCTAATAATTAACTTTATTTATCGAAATAAGAATCATTAGAATAGATAAATTTTTACTAATTAATTACAAGTTGATCTATTCCGGTGATGTAAAATTCCGGATGCTCTAGGTTTTATTTTTGTCCAACAATTGTACAGACCACTTTCTGTTGTAAAGGATCCACTTTTTCGTCGCACGTTACAGTACCCACAGCAGAAGCATCGTTTAGTTTACGACCAATTTCTGCAGCTTTACCACCTGTTTTGAACTCGTACAAAAATTTTACTCTTATTTGCTTCTTTTCCATCTTTAAGTCAATAGCCCAACTTGAAGCAAAATTAATAATAAAACCAAAGTCGATGCTACAAAAATACCAACCTAAAATTCATTTCAAAATTATATTAACATGAATACGATGAAATACATTTTTATTGAAAAAATAAGATTAGAATTTATAAAATAAGAATCGCAATTATTTTCCTACCATCCTAATATATTTTAATGTTAAAGTGATGAATATATTTTTATACTGTTTTTAGATATTTATGCATATTTTATTTAAAATTTCTTACGTAAAACATGTATTCATTTCGAATATAATTGACGATCATTGGGATTTATATAGAAAAAATAATATTTAATGGTGTACACTTGTTAATGATATACGAACAAGTAACGGTTATACAGTGGAAATATAACCAGTTTCGTATTGTTTCGTGTAACTGATTTCTATTATATTCAATAGTATGTTGCATGTTATACACACTTATAATACATGTATGTAGTAATAGAATTGAACTACAAATAACATTTAAAATATTCACTAAAATATTTCAAATATTTTTGAGATAAACGATGTATTAAATTAAACTACAGCTAATATTCCTGATCATTCTTTAAATATTTTCAAGAAGAATGTCATTAATAAGAAATTAAGTGATCGTCATTATTTGTCACTAAAAATATGTATCAAATTTCTAAATTCTAAAGTAAAATACCATGATTTGAATTTATTTTCACGAATAAAAATTATATAAATAACACTTTTCATATTTGATTTTAATTCATATTATTTAACCCATCCACAAAAATGTGAAAGTCCACATGATATGTGGAAAAAATGTTTGGTAACAGTTTAATTGAAATATTTTTAATTTAATTGTTAGCGGAATAAATAATTAGATAGCTATTTTGTTCAAATTTTCTATTTTGATATATACATATACATATATATATATATATATATAATATATATATATATATATATATATATATAACACATATTACAGACATTTTTAAGATTAAAAAGTATACACTAATATTTACAAGAAATAATGTTTAAAAGTTAATAAAACAATTAATTAAATTCAGGCTGTATTTTTCATAAATATAATTCCAATTTCTCAAACAATTATGATTTATGAACAATTTAATTCACTGCAAGAAAATTCACCAAGGAACATAAATAGCTATATCATTAAATTAAAAAATATGTTCTTCCTTAAAATGTTCTTGGTAATATTATTGTTTGAAAATTAGCCCAAAGGAACAAAACAACAGTTAGTCTAAGTTTTTTTTCTGAGAAACAAGAATAAAAAGACGGAATACGCATTATACATACATACATACATACATATACATATATATATATATATATATATGTATGTATATATACAAACAAATATACATACGAATACATTTTTATTTGAAAAAATTATCATAAAAAGCGAATGAGAATTATAAGAATTCATGTTGTGAAAATTCATGAATGCAAGTAAACTTTTAATTTATTTAAATCTGTTTTCATTTGTGTAAATATTAAATTTAAATGATTGAAATTTTACATTTCTTGTTACACAAAATCGTGTATTCATTTGATAAAAAATGTTGTTGTTACTAAATGTTTGTGAAATACTGATTATTTATTGAAGGTATTCATATTCTTCGTAAAGAAGATGTTGGCTATCATATATTATTGTTTATTTTATATCTATATATTTATCAAAAAAATTGATATTACTCCATGAAATACAAAAAAAACATTATTTAAAATATAGATTTTCTAAAAATATAAAGTAAACTAAAATGTAAGTACGAACTTTTGCTAAACATTTTGTTAATTATTTCAATTTTCAGTTATTAAATTGTTTATGCACTATATCCTGAATCAAATTTCACTTAAATCATATATTTAATTAAGATGCGTACCAGAAACTGACAAGTGGTTTCAGAAACACCTACAGAGAAATATAGGAGAATCAATGTTACTTTAGTAATATTAAATTATTATTAATATTAATTGGATAGAATTAGTTTACTGGCGAGAAACTGTCATATTGAAATGATTATATTATATATTTAAATAAAGAAGTCTATCTATTATTGTAATAGCGAAATTAGAAAATAACCAAAAATTTTATTAATATCATATCATATATATATATATAAGCAAAACATTTTTATTAATTGTAGCAATACTAAAATAAAAAAATATTGTAAATGATTCTGTAATCGTAAATAAAATGATTTTCTTATGTTTCAGTTTAAAAATGCAGTACAGAATATTATTAGGTATTTTTTTATTTATTTTAAGAGCAATCATAATTCATAATTTACATGTGCAATTATTAAAACATTAATCATTTGAAAATATTAATGAATGTTAGTGCATTATCAAAATATTACTATTATAGATTTGTTTTTATCTCAACATGTACGTTTTTACATTTGCGTTTGTCCAACACGTCAGGTCATGAAAGTAATCAAAATTGTGGCCGAGGCTGGGTCTGCAGAATATGAAATCCTTGCATTTGGATTGCATTCATGTTATACACATAGATAGGTATATCATTTTCCGACAAACATCGCCTACAGCTTTCAAGAACTATGTAAACGTCACAGGCAGAAGATATACGCTTATTATTACGATGAAAGGCAAACACTTCAGATAACAGCAATTCTATTGACATGGACAAGACTTGTAGACATGAGTGTTTTATTTTCTTTTTTCTCGAGATGGATTTTTCAGTACGTGTATAATTGCCGATAAAAACGAAATTATTAATAAAACTACTAATAATTCAGACGTTTACTTGTGAAATTGAAATCGGATAAAAAAAGTTTATCCAATTAAGCGACCTACGAGTTTGGATAAATGATTTCATTAGTTTTTCAATGTACATGTTTCCGATGGAATTTTTTAGTAGTATATCGATTTTATGAAAAAGCTGATATGATAATCGAATTAGATATTTTTTATAATCATTTGAAAACTTTTTTAAGATAAGAGTTGATAGAATTTGATATTTTCATAAAAAAAGAAAATTATTTTTTCAATGTTTGATATATTACGATTTTATAAACATACATTTACGATCTACTTTGGCAGTCTTTTATTTTTAATAAAAAATGATTGTATTTTATGATATGAAATTGGTAGAAAGTTTTTGAATACAACTTCGATACGTTTCTAAAAATAAAATATGTATTCAATATAATGAAAGGATTTTAGAAAAAAATTCAAGTAATCAACTGAAAATATTTTTGCATATTTATGATTTAAATACATTAAAAAAGCATGTACTTATTTAAATCCTAATATTTACTTGCATTCAGTTCAATAGACTGAAAATAAAACGGTTCTTGAATATTCAATGACAATAAATATTTACATTTTCTTATAAAATTGACGAATATATCTATAAACATCATTGAAAAATACTTATATAAAAACGATAGTCATTGAGATTTAAAATATATATATTTATTTTCTTAACATGCTTAACATTTAGTTTATTTAACACGTTATGAGAATACCAAATTTTAGAACAGATGATATATGTCAGTATTTATGCTATACATCTGAGTGAGCTTGACGTCATTAAGAATTTACTGGCTTTGTTTATTTAATTACGTACATAATATGTGTGTGTGTGTACATTTACAGTTTATTGTTTGCACAGAAGTCGACGGGTGAAACTTTGATTTTAATGAATAAAGAAAATCGATTATATAATATACACGTTGTCGAGATTATATTACGTTGGTGCAAAAATAATTGCGGTTTTTATCATTTTAAGTTTGGCAATGATTTTTCTAGTTACCGTCATCTTTTGTTATAGTCATGTGATTACATGATTGTAAATAATGAAATTAGCAGTAATGATTTCAGCTTATGTCTATTGTTTTCATTCTTTGGTGTTGTTGGATATAACCTCTTAAAATAGTCATAGAAAAAAACAAATTCGCGTGATTTTGTTGCATGAGTTTAAATTGGGGCGTAAAACAATAGAAACTGTTCGAAATATGAAATTTGTTTTTTTCGAAGAGTCAATAGTGAACGTACACCTCAACACTGGTTTCAAAAATTTCGTAATGGAAACGAAATCCTTGATGATGAGGAGGATCGTGGACGTCATTCAGCTGTAGACAATAATGATTTCAGAACAATTATTGTAGCGGACCCACGTAAAACAACTCGAGAGGTAGCAGAAGAACTCAATGTTGATCATTCAGCAGTTGTTCAACATTCGAGCCTAATTGGAAAAACAAAAAAGCTGGATAAATGGGTGCAGTATGAACTAAACGAACATCAAGCAATTCGGAAATAGGAAGTCTTCTCTGCGCTCCTTTTGCGTAACAAAAATGATCCCTTTCTTGATGGCATTGTCACATGTGATGAAAAGTAGATTCTCTACAACAATATGAAACGTTCATCGCAGTGGTTAGACTGAGGAGAAGCACCAAAACAGTTTCCGAGGCTTCATGAAAAAAAAGATTATGGCCAATGTTTGGTGGTTGGCAAGTGGCATCATTCACTACATCTTCTTAAATCCTGGTGAAACAATAACAGCAGAAAAATATTGTTAGGAAATTGAGAAAATAAATAAGAAGTTACATCATTTACAGCTAGCATTAGTCAAACGAAGAGGACCAATTATTCTTCATTACAACGCCCGGACACATGTCTCATATATGACGTTAAAAAATTAAATGAACTGGGTTATGAAATCTTTCCTTACCCACCTTATTCTCCGGACCTGTCTCCGACAGATTATCATTTTTTTAAACATTTGAGTATTTTCCTACGAAATAATGTTTTCAACGATCAAGCATCAGCCTAAAACGTTTTCGATGAACTTGTAAATTCCGGGTTTTCAGAATTCTATTTTGTAGGAATAAACGAACTTGTTTCCCATTGGGAGAAATGTGTGCATGGTCAATGATTTTTACTTTGATTAATAAATATAATTTTTAACTGATATATGATATATGTGTCTTTATAGTCGATACGTAAAAACAGTAATTATTTTTGTACCAACCTAATATATATATATCTTTGTCAAAAATGTTATCTTCTAAATACCGAGCAATAAGTTATCAATTTGATGTTACCTAAATTAAATTTGAATCGGATACTGGTACAAAACTGCATTTGTCGAAATATGTGTTGAGCAAAGCATAAGTATTTATAAAATTTTAATGAAACAAATAACCGAAAGAAGTCTACGAAACTATAAATATTTTGAATAAAATAGTTGATAGACAAATTACTTATTTTGAACATACTTTTGCTTGGATTATTTTGAAACGTCAAATTTCAGTTTATTAGAGATAAACGATATCTTATTGATGGATGGTATTCATTAAAAGCTGGAGCATGAACCAAAAAACATTGATCAGCAACTTGACATATTACTCATTCGATTAAAACTACTGCAAGTGTAACATATTCCGAACCTTAAGTTCTCTTTCCTAGTAAAATATCTTTAAAACAAGCAATTTCATCTTTAATTTTATATTCAATAACTGAAACAGTATTTTTATACACAACAACAATTTCAGGTCCTCATAGAAAACGTATGAATATATCTGTATTCATTTAGTTTTTACGTATAAAAATTCTCTGCATAAAAATAAATCATTCATCGTTTTTCAATTTATATAATATATGGAACATCATACAAGAAGAGTATGCAAAATTGCAGACGAAATTAACGAGTACATTTTAAAAATAAGTTGGTATTTTGTGCTAAATTAACTGCTTGAATAATAGCACATTCAGGTTTCTGAATTATATATTCCTCTTCATAATATGTAAATTAATAATATTAACTAATAATTTAACAATAAGTGATATTATTTAGGTTATTCTTTAACATATATATATATATATATATATATATATATATATATATATATACACACATATGTATATACACTTGGATAGATAAGTTTAAATTGATGCAAAATTGTACGAAAAGAGCAATAAAATGATAAAAAATGTATAAGTGAGAGAAATTACAATGAAATAAAGATTAAATATTGAAAATTAAGTAGAAAACTGACATAGATCAAAATAATATGGGTCAAATACGTTTGGAGTGATATTCTTGTTCTTTTATTATCTCATTTCCTTTTTGTCTTGTTGTTTATTTCATGTATTTAACCTAATTTTTTTCAGGAAATACATCATGTTGGGTGAACGTGAGTCTCCTCGTGAACGTTTTATCTTGAGTAGGAAGTAACAAATAAAATATCAGCTGTCCATTTTATTTCAATGCAGAAGTATTTATTTGATTGAGATTTATATTTAACATTTTCAAGTGATATGGATTTATATATTATTTAATATTATAAAACCTCATCATTTTATTTAAAATATTATATATGACTAATAATTATTTATTTTATTATAAATACAAATTTGTATTTGTAAAGTATTAAACATATTTATTTATAAAATAAAAATGAACTTATTAGGTTTCCATTTTTTTTAAATTTATTAAGAGTAAAATTAGTATATTAAAACTGATGATAAATGATTGGCACAATGGGGTTATGATTATTGGAGTATTAGTTTCAAATGAACTTTGTGATATGCGTCATAATTCATTAAGAAGTATGTGATTATTTCTTTAAAAGCTTTGGTTGATAGATTTTTTTTAGAATATATCTATCTATCTATCTATCTATCTATCTATATATATATATATATATATATATATATATATATGTATACATACATCTATGTATGTATGTAAACTTATATTCATAAATTACAATTTTTTATATTTTGGATATATTTGTAAAGAACCAGGATGTACGTGTATAAATTGAACTATTAGTAAGTTAATTTCATAAACATGAAAATATACGTTTCCAATTCACATATCAGTGAAGAAAACATCGTATCGTCATATATCACTAAAACATTTCAACATGTGACATGCAACAAAAGTAATGCAAGACTAACAGACCAGTAATGAAAACATTAGTGGTTATTTATGCACAAATGCATTTAAACAAACCAACGTATTTTTAATCAGTACTTGGAGCATTGAACGATTTCTTAACACTCTAACGTGTTATTTATAACTAAAATTCCAAAGGAGTTTTTAGAATGTACATGGATGTTTTCTTAAGTTATATACATATATATATATATATACATATATATATATATATATATATATATATATATATATATATGTGTGTGTGTGTGTATGAGTATATGTGTGTGAGCTGTGTGTGTATAAATGTGTGTATGTATATACAATGGTTGTAACATGTCTAATATGTATATTCTCCAATCGATCCTCTGTCGAAAACAGATTCAATACGAAGATAGATTAATATTCATAGTCTACTTTATTTAGAGAAAATAGGTTTATAAACTATATATATATATAGGATGATTTAATTTAGGCTTCCAAATGGAAATTATTAAAAGGGGACGCAGGGGTAAAGAAAAGTCAAGTATTTTTTTATTAAGTATTTTAATTCAATTCAATACTAAAATACAATTGAACTAAAATACTAAATAGGGGATAACATGTTTTTTTAATACTTTCGTGTGGAAGCTTAAGTTGAAGCACCCTATATATATATATCTATATATATATATGCACATATGAATATATAAATATATGTATGTATATACAATAGTTGTAACATGTCTAATATGTCTATTATTTAATCGATCCTCTGTCGAAAATATATTTAATACAAAGATAAATTAACATTCGTAGCCTATTTTCTTTAAAGAAAATAGATTTATAAAACTGTATATATATATATATATATATATATATATATATATATATATATATATATATATATATATATATATATATATATGATAATTTGATTTTAATAGAGTACTGGCTTCCGTGCAAACCCAATATAAACATATAATCTGTAAAGTCTAAAGATGGATGTAATATTGAATAAATATACTATATTAATTAACAGAGATCTCTGTTATAACATTGTATATTAGATGTTAAATTCGATTTTTAATTTGATTTCTTTACAAATTTTTTGAGTTCTCGCGTTAAATCAATTAAAACGACCTTTTTAAGGGTTTTATTATCGGAAAAATATGATTTAACATGAGGATTGAATGATCAATATAATTTGAAATATACAATGAGAGTTAAAAAATGTAATTTTTCTCATAAGAACAAACATAACATTTCGCTATCATGCTATGTAATCTTATTATATTGTATTTGCATGTTGCGTTTACAAGCCATGAGACAATATGTACCAACATTTCTGTTTCGTGTTTACGAAAGTATTAAGACAATAATAACTTGACATTAGTGTTCTAGAATTCATTGTGCGTAAAAATAAATTTTAGAAGATCCTAGAATGTAGAAGAATGTCGTTTAAAATCGTTTAAACACCAAAGAAACAAAAGTATACCAATAAAAGGCACAATGATGAAATTGGAGAGTAATGAATTCGGAAAACTTTTGAAGAAAAGTTTATTGCCTCAAGATATATCTCTCTATAAATCTCTCTATGAATCACCTATATATATATATATATATATATATATATATAGATATATATATATACATATAATATAGACAACTTTATTACATTTTTGTATGTCTAATACATTTAAACTATTTGAAGTAAAATTTAATTTGTATTTATTCCACGTTTACAACTAATATTTATATTTATATTTAGAGCTTTAATGAACACTGACAAATATATGTGAAATACATAAGTTCTGTTCACACAAACATACATATATACCTACATACATACATACATACATATATATATATATATATATATATATATATATATATATATATATATATATATGTAAATAATATGGGTTTTATATGATATGCGTTTTGTTTAAATTATGAAGGCAAGGTTATTAACAGAGTATAAAGCTCGAATAAGTATATATTTCAGAGCGGTATCCGGGATGAATTACTAATATTAACTTTCACTATATTAAATTTTAACTCATGATACTGCTGTTTCATAAGTTTTAATTTTCAAAAGTCTTCAAATTATAATTTTTTCTTTATACAACTTATTATTTTTTGAAAATAATAATAAGAATGAAAATAAGTTTTATATATATTATATATATGTAATTAGTATTTCTATGTTAATAATAATTCAATACAGAAGACAATATCAATTATTATAAGTAAACCCAATAGCTATGTAAAAGATCAGTTAAGAAGCATTCGTGTTTGTTGGAATAATGGGCTATTAACATGATATTTAAATATCAATAAAGTGTAAAACTTATTTCTGATTATACTAAAGGACTAATATACAGTTGAAAACAAATTTGTTATAATTTATCGTTCCCTTTATAGAGATTATTCTATTTTTATTATTATTCGTCATTTAGTTTATTTACGTTTACTTACTGATTTGTATTATTTGAATTCACGTTTTAATCACACACATACACACACTCATATATATATATATGTATATGTATATACACAGATATAAATGCGTATAATATTTTTTTATATACAAGAAAGTGAATACCAAAACTTTAACCTTTATGTGTATACTTATATGTTGATAAAATGTAATTTTAATTAATCAATAATTATAGGTCAGATAAAACGGACGGTCTCTGACGCAGAATATTGTTATAACTCACCAGCTAATATATTCTAAATAAACTAGTATATTTAATGCTTTCAGATATGAATATAATGAACATATGAGTGATATTATTACACCTCAAGTTTCATCCATGAATATAAAGTATTTAATTTTAAAGTTAATGTTTCTACGATAATCACATTTATTATTCGGTTTATACTTGACACTAGATATTATAACAGTTACCTGAAGAAAATTAAGAAAGCGGAACAGTAGGTTATTGTTTAAAAAATGTTTCAAGATTTTTTCAATTAAAGTGTTAAATTATATAAAATTTATATATCTTGTTACGCTAGTCGTTCCCCACTCCTGGGCGGGGGATTCTTTCTCCGTTCGCTCTCCCCTAACAGATAATCTGTGTAAATTGTAAGTCGTAATTTTTTTATTGGGAAAGTTTATAAAAATTAGCAACAAAATACAATGTTAAAATATGTAACAATTTTTTTACTGTAAAGCTTCAGCGAATACAATATTTTGAATAAATGTCAGTCAGTTACACTGAAATCGTATACACATCTTTCATAGTACACCGTAAGAGACCTATATACATGCGACTGATGTCAACCAATCAAAACAAAAACCGCGTGACATACATCGACCAATCATTGATGATCATGAATGGAAATTGCTAAGGTGCTTGCATGTAGCGGTGGAGAGGCGTTGCTAAGACGTAGTCTACACGAAAAATAAAAAATCTTGTTTAATGGAAATTTTATAATAGAATTTTTTTTTATAGAAAGATTTACTTTACATAAAAATATATAAATAAATTCTTCTACACTTTTATCTGCGTGTGTTTTTTAATTATACGTGTTTAACTTTAGCATAGAACTGTTTCAATTAAAAGCTTATTTTTCGAATCTTATGTACAAAGAAGTATAAATACTTTTTTTTATTCAAAGAACATATTTTATATATATATATATATATATATATATATATATATATGAACTGAATAACAATAATCTTCTTTAAAGTACAATTTTCTGGTTTACACTAAATAGAAAATGAATATAATTTGACTACTGAAAACTGGTTCTGACATATGTTAAAATGTACCGAGATGCGTTAGTGGATTCTAAACACATTTTGTGCATTAGCTTGGATCATGAAAAAGTTACTGCATTTTTGTATTTAATTAACTTTTTAGTTCGACAAACGTAGAATGTCGGATGCAGTTTTTTTAATTACAGACTCTAAAATTTTTTTTTACTACAAACAAATTAATCGAGATACAGTTATTTCAGATACAATCTGAAGCGAATAGAAATGTATGTGTGTATACGAACAAAGGCAATTAGTTCAATGTATGGTTTTATTAGATTATTTATTTTACAGTGAAATATCATAAAAAATATTTCTAGAATGATTGAAATAAAAAAAATGATTATCAAGAAATCATAGTAATAATTATTAAGAAGCTGTTGTTTATACCAAGTATTTTTTAAAATTAATTTTATTGTATTCCATAAAAGACACAATACGTAATATATCTATCTCTCTCTGTCTCTTTCTCCCTCTACATATATATATATATATATATATATATATATATATATATATATAAGTATTTAAAGGATTTTAATTGAATTATTATGATTTTGATATAAAACAAACTCACAGAATTATCATACTTGGTTGAAAAGAATCTGTTAGTCTATGTTAAAGAGTGGTAAAAATGATAACTTATTTTTTTTAGGATAATAAATTAATACAATGACAAACGTTATAGGAAAAAAAATAATTAAAAATTACTTGATGGCATTAATATTAATGAACATAAGTTTGTTTGTTTGTTTGTTTTTTTTTTTTTTTGCTTTACCGATAATATAAGTTAACCTATATTTTGCTACACAATTTTCAATTCTAAATACAAGATTTAGAAATAATATTAATTCTAAGGTGACTACCAATGTTTCTGTCGGCGGTATAGTATTGTTGTGAAATAATTGATAATACTGGATTTAGATATAGTATTTTGGTACTAGTTTCCTTATACTGTTATTTACTGAATAAACAAAGTATTTTTTAGAATAAACTCGTCAACATACAGGCATTAATTTAAATTGTGACCTATCTATCCTTGAAACTTTTTAAGGCGTCGCGAAAAATAATCTAAACAGTTGATATAATGATATGGCTTTTTAAAAATATAGTCACTTTTATAATTAACTGAAGATTTTAAGCATGGCTCTTGATTGATTACTTTTGTTTCCAAGTCGAAAGAAAATTTAATAAAGATTAACGGCCATTAAAGTTCAAAAAAGCAAATTTTAAAAGTTTTTTGAACAGCAAAGTAATATATTCTTTTTTTGTTCTTTACACTACCTTATTAAATATATATATATATATATATATATATATATATATATACATATACATATTGCTTAAAATTAAAAAAAAACATCAACCGAGAAATGAATAAAAACCTTATTATTGAATTTCGAAACGAAAATTTTAACGAAACATTAAAATCACAATAGAACTATTGCTATATATTATTTATATTTATAATAAGTAGTTATAGCAAGTTTTGTATATTTTATCACGTTATTTTATTTTATATATTTAATGCATAATTGAAATTAATATGTAAGAGTACATCTTTATTTTTATGTATATATATATATTCTTTATATATGATGAATATAAAACATTAGTAAGTACAATAAAAATATACGTTTGATCAGAAGTACACATACAGATTTATTGTTACTTTAACTGTAAAATTTTTTAAAATGATTATCCTGTTCATTTAACCAGACTATACGTTTGTGCTAAATTTATCTCCATATATGTATGAATGTATGTATATGTATATGTATATATATATATATGTGTGTGTGTGCAAGTGTAGATGTTAATATACATATGTAAATAATGTTCATTAAGTTACACCATTTATTCGTTAAATTTCAATATAATGAATTTCAATGATAATAAACATAATTTATACGAATTATTGAATCGAATGTGTTATTCATATTTAATATTAATATATTATTGGATTTATTGGCCAGAAAATAATAAAAATGCAATAAATGTACATTTTATATGACTGGTTATCAAGAAGGTACGTGAACAAATAGTAGAATAGTATGTCAATACAAATGCGAAAATAAGATATTGCACTATAAACGAATCTTTATTATATTCATACAGAGACATATATATATATATATATATATATATATATATATATATATATATATATATATATGCACAGAAAGAAAGAGAGAGAGAAATATTTCATATTTTTATCATTTTCTGTTAAATAAACCTCTCTTTATTTGTTTCAATTTGCACGATCTAGTGAATTCTTTTTTAAACATTTTCAAAGTATTTTTGGAAAGTACAACACACCCATGAGTCTTTTGTTAGGACTACTACTCTCTTTCTATTTCTCCTCATCTTTCTCTCTTTTTACATAATAACAATTACATTTTCGAGGATCTTTGGGGATCATGTCTCATACATCTACTTTCTATTATAATGTTTTCATATAATGCTATTTTTTTAATAATTTAATATATAAGTTGTTCATTAATTAATAAACAAATATCTCAATTCTAGTTTATTATATATAAAATTAATTATTTTTATTGATTTAAATTAATTTTTCATAGTGAGAAGGGTCACTACTGGTAGATTCTATTTTTATATTTTTCTTGAATGAAGTAGACTTTTCTATATGGTTTCTGTATCTGGAATTGTTGTATTACATGTTATATTGTTTCTTCTTTATATACATATATATATATATATATATATATATATATATATATGTATATATATATATACATACATATACATATATATATACATATATATGTATATATATATATATATATATATATAAACTATTTATAACAACTATAACAATCAAAATGTGTTGTTTCAAATAGAATTCTTGAATATGTCAGGTTCAGGTTCAAAGTGAACTCAGCAATTTTTTATTCATTACCTAGGAATGTTAGTATAACGATAGGAAGTATATATGTTGTGTAGGTATAATTGTTCACTTTAATTATAATTTATTATTTATTTGATAAAAAGAAAATCACATTGTCATCGTTACTACTTGATCCGTATAGTTAGTATTGTATATTGTATATTAGTTCTATACAAGTTATAGTATACAATAATTTTTTAGCATCAAATTTTATTCACATTTCTAAGAAACACAAATTCTTTTTAAATAAAAATACAATACGTTCCGATTTTATATAAAAAAATGTTTGAAACGAAAATACATGCTTCAACAATATACGAATGTCTTTTTTTGATAAATATTTTATTTTATTAACAAAGATTAGAAAACTATTCCAACTAAAAACAATAATTTCCCCGCGGAATGCTCTAAGTTCCTTTTCAATTTCTGTGAGTTACGTTACATTTTCTATATTGTTTTTTTACGTGTTTCAAATAGTATTTCTGAGTAAAAACCCTACGAGTTTGAAAATTGTTAATAGCGTCTAAATGAGTTTATAACTTTTCTGTTGGTTCAAATTGTTTTCTCTGAAACTTAAAGGATTTCATAAGAGAAAACATTTTTTAAAAATAACGTGTATATATCGTTAAATTATCGTATATATATATATATATATACACATTTAAAATTGTATATCAATATAAAAAAAAACATAATATTGAAAGGAATGACATACATACCTATACAAAAATCAAACAAAACGTATGTGCAATATTTTGTGCAATTGTCAGTTAAGTTACATGTTTATTTTTATATAATTATTTATTTGTTTCATATTCACCCAAATTAAATTGAATTTACAATATAAACTATTGAAGTTAATATTTAATGTGGATTAATAATTATTGAATTAATCATTGATCAAATTCTAGAAGAGTAACAAACAATTAACAATGGATTGTCAATTAATGTCCAAATATAAACAGTTTTTTTAATTTATATTTCATTTTGATTATATCTTTAATGAGGAATTATCACTTCTTGTATAAGAAGTACATTCGTCCTCTTAATTGATTTTCTAGTAGAGTAAAATTTAGAGTGAAGCAACATTATCTTAAAATGAAGAAAAATAATTAAGTTTTTAGTTTCATTTCTCAAGCCAAATTTAATGACAAGATTTATATTATAAATACAAATTTACTTTAAATACTAGTGGAGAATACTGACTAGTCTTCTAATCATTTACCAAAATGAATTAAGAGAATAGAAATAATATTCCCATGTTTCTATTTATCCGAGTATAGCAAAAGCAATTAATTACGCAAACGATTTAAATGTCAATAACAAAAATTTATTAAAGCAACTGCAAATTATATACATGAATCAACTGTATCACTAATTATTATCCATGAATGATGTTACCAATTTAGTTACCAATTGGAGTACCAGTAAATAATGAAAATCAGTTAAAAATGAGATATGAAACTGTTTAATGGTCATTGTTGTTGCGCATATTATGCATATTTTGAGTTTATATACGCTGAATAACTTCACAATATATTTTTCACATTTATTAATTACTCGGTTGGTTTAATCATATTTATTCTTGTTATATATTTGTTTTTCTTTTTTTAAAAAATATATTCGCAATTAATATATATATATATATATATATATATATATATATATATATATATATGCATATAATATTTGCATTTACATTTACATTTTTAACAACAATTTTATGTAGATTACTTTTTTATAAATTTACATGAGTTATATGCAAGAGAAAATATATTTCAGAAATGAAACTTTCAATTCAATAATAGAATATAATGTAAATTTAAATTTAATATGAAATAATTAAATTATAAAAGCTACTCCTTTTTCAGAGAAAATACTCATTGTAAATGTATATCTTTAGTTTTATTCTGGTTTTGTATAAAAAAACCTAAGAGTATGAACAAACTTGTGTAATATGAAAATAAATTCAAAAATATTTAGTAATTATCAATCGGTTTACAGATATTACAAAACTAAAAATAATTTATCAAAGAAAACAATAATTCTTTTCAATATTACAAAGATTTTTCGTCACACCAAAATATTTCGGACCAAAAATATTCATTAAATATTATTGATAATTTTGGATTGTCGCTTATGCGCATTTCGGTGGCAACATCATTATTCTCAGAACATCAAAGTATTTAAAAATTCTCTGTATTTTGGCATTCTGAGGATGATGATGTTGCCATTACATTGCATTTTATTACATTTAAGTTGTGTACATTTTGTATATATAATATGAAACAAATTTTCTTAGTGTCAAATAATAATTTATAACCAGCTTAGGATCTGTTTGCAAATAAAAAGTTTATATTGATTTTCATACGCATATTTGCTATTGTTGATGTCGAGACATTAATATTTAATAGGTTTTAATGAAACTTTATTAAACACCGATGGCTTCATAACGCGTCAACAAATATTATTTTAATTTAAGACGGTAAAGTCAATTGAATCTGTTTATGTTTCATATTAATAACAGAATACATATATACAATTATATATATATATATATATATATATATATATATATATATATATACATACACACACTTGTTCAGTGTAAATGTGTATGGGAGTGTCACGAATTTGTTGTTTATTAAGCACGAAGCTGCGTTATTTCTATGTAAAATAATTGTATTTAATATTCACAATTATGACTTGTGAAAATTATTCATAAATAATTCACAGTATCATATACGTGTCTGTATTATTTGTTATATTCAGTTATGAATGATATATATGACGTTATGATTTTTTGTGCTACTTAATTTGACATACACGTTTGTTATTTCCACAGTTTGAGAATTTATAGTACAATAAAAGTGTTTGTCCACTGTATTTTTTACGTGTACATTTGTTTCAGCTTGGATAATTTTTTTAGATAATATAAAAATCCGTTTGAAGTTCTGAGAGTGATATATTAATTAGGAAATGTGTGTTCGTAGATATACACTGTACACAGAACACACACACACGCTTAGTTTCTCTCTCTCTCTCTATATGTATATATGTATGTATGCAGAAAGAAAGAAAAAGATAAATGAACGATTGTATTGTTTGATAATTTATAAATACAATCAACTAATTATTTAGTAGTTGGATAATTTAAAAATTTACTAAAATTTTTTGGAATGTAAAAAAATGTGATATAAAACATTTACTATACAACAATAAGTCAGTATAGAATGATTTACAAAGGTTATAAATACTTTTTTTCTATACGGTTTATAAATAACTAATAGTATAGTAACTAATATGAAATATTGGTTAATAAGTTTCATTCAAATAGATATTGACAAAGATGAACAATTATGTATAACAATATTTTAAAACTCTTTTGTTTCCTTATTTAAAGATAAAAAAGATTGAATAATGAATATTTCTTACAAATATATATATTGGTTATCTCTTCCATACAAAAATTCAATATAGAAAACTAATTAATTAATATTTGTCTGAAGAAATCTCATAAACTAATATGGAGCATTATTTAGTTTTAAACTAATTTTTTTAATACAAATATAAAGAATAAATAACTCATTTATGATAAAATTATTCATAGTTGCACTATCTCAGAAGAGTTATCTTTTTATTAAAACCCTATTCTAAAGTTTTCATAATACTACACCAACTATTAAGTTTGAAATAACGATTCATTGTAGCCTGCATCTCTTATTAACTTCTTTCTTTTTAATGCATTTTAGAAATAACATTTTAATCTCATATACTGTCGTAATATTTCTTAGTGATTATCTCATTAATCAAGTAAAAATTCATTTACTTCTCTAAATGGTGTATATATATATATATATATATATATATATATATATATATATATATATATATATATATATATATTAACTTAATAGATTGATAAACTTGAAATAATATTAACTCATTGTCTAAACTTAAACAAATATCATTATACATATTTCTGTTATGGATAACTGATTTACTTAGTGAAAATAAGAATAATTTTTTGTTGATTGTTTAATTATCTTTCTATATATAAAAAATAATTATATCGTAAAATATCTATTACACATTTTCTTTTATTTTTCGTGTAGACCATCTCTTTGCAACGACTCTCCTCCCACTACATTCTACAAGTAGAACGTTAACCATTCCCGATCATCAATGATTGGCTGATTGGTTGACATCAGTCACATGTAGCTCTCTCACAGTGTACAACGAAAGAGATGTATACGACTTCAATGTAAAACTGATGACATTTATTCAAAATATTGTATTCACTGAAGCTTTAGAGTAAAAAAATGTTACACATTTTAACCTTGTATTTTATTGTTAGTTTTTATAAACTTTTTTACTGAAAAATTTGCGACTCACATTTTACGAAGATTACTTGTGGGTATAATTTGTTAATTTCTGTTATTTGTTAGGGGAGAGTGATCGTCTGAGAGGATACGTGAAGCCACCCGGTGGTTGTCGAGTAGGAGGCAAAGGTCGCTGCTATTTTCAAAAATTCTTTCTAATGTATTCATTATTTTTTGCAAAATACATTTTCATATATACTTAATGTTTTTTATTAAGATTATTTAATATAAATTATTTACTGTATATTGTTTTAGTACATTCTCCCAAAAACAATTATTCAAAAGTCAGTTATTATAAATTATTATTTTTTAAAAATACATTTCTTCAAAAGTATAGCTTCGAAATCAGTCTTAAAAACTGAACACGCCCGATGAAAACGGATTATGTCTAATCGGAACTGTATAGACCTCAATAAACTTGATCAGAGTTAATCAGATCTGATTAAGACTAAATCAGACTTGACCAAAATTATCTACACGCTAATACAAAAAGATTTTATTAAAAAATTATAATTTTAAAGAATTGGTTTCAAAGTTTCCTTACTATGCTGTTTATAATTTGTGGTAAATATATATATATATATATATATATATATATATATATATATATATATAAATTCAATACTTTTTTAATTTGAGTAATTTAAATATTGTTCCTGCAAATATTATTTTTAATATTAAAATAATGTTATTTATATACACATATATATATATATATATATATATATATATATATATATATATATATATTTATATGTTTATAAATATACAAGATTTATTTTTATAATGGAACCAATATGTAAAAAAAATAAATATTTAAAATATACTTCTAAATAACTGAAATTTAAATGGAGCATTACAAGATTTTTTTGAATAATTTATCCCAGTAATAATACTTCCACATTACAGAAAATTACTATACAAAAGTATAATCCTCTAATAATCATTTGTAATGTTTAACTCTGAATATTTAACTTTGAAATTTGTGGTACATTAAATTAACCTGCATAAAATTTAATTCTAAATAGATATTCGGTAGAAAAATGAAAAACAAAAAATCAACGGAATCTAGATTTTTTTCTACCTTTATATATATATATATATATATATATATACATATATATATAAATATATATATATATATATATATATATATATGTGTGTGTGTGTATGTTTGTATGTATGTTTAATTATTTTTTGTTGAGAAAATACAACTGCGTTAAAACTTTAATGTCTTATTTTGCAATGTAAATATTTCTATACATTTTATAAATTTACTAATAATAAAATCATTGTTCATAACCTATTGTTAAAATAACAGGTATGAATCATGTTTTCAATTTTTAAACTGAAATATAAATAAAATATTATTTTTTAAATAATTACTACTTATTCATCGTTCTAAAATTGTTAAGCAATAAAATATTAACATTGATTTTTTGCTTGATGTGTTTCTCGAAATATCTATCATAATATGAAAAAAATTCTACATATAAAATATATTTTCTGTATAAGTTCTATACATTCAAGTTTATCATTTAACATTTAAAAGAAAGAAATGTTTATTTATAATTTTTTCTTTTTCTAAACGGAAATATTGATATAGGTTTAATTTTGTTATATATATATATATATATATATATATATATATATATGTGTGTGTGTGTGAGTGTGTATGTGTGTATGTATTTTTACAGTAGTGAAAATGATTAGAATTATTTAAAAAATGTTTATTATGATGTATGTTAATATTTAAGTGAAATACATTGTTGTAATATATTTATTAAAATAAATTAATTATTAATGCAGTTTTGCAATTTTCTTTAAATATATTTAAAAGTTAGGGCTTGATCATTGTATATACAAATAATAAAGATCTTCGAAAATACAACATGAAATCAGTTATAACGAGATCTCTAGTAAATATATATATATATATATATATATATATATATATATATATATATATATATATATACATAAATTATTATTTTTATAACTATTAATTTGAAACAAGAAAAACGTGTAATAAATTATACAAATATTTAACACGAGAAACATATATATTTTAATTTTTTGTCATGCATCGTTTCTCGGAAAATAGTTTCTAATTTTGTCCAATTATCCAGTAAAAATATAATTTCCCTAGACTATATGTGTATATATGAAACTCGATCGACTTTTTTGCTTGTTCAATGGTTTTCACTTAGTCTGTATACACCAATTTGATTTTCATCGAATTTTTTTTTATTTTATTACTGCACTGTTTCAATTGCTCTCATACGTGAAGAATAAATTATATTTTTTTTCAATATTTCAAACAATTTTGTGTTTGAAGTATTGAAATATGTAGAAAATAAATTTTACGAAATGAAGCGTATAAATATGTACGATTGGCACAATACTGGACTTATCATTTATTATTATTTTCAATTGTACTTCTGCGAGAGTGTAATTGTACTTCAATTCAAATTGAAATTATTTAGTAATATAAATTACTGAAATAATTTGTAAAATTTGTAAATGTATGACTTGACACATTATTTTTTATTAACATAGATTTAAATTGGGTTTTGGAAGCTTGTTTTAAATTAACTTTTAATTTTTTTTGTAGGTATTTTTTTGACAGACGCTTTATATTTTAAAATATATTTTATATATTTCTTATCAGTATGACAATAGAATGGTTAACGATATATTGGAGACACAATAACAGATAAATTATTTAAAAATTTGGAATTCATAAATGCACTCTTTAAAAAATAAAAAAAAGTTTTAAGTAGTATACCTGATAGCCAGTTCCTTGAACTTAAAAACATTTTTCTTCTTTTCCGACTACATTTATTGATATTATTATTTATTATACTAGCAAATTCGAATATGAAAATGTGTTGATTTCGGTTTAGTGGAAGATATTTTTCTTAATTTAAGTGCTGTTATTTACTGACACAACTTAATTAGTGAATAAAAAAATAGTATGAATGTATACAATTTAGGAATATTAGTTTTATTAATTATAAATCTTAAATTTAGAGTGTTAAATGTGATAACTATACAAATGTGCCTCCATAGTTCATAAGTTTGACAGCACTGCACATCATAAAAAAGGTGAATAAGAAAACAATATACAGAAAGAATGAGAGAGAAAAATTGATACAGAATTAAAAATCTATACATTTTTTGAAATAATTGTTATTTTGAAATAATTTTTTCTATTATATTCAACAATACGATGCTTTCTCATACAAGAACGAAAAATATTTTGAAAAATTCAAATTGCAGTGATACCAGGAATCAAATTGAACAAATTTTTGTAATAAATTTTTTCTAAATTTTTCGTTAACTTAGTATTTACAGTCACCAATCGTTTCATACATAATCGTTACACCCTTATTCTAATATTAAAAAAAATTAATTGGATTTTAATGTTTGATTGAATTATGTAGTTTAGGACAGATGTTTTCATTATTACAAAAAATAATGTTTACTTCATTAAAATTAGAAGTTAGAAATTGCAATAAAAATGATTTTTTGGAAACGTATCTAAATTTGAAAAGCATGTTATATATGTGATTGAATCATAATAAGAAAAATTGTTAAAGAAGAAAATATTTAATTAGTTAAAAGAATTAGATATATTTACTTAATAAAATTATTAATAAATCCCAATGAACAAGAATAGATTAACTTATAAAATGAAATATTTTAATTCGAATTAATTTTATAAATATATTATAAAACTTTTGAATATAATTTTATAAAGAATATTCAGTTCAAAATTGAGTGGTTCTAAATATTTACTATATACGTTAACAAATTGTTTCAGAAGTACTCAAAGGCCAACTTGCTGTGTGTCAGATATTTTCTTACGGTACAGGTTTACACATTATAAAAAAAACGCGCTCTGAGAGATGAAAAAAAACGCTTAAGAATTTCTATTTTAGTATAGTTGTAAACCATTTTCAAAATATTTATAACAAAACATTAAATATTAAAAAGATGAACACAATAATATGTATGGATGTGAAAAGTACAATTATTTTAAACTGGAAAAAGGAGAGAAATATTCTACTATTGTGTATAATAAAGAAGAGTGTAATGTTAAAAAGTTTTAAATAAATTGTTACATATATATATATATATATATATATATACATATATTTATATTTGTGTGAGTGTACGTGAATCCGAACGTAGATGTCATTCTTTGATCTCACAATGCTGTTTCCTTTTTTCTGTATTGTTATTCTATTTGAATCGTTGACAAGGGTATCTATTGTTTCAACCTACATGTTTCGGAATGTGCAAAAGGGAGAATTCTGTCTGATTGGTAGTGTAGACGCACGTTCTATTACTTTTATTTCAGATTTTTTGATACAATTTCAAAGGTATGTAGAGAATTTTATTGGTATTTATTCATGAAAGAACTACACATTTTTTAAAATTAATACTTAACTTAAAAGAGATCTACAGAAACATATTCTAAGAAAAGAACATAATAAATATAATTTTTATGAAAATATATTAATACACACACGATCATATTTAAATAGATTAATGCTCATGCAGGGTGCAGATGGCAAAAAAGATAATTTAAATTAAGGATATTTGTAATTTTCGATCTTTCGGTTGATACTAATAATACCGGTTACACCAATCAGTATAATGTTGGATAATTGTACAACATTCTTATTAATAATTAAATTGTCGATTTGGTGGATATTTTACACTTGATAAAATAACAAATATCTTTTTGACACATCGCATCTTTTTGTTAAGAATTATAAATAAATTTAGAAAACATTGTCAAACATTCAATAGCAAAAAGCCAGTAAATACAGACTCTTGACTACTTATTTTTAAAAAAATAACATTTTTTATATAGTTCGTATTATTTTCTATAATTGTGTTTTCTTTTTTATATTTTATATGAAAACAGAGTATTAATTAATTTACTAATTAAAATTATATTAATCTATTAATAATGTACATTAATAGTACTAGTAAATAATAGTAAGATGAAAAATTATATTAGAGGATTTTTATTCAAATTGTTTGTATTAGTGTATATATATATATATATATATATATATATATATATACAACTGCATAGATATATTTTTAACAGTAAATTATATATTTGTGAAACAATATATGATTCAATATATTAGTTATCGGAGATGTGTAATCGAATACGCACATAAATTTCCAGATATTAAAACACTGATTCGATTCAAGAATGTTTTAAAACGTTGCAGAATACCATTTAGGATCGTTTTGTTGGATAATCTGAAAACTTTTATAAAGTCAATTTCGGTAAACTTTGTAGTCTATTAGCTGTGGAATTTGAATATTCTTCAAAAGTTGGAAGTTTGTGAGTGAACGTTTCTTTAATATCTACAGATAGTATTATTTTACGCATTTATAAGAAAAATTCTGATGCTCGAATTAAAACTTTACAATATCAAATCGATTTCTCAATATTTATGAATAAAATTAGTTATTTGTTTTGAACCATTTAACTTTCTACTTTATTTTAAACGATTTACTTTCAATCAGTATAGATGTTTATATTTTTTTATTTAAAGAGAATTCCAGTGTTCGTTACTCTATCAATTTTATTTAATAACAAGAATGTAAAATAATCTACAAAATAATGTTAACGAATTTAAAACTCGAATTTATCATTTAGTTGTGAAATATTTTTCTTTAAATCAATCATAAATAATTAAAATATTTTTCGAATCATTGTTTTAACAATGGAATAACGTTGAAAAAGGATGAACTCATCCTTACATGTGCATGTAGTTGCATTTTTATTATTATTGTATATAAAAATAACACTCTCCTTCTTTAGAATCTCATTTTTGGAGATATTAATGTTTGATTGATTTAATTTTCATTGTATGTACTCATCTATGGATAATAAATTTTAGTGATTTTTCATATTGAACTTCAATTAAGATTTGACTCGGTTTACAAATATTATATTAACTCTCTCTCTCTCTCTATATATATATACTACATTCTATATGCTCAAAAGAATTATAAAATTATAAGAGGTACATTTTTGCAAGAAATACCTAACATATTTCTGAAGTAAATATGGTTTTTGTAACTAGCGTGCGCGCGAAAAAAATATGCTGCTGTTTGATATTTCATACTTACTGTATAAAAAAAATACAGAAGAAATATACTTTCTCAGATGTCTTGTTCTATAGAATTTTTCAGATTATTGCAAATATAATCTGCTGCGATCAGTTTCGACTCTTGAACCATCTCTTCTGTTAGCTAGATAATATTCAGTATCACAAAATACAGAAAATTACTGAAAAGCTAAAATTGGAGATAAAATCTGTCAGTTTCAAAATTAATTTGATACTGGTCATTGTTTAAATGAATTTTAAAGTTTAATTAGGTGTATATTTAAGGAATAAATTGTTTTCATCCGCATTACATCAATCAATCGTCTTGTAAACTTGTTATTTACACTAATGATCGAATCCAGTCTTTTAATTATACAAAAGGCAAATAATTAAATCGAAAAATTAATATAACAATAGTCTAAATCAGTGGTGACACACTCATGTAAGAACAAGGGCTACCAAATTCAGATTTAGAGATTATGCAGACTGCAGATAAAAAGTCTCACAGAAAAATATTTAGCGAACGAACAAAGATTTTATTTATATTCCAAAATAACTCACTTAAATTTTACATTTATTTATTCTACTACGAATTTATAAAAATTGTAAAAAATACATTAATTTTAGGTATTACTATCAAATGTTACAACAAAATTTTAAATTAGAGGAATTACGACGAATATACCGATGAGCATAAAACGGCGTTCCTTACAATATACTTCAATAATTTGCAATGTTTTAAAAATGTATTTTATATTTTTTTTAAATTCTGTTTTATTATTTTAATAAAATCAAGTTCAATCTTTGGTCCGGAGGCCGCATTTTAAAGTTTTGCGGCCCGAGGGTCGCGTGTTTGACACCACTGGTCTAGATGCAGCTATATGATGTTTTCGATTTAATTTTTATTTGAGAAAAAACATTTTTTTTATTTATTTCAATTTGATTATTTTTAATATATATATATATTCGATTTTTTATATACTTTTTTCATTATTTCAAAAGTGAATATGTCCGCCATGGTTCAGAAGTAATTTGAAAAACAGATTAAGCTTGCATTTTGTTTGATGAAAGTCGATTTAAATATTGTGTCTATTTGTTTTAATAAAAAGTAGTAATTTTGAAATTTAAATATCATATTATAAGGGCTCTACAATCTAATATTAAAATAAATGCGTATGTAAACAACATGCAGGGGTTTAGTGCTATAATACTTTTTTGGTGCTATAATATATGTATATATATATATGTATATATATATGTGTGTGTATATATATATATGTATATATATATATAAGTCTTTAGTTAATTATTATTTAAAAAAGGAAAATTTTGTTATAGAAGCCCAAGTTGTTATATTTATAACTAAAATATTCAAAAATATTTTAAAAGTATTTTATTCTCTCTTTACCAATCATATAAGCACAATAAATACAATTTATATAAAATATATAATGTGTAAAAAATGAAATAAATACAATATTTCTGCAAATATTTGTATATATATATATATTTGTACATCATTCTGTTCTAAAATTGTAAAGGAAGTGATTTAAAGTTTATTATTTTTTCTAAAATTATGTGATATTCTATCATTTATTTATTTTGAAGTACAATTATTATTTCTATTTGTATCTTTATTTGTCGGTAACATTTAGTAAATCAATAGTTTAAACATATAAAGCACACAATATAATTTTGCACAAGCATTCCAGTAGTATGAGTGAATAATCATTTGACGAGATTATTTTGTCTGGATGGTTATCGTTTACGACAATTGGACTTATAAGCTGTGTTTCTAATGCATTAGTGTAGTGCAATTCTAAATTGTCTGAAAGAGTTAAACGACAGCTATGTTCGTCTGCGGTCAAAAACCCCAGACCTTATATAAACGACGAGAATTCAAAGGATTCAACGTTGGGTACATTTAATTTTCTGGCTGTCGTACAACTTTCCGTACAATTTATCTAGTTAGCCGCCAACAAATTAATTAATTGCCAACCAGATGAAATAATTCCACAGAACATGAATTTCTATTTTGAAAATTGAATTTTTGAAAAAATGATTGTAAAAGATATTTCTAACTCATATAGTGAAAGTATGTAAGTTATTACATAATGTATAAAAACGAGTAAATTTTGTGCGATTTTCAACCAGTATGTTGAATTTTATAGTTTATATATATATATATATATATATATATATATATATGTATATATAAATTTTGTTACCATTTCATTTTACTTTACAATAATATCTTCTAAATAATTTTTTTTGTGTGGTTATTTCAATTCTCAAGCCATTTATTATGAAGTTCTGTTATAAATCGAAAAATTAACAAAAAATGTGTACGCAATATCAATTGTAGATCGAAATTATTAATTAAAAATAGTTAAAATAGGAGTTTATTTATTAGTAGTTCCTTTAATACGAGGATAATATTTATACAATTTGAGTTATAAAATGATAGATATTAATATTTAAATTAAAATAAGGATTTAAAAAAAAAGAAATATTTTTCACCATTTAATTATATATATATAATATTAAATATATTTTTTTTAAATACTAATATTTTGATTAAAAAAATTGTAAGAAAGATAATATTTATATAATTAATTATATATTCTTATTTCTGTTTACATTACAATATATATATATATATATATATATATATATATATATATATATATATATTCGTATATATAATGTATAAATCTATGGTATAACAATGTTCTTTATCATGATCTTCTATACTTAACGAAAGGTATTTGCTGGAAATAACTTTAGCTACACATTGTGTGTTAACAGTTTATAAAAAAATTTCTACACGGCGAATAAACTACATGGTAAAACTGAGTTCGTTATAAACAGATATTGGTATGTTATGATAAGAATGGTTTTTATATAGGTTTATATAAACAATTAGTCGGATTATTTGTTGTCGTTATTGTATATAAGTAAATAAATGAAATATTAAAAACCATTCTAAAAATATTTTATGTTAAATAAAAAATCAGGACTGGATAAGTGAGTAATTGCAATAAATTGTACGATCGAAATAACGACGGCAACGTACTTGTTACTATTTGCGATTATTTGTATTGCACCTTCTTAAGCTATTTTAGCGTTTCGGTTTTCGTATCCGATCAGGTATCTGCGGTGTAGTCTGAGCAAATTTGTTACAGAGGTTAACACCCTTACAGAAACGTCGATATTCTGTATTTCAAATATATTAGTCGCAATGTAAATATATGAGCTGCAGCCAGAACTGACAGTACTCGGGACACTTGTAAAATCAAACACAGACATATTTTTTTGGATCCAACTAATAAATTGTCCGACTTCAGTTACACGCTGTCTGGCACAAGATATTGAATCATTATTGTGACGTGTATTAAAGAGAAACTTTATAAAAACTGTCTACGAAACATTAATGAAAATATTGGTACAAACAATTTTCAAGAATTGTCATTGTTTGAGAATTGTTGTTATTTATAGAAGTCGACACCCAATAGATTAAGTATTAAATTTTATTGAATTCTTCATAGTGATGAAGTATTCTAATAAAAATTCTTAAATTGAATAATTACAATTAATTGAATGAACATTGATAGTTGCAAGTTTTATTACATAGTAATACGAAATGATAGTTTTTTTCTTATTTTAAAATAAATAATAAAATCTAAATTCAATATATATATATATATAATTTATTAGTGAATTTAACAATAGTCCTTAATAAATAAATTTTAAATCTATAAAAGTTATTAAAAATATTAATTATAAAATAGACATTGATTAAATTTGATGTTTCTAGCAATATATAAACTTAAATGTTCATTAATTTCCTAAATATGTCTTAAAATCTTTTTTCCATTATAAAATATTTTTTCTAAAAATAATCAACAAATATTTAGCTTACAATAATGATTAATTACATTATGTATATATTTTTTGAAAATATTACATATTTTCACAAAACAATATACTTCAATTTCATTTCTTTCATTTATTGAAATTGCGAAACTGTTGAATGTGAAAATCAGATAATTCGAATCATTTCATTAAAATAATAATAGTGAGTGCTTAATTGACAAGCGCTTGTAATACTCTGTTGAACAATATTCGTGGGACGAAATCAAATTCTAATTTAATTTGATATTTTCACATGTTCATTGTTATCTTTTGGCACAATTGTTCCTTTATTTTATTTCAACAGATAGTTTTACTGTATAGTAAACATATTAATAGTAATATTATTGGTATTATACTCGTATGTTTTCAATTAATAGCAATATTTACCATTTAAAGTTTTATGCGGTTTGAATTAAATATATCTTTACAGAAAAATAATATATTAGGAATTATTTTATTACACACATTAATACATATATATTTTTTAAAACTCTTAATGTTTTTTTTAATTTAAATACTTTTTGGATGTATTACAGACGATTTGTTCTTTTCAAGTAATTTGTACAATTTTAAATGCCATTTTAATATAATTTTGATATTTAAGTACAAGGGTCGTTTGATAAGTTTAATAAATTTCTATGATATGGCACCGCCATTCATTTGGTAACGTCACGGATATCAAGTATCACTTTTCAAACTAGCATAGATGAAATTTCAGCCAGAAGCAACGCACTGTTCACCTTCTACACATGTTTGAAGCGAGCTTTGTAACAGTTGTCGAAAAAATGAAGAAAAACGAGTAGGTTTTTTTTGCATTAATTCATCACCGTAGATGAAACATGGATCCACCACTACACCACTGAGTTGAAGCAGTAATCAAAGCAGTGGATAAAGACTGGTCAAGTGCGCCAGAAAAGGAAAAGATCGTTTTGTCGGCCGGGAAGGTGAATGGCCACTGTTTTTTTTTGTGATTACCTAGGAATCATCCTGATCGACTACTTAACGAAGGGAAAAACGATAACAGTAGCCTATTATGTAACGTTATTGGACCGTTTGAGAGGAGTGCTGAAACAAAAACTGACAGGATTGGCACATAAAAAAATGTTTTTTCACCAGGACAACGTGCCGTCTCACAAATCGACCGTCGTTATGACAAAATTGCACGAATTTGGCTTCGAATTGATTTCTCATCGACCCTATTCTCTGAACTTGGCCCCGTGTGACTTCTTTCTCTTCCCAAACTTGAAAATATGTCTCGGTGGGAAGAAATTCTCGTCGAATGAGGATGTCATCGCCGCCATCAATGCGTATTTTGAAGACTCACTGGACCAAGTGTACAGACCTCAATGGAGACTATGTTGAGAAATAAAATAGATTTTTTCCAAAAAACAGTGTTTAGCTTGCTTTTTTACCATACTTATTAAACGGCCCATGTATATAAAAAGAGATGTTGAATATCAAATTAGCAGTTTGATTTTCTTCAGAAAAAAACATTAAATTAATAAATCAATAGGTTTTTATATAATTATTAATTACTTTTTTTAATGTCGTTTGATAAGATTTTTAATGTTCCCAAATTGTTTAATACTTCTTGAAATGGATTGTTTTTTCTATAATTTTTATATATTGTCTTTTACATTATCTGTATTCACGAGATTCAGGTATACGCCAGTAAATCCTACGATCTTCGTACCTTTAGTAAATGATAATATATTATATGGTATCTGCTTTTACGTACTTTTGTAGTTTTATGGATGATTTCTATGTACGGAGCAATGAATATTACAGTTGTACAATATATAAACTAATACATTTTGGTATTCATTCCTATTAATATCAAACCATGTGACGAATAACCTTCTGAATTTTTCAGAGGATGTACCATCAGTGTGCACCTGGAGCAACCTAGTCTGGATGCCTCTCACTAACATAACTACAAATCGAAAAACTCTTATTAACACCACGACTAGTCCATGAGTCATGGGTCTCTGTGTCTGACACTCAATAATGAAAGCACTGCACCCACGGATTACAGCACTATGGTTTTTTCATAGATGTAATGATCAGTCTCAGAGATAAAAGTCAAAGAATAAAATTATACAGTGCAAAAAATAACATACCATATTCTATAGTGTTTGCTAAAAGTACGAAAATTGTAAACGTTACCCATTTAAAACTAACTTCGAAAATATCTTTTTCATATTTGAGTGAATATTTTTATTCATTATTTTTAATATATTTGAATACAGATATAGCATATAGTATATGTGCGTGTATATATATATATATATATATATATATATATATATATATATATATATATATATATATATATATATATATAGGGGCTGATTAACCCAGCTGGGTGCCTCTGAAGGTAAAATTTATGAGTTCACGAAAATTTCTGACGACTAAAAAAAACGGCTTTAGGTAAAAATATATTTTATAACATTTCTCTTTATACATATAACTTTATTCTATAAATATATAAGTTAAATCAAAATAAATTCGTTTTCAGAAAAATAAAGAAATAAAAACTATAATTATGGTAACGAAAGACGGTGATATATTAATGATGTGCTGTATGAATAAAAATGTAACTAAATTTTATTGTCAAAACCTTTTTTTCTTTTATTATTTCCCTTTCCACACCAATCATTTTCCTACACCTATTTACATTTTTCACATAAATTTATTATTATTAGCTAAGAAGTTGAAGTGTAAACTTCGTATTTTTATGTAATAAATAATTTTTTCCCCGAACTCATGACCCCTGGCGGCCGCCAGGTCCGACACCTGTTTGACCCGGTACTGTTGACATATTTTATATGATATTTTAAGTTTGCTTGTCATTTTTGAGATCTTCAAGAAAATCGTCATTTGATTAAAAAAAGAAAAATGTTGAAAATCGAATTTATGTTCCTTTGTAGGATAACCTGTTCTGTTTACCATTTGCGTTTAAGGATTTATTAAGCGTTATTAAACATAATTAATTTATATTATTATAATTTAAGATCTGTATTTCAATAAATTTAAGAAGTGTCATTTTAATTACAATTAGCAATAATGTTATTCATGTATTATTAATTCTTATATATTTTACAAAAATATATTAGATTGAATAAAAAAATTATTAATTTTTAAAGAAAAATAAAAATCTACAAGTAATTACTTTTACAATTAAAGAAAAAATCTATACGAAAATAATATTAGACTTGACTACTATAAGGCTTGGCTGAAATTTTCAATGTATAAAATACAATTAAAGAAAAATGTCTTACAAATTGAATATAGATATATGAAAACTTTTTTATTCTGTTACAAAAGGATTTGTAAGAGATTGAAAAATGTTCAATGTAGATGCACAAGGTTTTTTTTTACATCCGTAATAAATTATTATAAAAAGACGAAGGAAATAGTAATATTTTTATCACAAAATTAAAGTAAAATTATAGAAATTTTACTTCGACATGGAATTAAAATCATCATTTTTTAAGAAACATAGTGATTGTATATACACATTGTAAAAAAAAATCCAAATTAAAAAGTTTTATTTTATAGGCATATTTTTATTTATTAAAAGAAATCATCTTAAGGTTAAAAACGAAAATAAATAAGAAATAAAATTAGAAATACTAAAATATATATTTGAAGAAACTTTAATGACATGTCATATTCATTGTCAGAATCAATGACGTATTTGATGTTTTGTTAGAAAGTTTATATAAACAGAAATAAATGTGTTTAATTTTCATCAATGCAAATAATCTTTCTTTTAAACTGTTTAGTCTACATTTCAATGCCGGATTCGAAAGTATAATACAAGTTTAAATATATAAAATTCTATCATTATGAAAAACAGCTTCAATATGGACATTAAACGTTTTAATTAATTTTCAAATAAATATTATGTTTCAAAACATATATTTTGATTTAAGAAAAGTATAATTAAAATTCAAGACATTATTATTTTTTAATTATTGAAGTGTACGTTTTACAGAATACTTAAATGAAGAGAGGACAAAATAAAATATTTTCAAGTAAAAAATATTTTTGTGATTATGTGCGAGTGTTTATAAATAATTTACAAACATTTTACTACAAAAACATTTCTTGAAAAAAATTTTAACCTGCTTGTGTTATATAATCGATAAAAATATTAAAAATCCACCTTTAACCTTTGTTTAAATTAATTTTTCTCACAACATATAACTGAATAATCCGTTTTCTTAAAAGGAAATTATAATGATTGCCGATCTTTGAGAAAATCAAGTAGAAGCAAGAGAGCTGATGCTAAGCTTGAAATTCTCTCAACCCTGATTTGTGTTGCTGTGAGCTTGAAATTAATTGCGGTTCCATGTACCTAGCGAAGCGTATCTTCCTGTTAAATACCTACAAGTTCCCTACATGGTTTCCTGTGCTCTAAGATTAGATATCAATGTACGAAAATATTAATAATAGTCATGAATGTGTGCTTGTTGAATTAAATTCTCACATGAACAACGTATGTTGCTGATTGTATTGCTATTGTATTATTATTGTTATTAGAAAATTAATTGCTTAGAATTATTTCAATGGAATTTTAGATATATTTATTGAAGCCTGCATATTTAAAATATTAGCTAATGTGAATTATAAACGGGTGGTGTATAAGCAAAGGTAGTTATTATAATAGGTTGGCGGCTCATAATATCAATGTACAAATATAAGTATATATGGGTAAATTTATATATATATATATATATATATATATATATGTACATGTATATATGTATGTATGTATATACACACACACATATACACATATATATATATATATATATATATATATATATGAGGCCAAATATTACAAAAATTATCATTTATTACATTTACCAAAAATGGACGACACAGTTTTACATCAATTCTGAATTTAGTAGAAAAAAAAGTATTTATCTGAAATTAATAATGCTTTTATACTGATTAAAGTGTATTTTTTTTGATGAGTATGTATTTTAAAAATATACTTAACGAAATAGTTTATGCCAATAGTTGGAATTAAAAGATGATAATTTGATTTTTTTCAGGGCTAAACGTAAATTCTTAGCAGTAATTCAGAATTTGTTAAATTCTTAAATTACTATTTGATTTATGAGCTCTTTAGAACACTAAGTTTTTTAAAAAAATTGGTAGGAAAAAAATGTTAGTAAAGTTAGAAAACAAAGTTGTATGTTATTACAAACTTGTGATAAACCATAAACTGATGTATGAGGACGGTTTGAGGAGCTAGGATTTAATTTACATTTTGTATTACTAAAATATAAAAGTATTAACTTGATTCAATTAATAAAATTTGTTTTTGATTTTTTGAATATGTAAATATTGTATATTTATTTTTTAATGTCTACTATAACATAAAACAACTAAAATATATAATTAAACTGCTACAAGTTCGATTAATTTTGTCATGCTTGATTCCAAATTTAACTTTATTAAAATTTTCAACTGTTCTACGAAGGGGTTTCAAAAAATTTGTAGAAGTGATATATAGAAAGGCGTTGGGGATAAATGAAAGTGTTTTTTTTCTTTAAGTGGCATCCTTAATTAGCGGTCTGTAAAAATTTGAGCGCAAAACGTCTCTTAGTTCAGCTTCGACAGCAATCTAATAAATGTGTTTAGATATTTTTGTGAAATGGATAAATTGAAACATCGTGCGGTTATTGAATTTTTAGTTTTGGATGGTATGAATTCCATCCAAATTTTTGAAAAGATGCATAGTATGTACAATGACTTCTTCTCAGTATTTGCCATAGTGGCGAAATGGACTGCTGAATTTAGAAAAGGCATGGCAAAAGGCAGGAATTTCGAAAATGACTCCTGCAGTGGAAGGCCTTCAACGTCAGTTAACGCAGAAAATGTTGGCAAAGTGCACGATAAAACAAATTATATTAATTTAATAAAGATACATAGTCGACATTTCCAATTAGCATTAGAACTTTTTTTTATTTCATTGAATACTACTCTTGTAGATATTAATATATATATATATATATATATATATATATATATATATATATATATAAATTAATATATATATATATTATATATATATATTTAAAATTTTATTCAAATATTATTGTAGCATAAAATTACTAAATAGTTGTAATTTAAATTAATATAAGTTCTTTGTCTTATAATTATAAGAAAGATTAAAGCTATATTATCAAACATTTATATTTTTAATTATAAGAATAATATATTAACACCAGTAAAAATGAAATTGCAGTGAAGCAATTTTATGTTATTCCGTCTACGTTTAATTACGTTTTATATTTTATATAAAGCTGCTTTAAATAATAATAAAGTTGAATAAACGACTTTTAAAGATATTAAAACCAGTGTTATGTGTAAGATTACCGTCAACAAAAAACTAGCATGCAAAAATCTTTTATTAAACAATTAAAACTTAATTTATTAGAAATGAACACGAAATTTATTTAATCTGATTACTTGTGTAATACGTATATGTTAAAATATATATTTTTAATTTGATATAAACTCACCTATGCACATACATGCATAAGAAATTTAGAAAACATTGGTTGATATAAAACTCCACCTTGCAGTTCTTGAAAACAACACAAAGTTCGATCGTTGTTTGGAAAAATAAAAAATGAACTGAGAAATAAGTTTTACAACAGTGAAACATTTTGTAAAACAAAAAGAAAGTTGATAACTGGATATGATCAAGTTCGAG
>CM068314.1:40413307-40535807 GCA_034766995.1 Acanthacorydalis orientalis | reverse complement strand
AATGAATATCAGATAAAATGAAAATATTTATCATATTTTTGGAATCATTTTCGAAAATCATATAACTCTGAAAATATACCAAAATATTTTTTTGTCGTTTGACGTATGAATGTAATTTATTAGTGTAAAATACACTCCTTTCAATATTATTATGATGAATGATATCAGCCTTTTTATTTATCACTGCGACTAATAAATTTCTGTTCTCTATGCGATATGAAAAAATAACGTACATAGGTATTTATGAAGTTCAATAACTTGATAATAACTGTCAAAACGTATTTAATGTATTGATATTAATTTGTCAGAAACGTACGAAATTTCAATTTATTTTATGTTGAAAAGCATATCATTTTTTTAAGAATGATAAATTATCAAATGTATTGTAGAATCATTTTATTCACTTACAAAATAAATTAGATTGCCATTTTTTACATGAAAATAAACTGATTTCATGATTCATGATATTCATTTAAAGTTATTATTTACTTTTAATTCAATATTTAATAATTACCTTTTAAATAAAGTTATCTGTTTTGAATATCAAAATATATTCATGTTTTACTGGATTATGAAATATTATTCAATAAGATAAATTAATAATTGATTACTTTTATATATACATATATATATATATATATATATATATATATATATATATATATTATATATATATATACACATACTAGGTTAACTATACATTTCACTGAATGCATTAAAACCGATCCGAATTTAATATTTTCAATTTTTTTTATTGATAATTACGCTTTGATTATTAAATTATTCCATTATTTTATCAATTCATATAAACACAGTAATATTCGTTTATAGTATAAATCAGTGATGTTAAATTCATATATGAACACGGACCACCAAATTTAATTTAAAAAAGTATGCGAGTCGCAGACAAAAAAGTCGGCTAAAAAAATTTAGCGAGCAAAAAAAAAGTATTTTATTTATATTATTAAAGAAATACATTAATTTTAGGTATTATTATCATATGTTACAACAAAATTTTAAATTAGATAAATTAAAAAAAATAATATTTTTACTAGAAACTTGGTATCTTTTGGCAGAAACTAGTTTATCAATATCGGGTGTATTTTTTTGTAATAATGATATTTTTACTATAGATGTTAAATTTTCATTTGTAAATCTTGACATGTTAGTATTTAAAAGGGAAAATAATTATTCACAAAGGCATGTAATATTAAATATTGCCATGATTCTAACTGAAAATATACGTATTTCAATAAAATGTCTTAATTTGTAATGTTTTAAATATGTATTTCATATTTTTTTAAATTCCATTTTATTATTTGACCAACCAAAACCAACTTTAAGCTTTGGGCCACGACCCGTGGCCTAAAACTTTTATAGATACTTCTGGGCCGCATGCGGCCTTCAGGTCACGTGTTTGTTACCACTAGTGTAAATAGTTTGCTCATAAAACAAAGTACAAAAGTCTCAAACAGTATATTATTTAAACACAATCTGTATACTTCAAAAACGACAGAAATAAATACACTAAACTCTTTAAATTTTATTATTTCACAAAGTGATAATTATTGTTTTTATGGATTATTAATATTATTGTAACGACCTATATTTGTAGTGTATATGTTTTTGATTATAAATTAAATCAAATAAAAATACAAATTGTGAGTAAGGCTGTGCATACGAATTTACCACTTTTGAAAAAAAAGAAATAGTGGTTTTAGGCTGTTCAGTTGCATTGGACTAGCTATGTAATAAATGTAAATATGGATCTTTGTACTAAAAATATGTAAGAACGCTTGATTGAATTTCTTACATCTGAAAATATGTTGTCCACAAACATCCATCGCTGATAAGAAATGTTTATTGTTATCATGTTGAAGATAAGATATATTGTAAACTGCTGTGCAAAAATATAAGAATTTTGATTTTGGCATGGCCGATTTGAAGAACGAACTTTGCTTGGTCAACAACGTATTGATTTTTTTGTCAAAAAGTCCAATGGATAAATTAGAATATTAATACTATAAAACTAGGATTTTTTAAGAAAAAGAAGGCCCCATCAAACACTTTTTAATCGACATAAATATGCATGATATTTGGGTGTTCACGTGTTGCTGTTATTTCACACACTTTTAACAGCCCAGATTTGTCACCAGCTGTTTTCTTTTATTCTCAATATTAAAGTAAGATTCAAATATATTTTGATTATGATGTCAAAGTTAAGATTTCCGTGAAAGGATCTCTGAACGAATAAACAACAGATTTATTCACAGACGGAATGAAGAAACTTGTTATACGTTGGCAGAAATATATTGACAATTATGGTGATTGTATCGAAAAAAGAATTATACTTTTTACGAAATGATCTCCTTTTTACCCCACAACTAACAATATGTTTAAAAAAATCATCATTGATCGTTTTTGTTTGATGTGAGAGCTTTAGGTCTCCAGCACTTCAGAGCGTTAGGTGCAGAAGATTTTTCTGTATTTTGGTACTCTGAAGAGGATATGATCCCTATCGAAACGCGCATAAGTAACAATCAACAATGATATATAATGATTTATTAAACATTTTTGACCAGAAAAATTGTTTGTTTTATAAAACCTTTCATGCGCTCTCTACGTAAGACATATTTTTTTTAAAAAATATAAAAAAATAAAATCCACAGAAATTCTACTTTATTCTAATATATTCAATACATATATATATATATATATATATATATATATATATATATATATATAAGAAATTTGAATAAAATTTAATTGAAACCACTTAAAATTTCCATAATCACCATATAACTATTTGACGTATCACATATTCATGTCTACGCTAATTACAATTTCAATTTGTCAGACAACCGCATCGTTGATACACATGAGATCAGCAGTTCAATTTTCTATCATGAAAATTTATGATCATATTTAATCAATTCTGTATGTATGTATACAGTTTTCATTCTATAGTATCATAAAAATAAATGTACAAATAAATACAAAAATCAAACCAATCTACGTTTAAACAGACTGGATTGATATGATGACATCGTGGAAATAATAAAAAAAAAAGATCAAAAGAATTGAGGTTTAATAATATTTTCATGTTTTTATTTTTGCCTTACTATGTATCCATTGAATTAATTTACAAAACAGCATGTTTTTTTTGATAAATATTGAACTGAATTATTTATTGGGACGAATTTGACAACGGTTACATGTTCGAAAACAGGACTTTTTGATTTTTATTAAATATTTACAACTAAGCTTTTGATGTTATGTGTTTCGGATAAGTATATTTTGAAAATTCATACTAGCTTAATCCATATTAATATTTTAATAAAATTGATTGCACATTTCAAAAATATTTTAGATTTAGTAAAATTTAAATATCTGACATAAAAAAGTAATTTATAATAAGCTTTTTAAATGTACATTTAAAAAAATACAAGTTTTCAAATTTATACGTTGAAAAATTGAAGTATAAAAATATTGTGTGAAATTTGTTATAGATATTTCATAATGAACACGTTTTTTCTCATTATATAAATACATAGTATAGTAAACAGGGTGATAATAAATATAAATGTGAAGTACAAAAGTGTTGGCTTAAAATCAAAAATAATGTAAAAATAATTAACTTAATGAATATAATATTTATTGTATTTTCAAAGAAATGCGTAACAACATATACATTCAAATATTAGTGTACATTTATTTAGTAAAATTTACGAGACAAATTCACTCAATTTTTCAATAATATACGTTATTAAGTCTATTTGAGTTTCATAGCATAACTTAAGGTTTCAAAACGGAGTACTTACGAACTCATTACTTAACGCCAATGGTGTTAACTAATCCTAGGATTAGCTGTACTTGTACATGCATACGTTTAGATTTACAGACACGTTAATGTACGCATAAGTGTGTGTGTGTATGTGTACACACACAAACATATATATATATATATATATACATACACACAAATCTTTTGGTATTTTAATTATGTTATACAAAACTTATTTTTTTAAAAAATATTAGTTACAATTTATTTTTTATCAGTTTTGACTGTGTCAAACTATTAAATAAATTTTAACAATTAGTATTGTTTAAAGTAAGAACCTAAATAATTTACATTTTTAGTAATTATGTTTCCCAAAATAAATATTTCATAATTATGTTTATTTTTATTAAATTTAATTACTGTATATCTTAATAACGACCCCAAGTATATTTGTTTATTGTAAAAAGAAATTCTTATCATAATAAATTCAATAAAACAAGGTAAAAAAAAACAAGAATTTCTATCTTTTATCTCATGATTTTCTAATTATTTTTCGAATAATTATTTCTAACACTACGTATAACATACGTATATGTCATACATATGTTTAAGTATATTGGATGTTAGGAGAATATGTGGTTCCATTTGGATTAATTGTAATTTTATAACATAAATATATTTTTTTCGATTTAATCTGAATATTAGCACTTCATGAAGTCTGTTATAGATATTATTGTTAAAAAAGATAAATATTTATAATTAATTTTAATGTACAGTACTGAGACAAATATATGCTCCTATCAATATTTAATATATCTACATTTATTTGAACAGTACTAATTCATTTTGTGGTTTTATTCAAAATGTCAATGTTTCAAGTATATTCATGTACATTATATTTTACAAATAAAATATCTGTGGTAATAATGTTCAGTCAGTACAATTAATTCTTTTTTATATTTTCAGTTTTTAACAATTTATTTTATTTTATAAGAAATTAATTTATTTCATATATATATATATATATATATATATATATATATATATATATATATATATATATATATATATATATATATGATAAGTTTAATGAGACATCTATTTAAAGTTTGTTCTTTGTAGCTGCTATTGACTTTCTGATCATATTCTATGAAGTCTAGTTCTATAACAATTATATATAATAATAAATAACAAGTATTTAGTTTGACTAACTTTATAATTAAAATTAAAGTGATGAGGAAAACTAGGTTAAAACTATGTTTTAACTATAAATCAGTATAATACAGAAAAGTCAATCAAATGATTAAATTAAAACAATACGAAATAATAATAATAATAAATGAAATAATAATAAATTGGTAATATGTTAAATTAATTATAAATATGTTGTGGTAGGAAAACCCTTTTTTAGAATATGATTATTTTCTGATAAAAAACACACTAAGGGACTTGTATATTTGTTTTACATAGATTTTTGAAAAGTTAACATGTGTTTCTTGTAAGATATCGTAGCTGTTAATGTCTATTTATTTAAAAAATAACCTGTTTATCGTTTTACTTTTACACTTGGTGATACTTTTCTGTTGAAAATATATATGCTAAATTTTGTACTATACGGTTTTTTAAATAAAAACATGTGATATGTATAGGAATATGTTGAATGTTCGTAAGCATCAACGTTGGTTTTTAAAATTTCTATTTGAAAATTATCATTTCGAGGATAAGTCACATTTTGGTAGACTAACAGAGATGATTATGAAATTTTATTAGTCGAAATCGAAGAAAATCAATCATGATCAATATGTAAGATTGCAAATGTACTGAAGGTGTATATTTCACTGTAAATGTCTATAAGAAAATAACTGTGAAGATCGAGAAATAAAGAGGCTATATTTCTCTTGAATTGGGTGATGAGAACAGAGCAAGGGTTGTAAATATATGTGGTAAACTAAAATAAGATAAACATTTCTCAAACATTTTGTTAACACTGATGAAAAATCGGTTATTTCGAGAATAGTGGCAAAATAGACTCCAAAACCATTTTAATGTCAAAAAAATCAGACAGCGACTGAATTTATTCTCACAAATACATATTGTACTCAACCTATAAACTATAAATGGATTTTTAAATCTACAAATTTTTAATAATTGATTATTTATCAATTTTGATTATACTTATGAGCATTTAGACGGCGATGCCATCATCATCAGAAGACTAAGGTACAGAAAAATCTTTTGCGAAAGAAGAAACAAAGTAATATTAAATGTTTGGTGTGGTAGTTAAGGTTCCACTCATAATCATATCTTGAAACCTGGTAAAATCATAACAGTCAGAGTTTATCGTCAATAACTAGAGCAGTAAAAAGATGTTTTTGTCTCAATGAAGACTATGTTGAGAAATAAAATCTTTTTTTTACCATACCTATCAAACTACCCTCGTGTATGTATGTATTTATGTGTGTGTGTATATATACATATATGTATATATAAACATATATATATATATATATATATATATATATATATATATATATATATATCAAAATACGTCGACCTTCATTTAAATGAAAGAAAAATCTAAGTGGACATTTTTGAATAAAAGTATTATATATTCGTTATGTTGATCAAATGAAACATACGGGTATTTAACAAAAATACATTACATATTAAACTCAATAACATTGTACGTATATTATACATAATTAATATCTTATACTTAGTAATTTAATGGCACAAACGAAAACTTTGCATGCTAAGTACTCGAACATTTAATAGGTAATTGTTATCGTACACATACACATTATACGTAATATTACAACAACTCGATAACCGACTTTATTAGTTTGTGTTTAAATACGGAGAATATTGTGTAATTACATTAAAGTTATGAATAATTAACCAGTCGTATAAATGTACGCATAATCGTCGACATAAGCATAATACGTTTAAATAAATTATGTACAATGCCATGTAACGATCGTTATAATTATATAGATAGTCACTTATCTTGAAGTTCTAATAAAGATAATTGTTAAATGCCGATAAAAACAATGTCCCTCTTCACGAGAATCGTAACGACAGTAGTAACTGGTCCGTGTACATACTTTGAAGTGGTTCGTGATGTACATACAAATTGCTTGTTTGAAACGAAAACGTTATACGATATAAAAAAAGCTGAAAAGGCGTACTGTAACGGTTCAGTTTAAATACATCCATAAATAAATTTACTAATTTCCCTCTGTTCCAAATTATTCAATAAACTTAATTTGATTTTAATTTCATACTTTATTACATTCAATTATACTTGTTTAAACAATAAATACACAAATATGTTTAAGTTATTGAAGTATTATATAATAAAAAATTAATGTTTTTATTACATACATACACACACACATATATATATATATATATACACATACATATATACATACATATTTAATAATTTGTCTTATATTCGAATCTAAGGAGAATATTCAGAATAGAAAAATTATATACTACATCATAAAATATGATAATATGGTTATAAAATAATTATATTATCATATTTTGAAGCTAAATATAATTATTTATCATGTGTTTGTCAACGATTTATATGATGTGCTGTTCATTGGATGGATTGAAATAATATTTTAAAAAGTTTAAATGCACCTTTCTACATATATATATATATATATATATATATATATATATATAAATATATTAGATATATATATATATATATACATATAAATATATATATATATATATACATACATATATATATACACACAGGGTGCGAGTGGTATTTGAGGACATATTTGGTAATTTAATAAAAAAACGAGCAAAAAATCAAGTATGTTTTAATAAAAATTTGAGCACATGTTCCTGATACACTTTCTTATTAGATTATTCTATGAATTCGCTTTTGGTTTCGATGACTGGTTCAATGCGGGACCGGAATCGTTGACATGCCTTCACTAAATGGGGTTTATACATTTCAGACATCGCCTGGACAATGGTGGCCTTCAGTGAATCTATGGTATTGTGACGATGTCGATTGGTTTTTCTTTCAAGAACGCTACAAACGTAGTAGTTCATGGGATTTAAATCTGGTGAGTTTGGAGGTAACATATTTGGTGTTACATGATCGTACAGATTGTCTGACACCCATTCTTGAGTAACCTGGGCTTTGTGAAAAGGTGTTGAGTCTTGTTGAAACACGTACAGCCTTCCGTTACCTACTTCATGTATCCAGAGTTTAACAACTATCTCCAGAACCCAATGTATCCAGTAGGAGTAATGTGAAAATCCGGTGGAAAGATATGAGGTGGCATAATATGATCTTCATTACTCTTTACTCTTAAAACCAACACTGTTGCTGAAAACTTAGTGTGCATCGTTCTGGGGACATCACTAAGATCTGCACATAACCATCTGTCATTTCTGCTGTTAGTGTTTTGGTCCTAGAAGAAATCTTTATCATCAGAGAAGAATCAAAGCATTTTATGTTCGTGAGGGTTTCTAATTTTGTTCAGTAAATACTTCCCACGGGATTAAGCAGTTTTCCTGTGTCTTTCTTCTCAGTTCATACGATTTGTATCGGATGTCCTCGTGCAATAAAATTCTGATAGTCCGCTCCGGCACCTGAAGTTCTTTGGCGATGGCCCTCATTGATTTTCCAGGATCATTATCGATAATTTTTTGAACCCGTTGGATCAATAGCGGTGTTCTTATGGTGTGCAAACGTTTGGAATGTTTTTTTTCTCCTTGATGCAGTTGAAACATCTTCGTCAGAGGTTTCCAATTCATCAGAACTTTGTGTACAAGCGATCTTGCATCATTTAGAAAGATGATAATTTATAAATCGCTGTGTGCTGCACATATGGTAACAATGACTCCATGTCTTTTCATTTATTGTGTTAGCCTTTTATCTGTTATAGTGAATTTCTAGGAAATAAAGATATTTTTTTGGATTTGATGAGAGTCATAACTTAAAAAATAAGTGTCGTTAAATGCCATTCGCATCCTGTATATATATATATATATATATATTGCCCATTTTATTTGTGAGGTAAATATTCATAAATATATTCTTATGATATTGTTTTTTGAGAGTTTAATTTAAAAAGTACACCTTGTATAAAGGATTATATGAATAAGAATATCTACATTAAATAATTTATTATACATGATATAAAATATTAATTATATTCACATATTATAAACATTGAATGTTTATGGGAAATATTAAAATTGAATACTTTCACGAATTTATTTTAAAATCAATACTTCAGTTATTCATAAAATAGAGCAATAAGGGTTTAACAAAGTTAATGAAATTATAAACTAACTGGCATTACTTTATAATTTAATAAACCTTTTTTCTTATTAAAGTATATTTCTTTATAAAAAATTAAATAAGTAAATAAGTAAAAAAGGTATATGTATACAGATAAGATTTCGTTGAGAGTTCAATAATATCATATAAAAAAATAATCAACGAAAGAGTAGACGTTCATTCTCGAGGTATAAAAAAATATATATCGGAATAAATCTTTGCGTAAAAGGGAAGAAGAATTTGTTCTATCGTGTTACGAAACGGAGCGGACTACAGAATGAGTTTTACTTTAGCCAGAGGAAATGGAGTTCTGTCAGTTTATAGATTCCATTATCGTCGGGTAAGAGCAACAAGTATGTACGTAAGAAACATGCCGGAGAAAAACATGAACTTTCATGGTACAAGTAAATATAATGCCTATACTAAAGACTTTATTAAAACTACAACAGAATGACGTAGATATTAGATGATTCTGATGGTCCGTGAAAAAATCAATCGATGGAAAGAAGAATGCTTTCTTTATGTTCAAATTTATAATGCATGAATGAATTAATTAAATCGATCTGTCTAGTATATAAATAATATTGAAAATTATGAACAAAGCAATACTTTGAATTTACAATTAATTACGGTTTATTTTAGACATTACAAATAGTTTTAGATATTAAAAATCTTTTTACTTGTGATTAATAATTGTTTTTTTAATTTATAAGCTTCAAAATAATAATTATTATATATATATATATATATATATATATATATATATATATCACGTGTCACGCTCTTTTTGTTATATATAACATATTCTAACTACACTTAATACTAAGCATATAAGATAGAAAAAATCATTGCATAAACATGACTTTTATCTTCTTATGATATGAACCATAGAACAATAAGCTGCACTAAAAAAAATAGAAATTGATGAATGAAGCCTGCCTGTCTTTTTTCATAGACTTTATGCCATTTTAATTGTTTATATAAACAGAAATAATTTACATTTACATATTTATTTTGTTTATTTATATTTACATTTACAGTAGCAAGAAATTCAGAGCACTAATAATAAATAAATATGATTGAATATAATTATTATATATGAATTTAGTTTCATTTTATTGATTGGTATTGACACACAACACAAAAGTAGCAGAAACGTCTGGTATATTCAGTTAGCTTAAATAACATTTGATTTAATAATAAAATAACCATCTGCTCGGATAGTTAGGCAGCATTAAGAGCACTTGCTTCCCATGCCACCACTTCAAGGTTGGTTTTGAAATGCAAGATAGCTCTCGGCAGACTGGCTTTCCAGAACGAGTTCACATTCTGTGGGTACCAGGTCATTCGGGCATACAGGGGAACGAAATAGCGGACAGACTAGCCTTATTAGGAGCCAGGTCCGCAGTGGAGGGGCCAGAGCCCTTCGTAGGGCTAGTAAGATGCTGGGCCAAGGACGCCATTCGAAAGTGGGTCGAGTCAGAACACTCAGAATGGTGGGTAAAGATTGACGGCTGCCGTCAATCCAGGGGACTCTTAGGCCAGGCCCCAAATAAGGACTGGACCAAGAGAATCTATACAAGTGGCAGATCCTTCTCCCGGCTCCTGGTGCGAATTGTCACAGGACACGAGAGACTAAGCTACCACGAACATATACAAGGCCGAAGGACGGACGGGAAATGTAGATGGTGTGGGGGAGGGCAACGAAACCCCAATTCACCTCCTCGCGGAATGTCCGGCATAGGTCAATTTAAGGCGATGATGGTTTGGAGAGTTTCTCCTCACCGCGGCCGAACTAGGGTCTATAAATTCGAGCTGATAGGCTTCTGGAAAGAAATGAGACTTCTCGAGTAGTTTTGATCAGCCGAGGGGAGGCATCATGGGCCTCGAGTCAAATGCCGGGAGGAAAAATAGCTTCCTCCCCCCTCAAAAATAATCTAATCTAATCATAAAATAAATATTTCTATAAATATTTTTAAAATATTTATTTCTGAGAGAGAACAATGAAAAATTGTTTTTTATTATCTATAAAATATTTACATATGATTTAAAGATAATTTAAGTTGTTTTATTATTTAATTTATTAGAAAAAAATAACTACTGGAAACAAAAGATAACCCGCCATCCCCTTAAAAACCAATAAATATAACAAGTGATATATTACACAATTAAACATTTAAAGGAGTTATTATAACATTTTTAAAACGAAAGTCTACAAAATTCAAAAAGGTTTAATAATTTTATATTTAAATAAGCAATGCAATCACGACACGAAAATAAATAAATACATAGTAATATGTACAGATAATCTTAAAGATAATCCTAAATAGTGAATAAATTAAAATAAATATAAATTAAATACATAATATTTATCGTAATACTTTTCAAGGTAACTTATACAAAACTAAAAAAAAAATAAAATAAAAATAAGGTTGATTATCTGAATTGTTTGAGATGTGAATCAAAAATATCTGTTGTAATGTATCTTCCCCATTACTATGAAAGATACATTACACTACTTATGTGATTTTTCATAATACCTAACATATGATGATCATTTCTAAAAATAATATAGTATTTTTTATCCGCAGCCGAGACAGTATACATGGATAATAATACTAGTTACCGCATTTAGCATACAACTCTGAAGTGTTGGATAGAATTTTTAAAATATTACAGTAAGTACTACAGTAAGTTCAAATATACCGTGAATAAAAAAAAATGATTTTTAATGCTAAACGTAGTAAACAAAATAATGTATTTAAGTTTTGACAGCAGGAAACAAATTAGTACTTGACATTTATAAATTACTGAAGAAGTTACAATAAAGGAGAAAATAAAAGTATTGACTAAGAAATAAAATAAACTGGGATTTTACTTTAAGAGAAAATTAATTACTCAAATGATTTATCTCCGTGACGTATCATATTTTATGCAATATTATTTCACAAAAAAAATATTTCTAGTCAGGGGAAATACTATAATATATATATATATATATATATATATATATATATATATATATATATATATATATATATATAAGATTAAAATTATCCACAAAAAAATTTCGATGACGTCAACTTTTATTTATGACGTCGAGGTTTTATGATACACAAATATGTTTATCTCATATATAAAACAGTAACGTTGCACTCTGCTTGCGATAATGATTATACAGATATAAATGCATTTTAAAAAATATGTTTATTGTTTCAGTCGGTTACATGTAGAGGCTTATAATTGGTAAGTGGGCGAGCGCAACGAACAGTATATATACAGGGCTCCCTATCGTACAGCAGGCCTTAGGAGCAACTAGGTTTTTTGAAATTTTTCCTAGTCTTTGAAATGAAGTTACTATGTTAATCGAAGTCAATATTTAAATAGATGTCATATGTAGGTGTTCAGGGCGTAAAACTCCCAGGAACTACCGGTACAGAATAGCTTTGTTATATTGAACTGAATATCAGAAAATCAAACAAATAAACTAACCGAAAAAAAATCGTGCAGCAAATGCGATAGTGCAATTGTCTTTTCCCTCTCCTGAGTTTTTATTCTACACAGCTGATTGTAACTAAGGGGCACAGAATAACAAATGCCAGAGCGCTTTAAATGAGCATTTCTTTCTACAAATCGTCGCCTCTTGTATTACAACAGGGCTCTCGAGGAGTCGTTCCACGACAGAGATCATTGAATACATACATATATATATATATATATATATATATATATATATATAAATATAAAACAATGTACAAATATATAAGCATGTTTTAAATATTATGATTTAATTTTGAAAAATAATATTTAATACTTAAATACAAAATATGTACGACAAAAAATAATTTTAGACTTTTATACTTAAGCAAGAATACAGGACAATTTGTGTTCATGATAACTAATTACAATAGTAGAACTGTGATTAAAAATATGCTACACTTTTATTTATGAATTGTTCACTATGTATTTGTCTTGTTTTCCTTAAAGTACTTTGATACAGTTTTGAAATTGTACTAAAACAATATTTTTTTACCTTTTTTAAAAACAAAAATAGAAAAATAATCTTTACAATATAACAAAAAGAATATTGAAAAGAATTTATTTTGAATATATCTCAGTCTATCTATTCTCAAGGTTTGTGAATTTGCACTTCAAAAATTCAAAGCGTACAGCTTAAAGTTCATTTCAGTATTCATTTTATATATACATTTACATATATATATATATATATATATATATATATATATATATATATATATATATATATATATATAAAACGTGCTTCTATACAGTATATCTTTCTACATAAATATACACATACAAAACATTTATAATATTCAAGGGGGATACTTTTTATGAGCTTGTATAAAATGATTAACATTGTTTACATTAACTACTTCAACGTTATTGCAATATGAAAATGTAAATAGTGATGTTTCGGAATAAAATTAAAATTTATGATTATCTCTCTTGTATATTATACATAAGATGTATGTATGTTTATATATATATATATATTCCACATATTACAGAAAAAATGTTACTGTAACTCTAAAAAAATCATTTTTTAATTTCCATTTAAATGGAAGGTAAACGATTTTTATTGTAATGCGTATATTTAACAATACTTTTATCATCTGTAAAACATTAAGAAATCCCTAGAATCTCTCTATTAAATTGTAAACCTTACAAAATTATTTTATTTTCTGAAAAATTGAGTTTTTTGTTTTGCGAATCAAGAGTATACTCGTCGCTCCAAAAAAAATTATTAAATCAATTTGAAAATGTTGTTTATTTAAATACAATTATACTAAATTGATTAAAGACTTTAAATACTAGATCCCCCTTTTAATCTAGACATTTGATGATTTTATATTTTTGTATAAATTTTCATATCTTTTCGAGGTTTTTTTAAAATCAAGACTGACGATATGTTTTGACATAATTATCTTGTGTATTTATAATTTCGAGTTGTTATTTTTTAATTTAAATTTTCCCACACAATTTCATATACACTGACATATTAATATATATATATATATATGTACATATATAAATATATATATGTACATATATAAATATATATATATATATACATATATGTATATATATATATATATGTATATATATACACACACACACACATATATATATATATATATATATATATATATATATATATATATATATAGAATAGCGGGCGTGTTGCAAGAAGAGAAGACAACCGATGTATAACAGAAATTATTAACTGGGAACCAATAAATATAACAAGTCCAAGACAGAGATCAATAAGCAGGTGAGATAAGAAATTTTTTATTGGAAATCAGTAGAAGAGAGGTATTCAATCGTACAAAATGGAAAATCATGGAAGAGACCTTTATCCAGCAGTGGATTGAAATCATGATGATCATGATGATGATAGAATGGAGACAGCCAATATCAAATAATTACATGTTAAACTGTTCATCAATGTATCTAAAGCCGAAGAATCTGTTATATGCTTGTTTAATAAAAATGAAATTGTCTTCAAAGATTACTGAAAATAGAAACTGACGATTTCAAAATAATTCAGATAATTTTTAATGGGTTTTTTATAGAACTTGTTTCATAAATAAACTTCAGTGAATAACAAGAATCTTATCGGTTTTATATTTAAAAAGGCAATGTCTTTGTTTTGTTTTTTATAGAAACAAGTATTTCTTGTATTTAAAACAATAATATTATATTGTTGCAAAAAATAGTATTTTACATGAACGTGTGAACGCAGCAGAATACAAAATTTTAATTCATTATTCGTTCAGTGAAAAGTTTAGGTTTTACCTTTAAACCTCTTTTACGTAACATAAACAATTTATTTATTTATACACTTAGTATTAATTATAAAAACTTAATTATTTTTCCTCTGAGTATTACAAGTATTACTAAAAATACTGTAAAAAATCTGTATCAAAATATTTAAACAGTAGTGAAAAAATTAGAAACAAAAGATATAATTAACAATCAACTTGAGAAAAGTATGATTTCTCAATATTTTTCAAAATATTAAGTGTAAAAATTAATTCGGTGACTTAAAACTGAATCAATCATAACTCTATTTTAAATTAAAATCTTTTTCGCCCTGAAAGGATTCTGAAGTGCCAAACTTAACATTTAAAAACACTATATATCTTGGCCAAACAGTTTGTATTCACCTAAAAAGACAGTAGTGAATACGATGGCGTCCGAAAAGTATTATATTAGGCATTGCATAATTTTCACATTTCAGTTGAAAAAATGCTACCAAAGCCATGAGAATAATTTGTTCAACTTTGAGAGAAAATGTTGTGATGCATAAAACATGCAAAAAATTCTAAAATAGTAGAAGAAGTCCGAAAATGCATTTCAAGTTCATCGAATCAAAGCTGTCATCTTTTTTTCGACAAGCAATTCGTCTCTTACTTAATAGATGGAGCAAAGATATACAAAATAATGGAGGATATTTTGCAGATTGAAATGTATTCTATTTTTCATTCATTGTCTATAAAAAAACGCACCGAATGAATTTGTATACCTAATACTTAACTTACTTGTTTCTAACAAAATTTAAACTTAAAATGGGTAGAATTTTAATACATTTACAATATTACCTTTTTATGCCTCATTTATTATTTTGTTTTTGTTCGTAAGTTACTTATGTTAAATATACACTTGTTTTATATCAGATATGTGTACACAATCACGGTTGGTTATTGGGGTTTTAGGACGCTTCGACAACTAAGGTCATTAGCACCTGAATTTGTACAATCAATTTTATTCCTAGCATTTCAAGTGTATATTCATAATTTTGATATATGTATATATATATATATATATATATATATATACATATATATATATATATAAAATTTTGAAAATAACACTTTCTAATCAGCTGAAAAATAAAAATTAAAAAAATTTTTTCAGTTATATATTCAAAATAAATTTTAAAAACGAAGATATCAAGTTGTATGCATTCTATTATTAAAAAAGGTTAAAAATGTGCTGCATAAAATAATGCTGCGAATTATATATACATATATATATATATATATATATATATATATATATATATATATATATATGAATGCGTGTTAGTGTATGTATGTATATACAGCTTTGGATTTCGTTAAAAGCACTAATTTAAATTTTACTCAATTGAACTGGAAATAATGGGTATAGGTTTATATTTCAAGGAGCTATACAAAATGTTTAAGTAGAGTGATTCTACAATGAGAGTGAATATATTGAGGTATATGAAAAAATGTAGGTATTTAATCTAAAATAAAAACATTTGTGAGAGTTTATCGATTTTGATTTTCTAGGCATACAAAATGTTGTTTTTACATCTACGTTTATACTTAAGCTGTTTTTATTAAACCCTATACATATATATATATATATATATATATATATATATATATATATATATATATGTCTGTTTCTGTGTAAATAAGTATTAGGACATATAATAAATATAAATATTAGAGATGTAAATTTTCAGTTGTCTTGTCTACTATAAATATTTATTTTTTCCAAGAACAAATTTTTTAAAAAAATTTAGTGAAGTGTAATAAAGATATCCGGATATGTAAATATTTTACAATACTGTATACAATTAAGGTATCAGAGCTTATTTGAATTAAGCTTTTACGTACGCTTGACTTATTACAAGGTTATGAACGCTTTAAACCACTTTGAGTGAATAATTACAATTTGTGGTTTGATGATTTGCTTGAAATGACGGGACGTATAAAAAGATTTGTCTTGGAAATGAAAAAAAATATTGATATTATTTGAATTGTATTTCGATTTATTTTTTATTTCATTTTATTTAAGTGACTTGAATTGGTATTGATATTATTTTGAATTAATAAATCAACATGTATACTTTAGTTCATTATGAAAAAAACCGTATATGTATATTCTTATTCGGATATTAAAAAATATTTTTAATTTTTTACTGAATAATAATTACGTAGAAATATATTTTAATATATATATATACATATATATATATATATATATATATATATATATATATATATATGTATGTATGTATGTATAATGAAAGTAAAAATTGAAATACAGTCCTTTTTGATAAAGAAATATTTCGATTAACTGAAGTTGAAATTTAGTTGCAGCGTGACTATAACCGGCCACTTATAATATATATATATATATATATATATATATAAATGGGTTATCTGCCCTGATTGCCTTACAATCCATGATTGTTACCTTTTATATTACTATTTTTTAATGTTATTAGGTTAATAGAACAATAATTGCAGTTTATGATCTTTAAATTCATATACATGTCAAACTTTTTTGTTTTTCCTAGCTATTTAAATGGTTCAGAACTGTTGGATGACTAACACTTAACATTTATGCAAGCTCTCGAATTGTTGTGCGTGGTTCTGATTCAACTGACGTCTTCAGTTGGACGTTATAAACTGAAGAAGGATGCCCGCGACCGTCTTTATCTTCAAGACTGTCATCCTCAGTATGACATTTTTGGGACCACCATTGCACCTTACGTACTCTAACAATACTCACAACAAAAGCATGATTTAGATTAGAAGTTTCTGCTGCTTTACCACCCGCTTTGAAATCATACAAAAAATTTTTCTTATTTGCTTTTTTCCATCTTTAATTCAACAGCTCAATTTGAATCAAAATTAGTAATAAAACCAAAATCAATGTTACCAAAATATAGACCAAAAAATGCACATTAAAATGATATTAACATGAACATTAGAAGAGTTAAATGTGATCGTCACAACGTATTGGGTACAAAAATAAAACTGTTCTCTTAATTTAAATGTATTTTTGGCGACAGAACGTATAAATAGACTGTACTTTTTAAGCTTAACGTTTCAATATAAAATTATTTATTGAAATATATTTATTTAAAAAAAACATCGTTTGAGTAATTTATTTTGTGCGTGTTTTCAACCAGATAATAATATAACGCCTTAATCCGCTGTTAAATAATTATATTAAATAATCTTGTATTAAAAAAAAAACATGTTCAGAGATGAAATTAATTTAAATAAAGTTTTATTTCAGATTTAAATTCCTCGCTAATGAATGAATAATGCAAAGCAAATACCAAATTACAATTCCCTATAATAAATTATTGAATATTTGCTTTTTGCATTTTGATATCTGCTTTGTATTTCTGATCGTAATTCCATCACTTTTCGAACATAGGAACAGAAAATATCTGTGCCTGCGTTTCGAGGACAAAATAGGCATTGAATAGAGCATAACCATTGAAATTTTCTAATAAAAGATATATATATATATATATATAGTGTTTAGACATTCTTCTTTTATGAATGTAAATTTAGATAGAGTATCAAATATAATTACAAATTCAAGATTTATAAACTTAATAAAAGAAAGAATTTCAATCAATATTTTGTTTTTGACAAGGAAATATTTAAGGAGAGAAGAATTTTTGAAATATGTGTGCTGTTTTTCTCCATACTCAAAGTATATATTCATTACAGATTATATAAATTAAGACTTATATTAAAAAATATATACATTTATAAAAAATTACAATATATTAATTATTTAAGAATAAAACTGTGCAGTGTTACTTATAATTACTGTTCTATGGTGATGAATTAAAACTTTATATATACATACTACTAACAAATGTGCATGTGTGTGTTTATATATATATATATTGCTAGAAATTTTTTAATATTTAAAAATATGTTAACCTCTTTAATAATTATGGCGTACTTAATAAATTTATGAAGTCATTTTAATGATGTTTCATAAGCGTGTAATTTAAATGATGTACAATTTAATTGGAACGTTTTATCACGTATTCGAAAAAACCACCAATCGGTAATATTTTTACATACACATCTTAACATCGTTTTCGTATTAACGAAATATGTACATCCACTGCACCAATCATTCAAATCGATTGACTCTAATAAAGCTGAGGCTGAACTCATTACTCTACGTACTGTCGCCATTAAAAGAGAGTATTGGTAGTATGTTGCGAAAACTGGAGCAAAACAAGCGTGTCTCGTACGTACATACATACATTCATACAGCATATAAAAAAAAATACCCTCTATCCATTCCATCAGCGGAGCGTACGACGCTCACGGGAATTATATGGAAGTTTTCTCTCGACTGATTTTTCGTTCGTGCAGTCGTTGGTTTGTGAATAACGCGATGGAAACGATCGATAGTCTATGGATAAAGCTCACAGTTGTATATGAGTTGATGCTGTCGCGTGTTCTGTTTATGCTATCTTTCAAACCAGTTGCTGCTACGTGTGAAGTGTGTATTTTTCATTGTTTAAATTCTCAATTTGGTACGATGTGGTGAACGCAATAGGGACTATTAACAGTTCCATTTTTTTAAGAAAATTGTACATATATATATATATATATATATATATGTATATACACCTCCAGAGAAGTCAAAATCGAATGTTACATTTTAGGCTCTGTCGCAACAAATGTGATATTAGGCCTTATTCGCACGAGCGTTAAAAAAAACGTTGCGTTCATTGTTAGTGTTAGCGGTTTTAAAACGCTCGCAGATATAGTGTTCATATGAGAGTTTAAAAATCAGTTCTTTTCATCATCTTCGGACGCATGAATTCAAAAGAGTTGTTGGCAATAGCTGTATGTATTTTAAGAAGGCGAGAAAAAATGAAAAAGTTCTGTGTGCATCCTCTGAATGATCAACGATACTTGAAAGGACAGTTTGTGACTATTTATGATGATTGAAGGTTGTATCCGGATGTTTTTCAGCTACTCCGGTATGAAAATTGAATCATTTAATGAATTATTGAGAATTGTTATCAACGACATTTTCCCAATTTGGGATTATTTTTAAAGTGACTTCCATCTACGTGTCCTCCTTTAAAATTTTGTTTGAATAATTTGGTAAAACTTTGTTATATAATAAAGATCTCGATTCCTCCATCGAAATAAAACGTCCAGTATCAAATACCGCCATTTTTGTAAACGCTGTCTGCCGCTATCTGTTGTACTTGTAATCAGTACCAACATGCAAGCAAGACTATCTGACAAATTCGGCGTCACTCAGCGCTTTTTAAACGCATATGCGAATGAAAATACCCTCTTCCATATGTTGTATTTACCTCAACACAAAACGCTCGGCGTTAGAAATGGATCAAGTTCTATATTTTTTACCATGAGTTAAATAAAAGCCGGCGTGTGAAAAGAAACACTGAGTTTCGTATGTTTTATTGAAAAGATAAAAAAAAGCACGCGTTCATGCGTTTTTTAAAGCTTATGCGAATAAGGCCTTAGTTTGATTTTGAGACTAGATTTTTTTATCTAAGAACTAAATTATATCGAACGCTTAATATGTTGAAATTTAGAAAAAAATTTAAATACACTTTAAGGAATATACATATTATATATATATATATATATATATATATATATATATATATATAGATGTGTATGTGTGTATGTATGTATGTTTGTGTATGCTATTTTTTATAACTAAAAAATATTATTCAATTATAATTACTATTTTTGAACACAAATGTTAAAAATGTACGATTTTTAAATATTGTTTATTTTAAAAAAGTAATATTTCTCAAATTAAATACTGTATTGTTTGTCTTTTCGGAGTTTATTGTAAATTACTTACTTATATCATTTTTTTAAACACGCAGTATAGTTTTAAAAAATCAAGTATTATGAAATAACAAAAATTTTTGATTTTTTATAATATTTTAATTTTTTGATAAGGTATATTTAAAATAATAATATGAAAGTGTTCTTAACATAAATTATATAACGAAAAAGTATTGAACTTTTAATAATGAAAAAATGTTCATTACTTTAATAAATAATTGTTTTCAAACAAAAAATATTTTCAAATATGTTTTAAAGAGAAAATCGATACTTAGTTTTTACTTAAATAATAAATTCTACAAATAATAAGTTCTGGTACAATTGGAACACGCGACTAGAAATATATTATTTCCTCTTAATAATATGGATTTCGTAAAAGATATTAACAAAGGTAGTATTTTATAAAATTATCAAGACAAAAGTACAGCTGTATTGAATATCATAATATTAGAAAAGTAAAGGAATATTCAATAACCAGAAAACGTACACAAATGTAAAATTTATAAACGACAAATTTCGAAAATTAATTTATCAAATAGATGTTGTAAGAATAACTTGAAACTAGAGACGTTCTACAAGTAAATTACACGATTTATTTGTTTTTAAAAATATTAGGTTGGTAGAAAAATTTCGGTTTATGACCTTCAAATTCATATACATTTATTAATTCAAGTGGTTTTAAGTGGTCCAGAACTTTTAGATGACTAAGCCTAACATTTGTGCAAGATCTTGAATTATATTTAGAATATTTGTGCAAGGTTCTGATTCAACTAACGCCTTCAGTTAGTCGTTACGAACAGAAGAAGAATGCGCGCAACCTTCTCCATCTTCATGGTTCTTATCCCCAGCACACAATTTTTGAAACCACTATTGTACCGTACGTTCCTTATCAATACCTACACCAAAAGTATTGTTTAGTTTATGAGTTACCGCCTCACCACCCGTTTTGAGCTCGTACAAAAAATTGCTTTTATTTGCGTTTTTCCATCTTTAATTCATTAGTCCAGTTTGAAGTAAAATTAATAATAAAACCAAAGTCGATATTACCAAAATACAGACCGAAAAATGCACTTTAAATGATGTTAACATGAACACGATGAATAATACTTCCATTGCAAAAAAATAAAGTAACAATTCAGAAAACAAATACTGCACTTAATTTTTCTATCAACCTAATATATACTATTGGTAATTTATTATTCATACAAATCGTAAGATTATTACAGTGGAAAATTTGTTTTTGTCATATATTCGTATAGTGTATATTTGAAAAAATTGAAAAAATATGATATACAATACAATAGTATTAATAATTAGTAATTAGTATTGAGTAATTAATATTAGTAATTGAAAATATATTATACATAATATTTTATACAATAGTAATATTAAAATATATAAAATTATACTTAATTATTTTAATTGCACATGAGATATTATATATGTATATATATATATACATAATAACATGAGATAATGTATATAGATATATCAATAATAATTATTATCATTAAAAGAAAAGAAATAAAATGTTAAATAAATTTAGGAATAATTCTAAAAGATTTCAATTTCAGTATTATCGTCTTATCTAAAAACATATCTGAAATAATGTCATATTTAAAAATGAGGAAGGACTAAAATTAAAAAAAACCTTCCATACAAATAAAGTGTAACTTTCATTAAAAATTATGAAATATACATTAAATATTATAGATGATAATTAACTTTTATAATAGAAAAAGAATCATTAAACCATTTCTGTATAAATATTCTTTATTATTTATAAAATAATATCTTATATTTTTCACTATTTCTTACTTTTTACCAGTTTTTCTGATCGATATTATAGTTAAACACAAAATATTGAAAAAGAAACGCACATTTAAACGTACAGAAATGTATATAAGTTATTTATTAAATGAATCTAAGACCATTAGTTACTCTTATTTCTAGATAGATTAATAATCAATATCAATTTATTCATGCAAACAGCTAAGTTTAATATGAAATTTGACAATAGTACAGGAAAATATATTTATTACGTTCTAACCAAAGCTCATAAGCTACTAAACTTTGTTATAAGACGGGTTTAGGTTTCTAATAGATAAATTAAGCAGAGAATGTACGTGACGTTGGCAAACCTTTACAAGAATATTGTGGCGGTATTTGTGGTTTAAATTCTCTATTAGAGGCTAAATATTATATAATGAAAATGTTTAAGATGGTGGCATGAGATATGTATTTCACAGATAAAGATTAAGGCATGAAGTTAAAAATGTAAATAATTTAAGTCTACGGTATTCTTCAGTATATTACACATATATACCTATTAAAAAATAAGGTTAGATAGTTTTAATAATGTTCAAATAGAGTAATAACATTAATAAAATTAAACACTGAATATTCAGTGAACGTTGAAAAATAATGTACTACTTACTTACGCATTTTTTTTTTAATTTTAATATACATTTAATTTATATTACGGCTTATTACAGTTAATATCATAATAAAATTTAAAATTATTTTTTTAAATTATTGTTTTTCTTAAAACAGAGATAAATGTTTTTCATAAATTTATTTTTTTTAATGAATATTTCTTTATTCTTGTATGAAATGAAGAAAATGTATGTTTATTCCGAAAGAAATATGGATGACACCCTAAGTATTTCTCTTAAATAAAACACATTTGAATAATTGTCACAATACAGTTTTGACACTGTGGCTAAGAGTTCATTTTCATAAACGAGTTTTATTTTTTTACTTCACAAACAACAAAAAAAAATATCCTAGTCAAAAATTTTCAATGCATCGAAATTGCTAGTTTTTGATTACCACTTATTTGCATTTAGAAATCTTTGATTTTTCGATACCTACATAGATCCTCTGAAGATAACATCACCATTTAAATGCACATAAGTTGCGGTATAAAAAAATCATTTGTGAATAACTGTTTTAATATTAACTGAAAATGAACTGAATAATTGTTTTATATATTATAATTGACTTATTATCATATTAGTACATATTATTGGAGAACGTTTACTTAATATAAAGTTATTTTGTAATTTATTATTCCAAACATATAGTCAACGCGAGACTGACGATTAATCCAAACGAACTCCAATATAAGTACTTGTATCTATTTATAAAACGAAGTGTACATGATTTTATTGTATTTTTTTTGTAAAATATTTCTACTGAAAGATTTTCGAAAGTTTTTAAATAATACTTTTTTATTTATTTTAAAATTAGATTTTAGAACAAAAGTACATTTAATTATATTTCAATTTATAAAAATAACAATCTACTACAACGACAAATTATTCCCTTTGTATTAACTTTTGAAGAACATTGAACCGATTACAACGTTGACCGATTACATCGATTCGATAATGGAGTACTGTTGTTCACTTATTTGCATTTAATGCATACGGTTTTTCGTTTATTCAATAACACAAGTGTGAGCGAAACTGTATATGCTTGTCACTATTTTTTATTAGAATAGAAAATGTTGGAACCGTTATAAAAACTGAAATATATTTTTATATATAACTTGTCTTCAATATCAATACTTTCGTCAAATTAAACAACAACAATTTCAATATTTGTTACTTAATATTACTAATAATATTATTATAATGCTTAAATTATTTAAATAAGAATAATCGAGAGAAAGATTAATATATGGTATAGACTTGTTTAAACGCTTCATGGATTAAAAAAATTGTAACAACTATGTGATTTGTAAAAGAAACATTTTTTAAATTACAATCTTTAATAAATCTTTCAATCATCTCGAATATTTTAAAACAATGATATCGTGAATAAAAGAACTGTTTCTTTTTCCTCGACTGATAATACAACCATGACCGATGAAGCGTAATCTTTTTTTCATAGAAATGAAAACAGAAATAAAAATATCTGATTTAGAGATAGAAATGTATTCTTACGGAAGAATGAAAATTAATTTAAAGATGAAAATTATATTACTGATGAGAAATTGAATAAAATAGATGGATGTTTTTGGATATAATACTAAAATATTATTGTTTTCATTACTGTATATAGATGTTTGCCTTTTTTGTAGAAAAAATACCGAATTAAAAGTGCTACAGATATTAATATTTAGGTAACTCTGTTAAACGATTTTATATAATATATATTAAATGACTACTATTTATAGAATATAATTTTAATAATAAATGGGTATTAAATAAATACAGTCAATACAGAATTCTATAAAAAAGAATGAAAATTATATAAAGATTGTTTTTATACTATTTTTTAAAAAAACTCGAGCCTTTTAGATTATGTAGGAGTTGTTCAATTTCTATTATACACTTAGTCACCCACTCACAAATGTTTGCAAACATTTATATATATATATATATATATATATATATATATATATATATATATATATATATATATTTGATCAGCACAAGGGTGTAACTTAAACTATTACACCTGGGGCTCTGTAGTCTACATTCCCCATTTTGATACTTTACTGAACATTTCAACATAATGTCTACCTACCCATGTTGTCCGTTAATGTCGAAGTATGGGTCTAATGCTTGACAAGCTTAGGTTAGCCGTAGTTTTCTATGTAATATAAGTTTACGTTATATTTTCTTATATACATATATATATATATATCTGTGCGTGTGTATGTATATATATATATATATATATATATATACTCGTATATACATTCGCCTACCACTTTAGAAAAGTGAGTTTGTATCACATCAGTATTATGTGAAAAATAAATTTCCATAAGCTCGATGTTATAGCTAAAATTTGAGTCTTTCACTCTTCTTAAGCCTTTTTCTTACCAAAACACGCTAGATACAAAAAATGTTTTATAAAAGAATGTTACGAGATGTCCAATACACTTTAAAATTTTATACTCGTACATATCAAGTTAAAAAAGAGAAAAACAAAACGTACTCAACGTGAAATCTAAAAATAATTTATCATATATTTATTTATAATTTATTTGTATTATTTAATTTTATAATGTGCCGGTTTTAAAATTAAATTTAAAAAGCATTTATTTTATTGAGGAAAATATGGAGACTAAAAAGTGCTTTGTAAAATATTTAAAAACGAATATTTTAAAACTTTTTTGCAGGTCTTGAAATAATATGAATAATTTTAATTGTTTATCAATTTCAGTTACTTTACTTATAAATGAATAAAAAATATTATTGTAAGGCGATTTTATGAAATAAAAAAAAATTATTAATTTATTTTTAATATATACTAATAATAAATAAGAACGACGGAAATAAATACCAAAATATATTTATTATAAAGTTAGTAAATACTGATTCGTCACTATAAGTTTCACAACATAAACAAAGCTTTTAAGAATTTATCTGTCTATGTAAAAAAAAAATTCCATAAAATTTCAGTAAAAAATGTGTATCGAGATTTTGTATTCAATTATTATTAACGTTAACACAAGAAGTTAGACGAAATTTTCAGAAAGAATTATGATATTGATATAAAACAACTACGTTACAATATATCTGCGAGAATAATTATATAGACATACAAACATATATATATATATATATATATATATGTATATATATATATATATACATATACTACGATATTGTACGAATATATAACAAACTGAGTCGGGGGAGCGAGAAAGCGAGCGTGAGAGGAGCCCATTGGGATCGTGGATCGTTGAGAGTAGGGGGAAGAATCCCCTTGTATAAAAATATTTTTTTAATAAATTTTTTAAACTTAGTTTTATCAACATCTTATATATAAAAACCTACATTCCTCATCACTTTGTGCGTAGGACAAATTCGTCAGCTCATTGGTTTCAAGTTTAATTCATTAAGTTTCGTTCTTAAGATTTTTTTATGTTTAAATACTCGTATATTATGTTGTAAAAACCAATAAACAGTTTTTTCTATGTTTCTTTCTATTTTCCCGTCAATTTTTTCGTGCTATTATGTGCTAGTTATATAATACATCTTAATTAAAATAAGAATATTAATAAATACATTTTTATATTATAAAATATTTGAAATATTATAATATTAAGATAAATTTTAGTTCAACTTTGATCTTTAACAACAACGAATACTATTATAAAAGAACTTACCAGACTACCAATAATATTAAATAATAATATTATTACAATCTTATTTAATAAAAATTAAATAAGTTTACTCACCTGAAACAAACAAATAAATATTAGTAACATTTTATTTATCATTAGGAATAACACATTTTTTTTAATAAATATGCTAAACAATATATTAATTATATTAAATAAAGTAGAAATTTCGATATTAATCTATGATAAAAAATAATTTTATTTTTTTAAAATTAAATAATAACGTCATCGTAAAATTATTATAACAAATATTTTTTATGTATTTCTTCATATATATATATGCATATTGTGAAATATGTATTTGGAAATTTATTTTTGTAAGATAGCTACTCGATGTTATTTGAGTATATATATATATATATATATATAGTTTCCCATTACAAATATATTGAGTAATCAATCAAGATAATTACAAATAGAATAAGATCTTATGTAAAGAAATTCTTATGCTTTTTAAGAACCAAATGTGTAAAAAAATATTTAACAGCCTCGATGACCAAAAAAAACTGTACATCAGGAAAGATTCTTGTGCACTTTTTTATTATATTTATCTGAATATTTTTTGTATGCATATATTTTATTAACAAGTCTTATATTACTGCTAGTCTAAGATGAGTAGTTTAAAATAAGTATATTTTGTATATATATATATATATATATATATATATATATATATATGTATATAACTTTTAGAGTGTGACTCGATAAAGGATTATTCCATTTTTTTTTTTTAATTTCAAACATCGAAAGCCGCTCTTTACGAAACATTTCCCGAACATTTGTTTCATTTACGTTTCCAAATTTGTGTTGCTATTATGTTTCCATTACAAACTCTTTATTTTTCTTTTTATATTTGTAACTTGTATTTGTTTTCGAATTCATTGTAATGTTTTCTTCTTTTTTTAGCCAGAAGATATATCTTTACATATTTTTTTATTTTTTAATGTCGATATATATATATATATATATATATATATATTTATATACAATTATTAATTAAAAACATTTATTTTGCTTGTAAAATTTTACCTCGAAACGAACATAACAAATAAATTTATAAAACCATTTACACGAAACGTACAGAAATAAAAAATACAGACAATTTGATATAAATAAACAAAGTGTAATGATGTGATTTAAGATATAAGTGAATGTAAAGATATAATAGATATTAATATTTATCTCCGGGTTATATAAATAGATACATACGTTTCTGTTTAAAGTATACTTCATTAATATTAAATAAGTACTGTATATACGAGTAATAATATACTATTAAAAGCTCTTATGTTACAAATATAGTATCTTTAATACAATGAAGATATAATAAGTATATCAGAGAATATTGTTGTCTATTATAGCTTAGTTATTGATTAGAGTAATCCTTTTTGATATTGACATATATGCAAATAGACTTAAAATGTATTAAGTTACTAAGGTATTATATTCCAAATCATGAAAGCTTATTTAGCAATTAAATATACTGGGTGTATACAATATACTTACATTTTATAGAATTAAGTTACTTTTATACAAATCTTGTGTACAGAATAAATTGCGGACATATTGATTTACAGTATGAATGATTATTAAATAAATCAGGCATTAAATGATACCAAATTATTCTCTATTATTAGTTTAACACAAGATTGATTCCGTAGCAATAAGTTGATGGTGATTGATAATTATTTATATTTTACAAAATATGTACAGTTAAAGTAAATTTTAAAAATATACTGAATCTAACTACATAGTACATTGTTAAATTTTATTTTTTTTATGTATTATATGTTCAGGTATATTATATATATATATATATATATATATATATATATATATATATATATATATCAATAGATAGGGAGAGAAAAGAATGAATGTAAGTCAAAAATACTGAATCTGCCTTTTCCTATATATTTATTGTAATTTAAAAATAAAATATTATTAATTAACTATATATTTTCCGAATGAACCTAATGAAAAAAGCAAAGTTACACTTGATAGTCTATTTGTCCATTTCATTGAAAATATTAATAATTAAATTGTTAGCTGATAGTGAAAAATTACTATTAAAATAGAGGGAAAAAATAGCAAAACATTTATCAAAAAATTGTATATTTTGTAATGAAGCATAAAGATGATGAAGAATAAAAAAGTTAATTATCAAATTTTCTGTCAATATTAAATTAGTAACTACGACAAACCTAAATGTATTAAAAAAAATGTTTATCCTACTACAGACTTTATCTACTGTCATCAATTATTTTACGTTTTTCACACACACATACACACACACACACATATATATATATATATATATATATGTGTGTGTGTGTGTGTGTTGAGTATTCCAGTATTAAAAATAATTTAAATCCACTTAAAGAAACAAAACATGACACTTAAACTAATCCAATATTAACAAGTTAAATAACATTAAAAATCTTTGATATAAGGAAACATTATAGAAAATTATAATTTAAAAATACAGAAATGTAGATATGTATTTTATATACCACTTATTTCTTTACAAATTTATATACAAAATTCATTTTGACTTGCGATTTTGCCTTTGTAATTTATTTAGAAAATTTGAAAATAATTTCTTACAATGTTTATTACGTACTTGTGCATGTGTATATATATATGTGTATATATATATATATATATATATACATATATATATATGTATGTATATATATATATATGTATATATGTACGTGTGTGTGTGTGTTTATATATATATATATATATATATATATATATATATTAAAAAAAGAAACAAAGAAATTACATTTTTCTTTTGTAATTATTTTTATTCTTAATAAAAAACTATATTAATAACAGTATCTATTACTGTTTTTACTTTTTTTTTGCAGTTTGCCTTACACCAAAAATTAATATTCTCATATTTATTTTTATTCCTTTTTTTAATTTTGAATAAACCCGAGTTAATTAATTTTTGTTTTCGAGATTGAAATTCATATTTAGATTAAAGCATAAATTTACATTGCATTTTAATTAAATATACGACTTTATTATCATTGTTTAAATAAAATGCACTGGGGCTAAATTTATATTTTATATTAAATTAAATTTTGAAATAAATTTTATGCGTGTATATATATAAACTCGTGAACATTATTTTCATAATTATGTTTTCATTAAATGAAATTAAAATGTACATGATATTAGTAATTAAATTATTTTAAGAGAATTTTAAAAAAAAACAATGTTTGGAAATTTTAACTGTTCTAATTAAAAATTGCACATAATTTAAACAATACAATTATGCCGAACTTTCATATACATACTCTTTTTACATGCCTTAAATGCAAAAGAAAAAAATGTTTTCTTTTATATGCCTGTTTGTAAAAATCTGATATATTAGGCTTTAAATAAACTATACAATGATACGTTTTTATTTAATCAGCTAGTTAATGAATTCATTTACTTAAATGTAGCAACATTTTTTTTAAACATCTATTATAGTGTTTACTAGTTTTTTTTTCTTTAAGAACACCTTGAAAATTAACTTTCTTATCCTGAGGAACTTTTCACAATCAAATTGTTTAAACGATATAAGGATTTTTCACGATTTTATTAACATATGTAGTACATATGTACAATATATTGTTAATAAAATGAAAAAAATCGAATTTCATATCAATTTTATTACATTAGTACTATTTAGAACCTTTATAGAGTATCGTTTCTTTCATTTTATTGCATTTACAAATTTAGAATTATTATGCATTTAACTGACAATATAATTATTATGTGTATTTAAGAAATACATTTTGGATACAATCTTGAATCTAAATGAGCAGTTTTGCATATAACATTTAATCGTAGCAATAAAACATACTTTTGCCGAAGAACTTTGTTATAAATGTTGAATATGCATTGGGTGTGTTGTATTCATGAATAAACACTACAATGAACCCGTATTCTCAGTTTCAGTCGACATTGCTGATACGTTTTATTTACCATTTACGGCTGATTATAATTTGCATACAAATTCGTTGTAAAATAATTACATTTATATGCATAATGAAATCACCTAATTGACGAATAATTGTATGCGAAACGAATGAATGTAGAATTGGAAAAGAACTACGTAAATAAGAATTACCACGAAATTATATATAATGAATGAATAAGCAAAATAATGTTTTCGTGAATTAATTGCCTGTTCGTGCATATTTAAAGTGTATACGCGCTGGTTGAAGATTTTTCTCAGTTTATTTGTTTTCAGACGCAACAGCAAGTAAACTTCAAAGTCGAGTAAATTGAATTTACATGAATAACACTTAACTTTTCTGCATTGTTTGCAAAAAGTGATACTTTTCGTATATATATATATATATATATATATATATATATATATATATATATATATATAGATAGATATATAGATATAGATATTTTATTTAAAATTACAGATTCATTATTTATTATCAAATAAATTTGAATTTATAGCGGTTTAAAATAATTATTTGATGTTTTCCTAACTACATTTTCATTTAATAACATGCAAAAATAAGTAAATAACAATGTTAACCTTGTGATAAAAATTTAAACACGACTGCATATCAGATTATTAATTTCAATATAAATCGAGTGTTTAATACCAAATTGTTTTTAAATTAAGATCGTAACGTATAAATTTATGATATTAAAAATATAACCAAATTATGGTTTAAAACTAAACTAAAGTACAAATTTTATTTCTTCGTCCTTTTAATTTCAAAATGGTAAATTTAATCGTCGCAGAAGCTGTTAATTCCTTTAAGTATTCAGTATAGGATGAATGTCCTTTTTTGTCTCTAACAAAATTTGACTACGTAAATACATTTATTGCCTTTTTCTCTTTCTCTCTCTCTCTCTCTCTCTATATATATATATATAAGGTTGATAGGAAAATAGTTTTGGTTTTTGCTTTCTGAATTCTTACTTTAATATTTTTCAATGAAAGTGTCATTTCATCATGTTCATGTTAATATCATTTTAAAGTGCATTTTTCGGCCTGTGGTTGGTAATATCGATTTTGATTTTATTATAAATTTTGATTCGAATTGGGTTATTAAATTAAAGATAGAGAAGCAGCAAATAAGAGAAAAAATTTTTGTATGAGTTCACATAGGTGGTGAAGCAGCAGAAACTGCTCATAAACTAAATGATGCTTTTGGTGTTGGTACTGTTAAGGAACGTACGGTGCAATGGTGGTTCCCAAAATTTCGTGCTGCGAACGAAAGCCCTTAAAATGAGGAAGGTTACGGGCGTCCTTCCTCAGTTCATGACGACCAACTGAAGGTTTTAGTTGAATTAGAACCACGAACACAATTCTAGAGCTTGAACAAAAGTTAGATGTTAGTCATCCAACAGTTCTGGACCACTTAAGACAGCTAGGAAAAGTAAAAAACAGAAAAATGTATATGAATTTGAAGGTCATTAACCACAATTATTTTTCTACCAAACTTATATGTATGTATATATATATATATATATATATATATATATATATATATATATACATCCATACATATGCGTATAATAGATGTTTATATTCTATTTAAAATAGGTACACACGTTAAATATAATTATGGAAAAATATAATATACATGTAAAATATTATTTTCATTGACATAACAAAAGTAAAATTCACATAATTTGGAATTATGTATTAAAATAATTCATATATATTGTACTTTGCATTATCGCTTGTATTTTAAGTGTTCTTTTTTCCATTTTATCCCAATATTTTCAAACTACTGAAGAGTTATGCAGCCTTGCACAGAAGTTTTCTGAATTATCAAACTATATTTATATAATATACAATTTTTATTATTTTTTGAATATAGAACTAAATAAATTATAAAAATAAATGAAATTTAAATAATTTTCAAATTTATTTCTTTTTAATACATAGTCTAATGTAAAATTAGTTTATCGTTTTTAATGTGTATATACCATGAGATAAATATCCGCAACAGAAAATAATAATTGGAATCAAAATGATAATTCATCTTTGATGCAATTTTTTTTTAAATAATGTAGTTGTAATATAATATATATGTAATTATATTTATATATATATAATACTAATCCACATAACTGTTTATTGGAATCTACAGACATAAAATATCAAAAAAAATTTTAATTTTAATTAAAATTAATTTTAATTTTAAATATAAGTATATATGTCAGTTGTATGTTATAAATTTCGCTATATGTATCCCAATAAGTGTGTACAATGTAATTAAATATTATTCAAATCAATCGAGTTTAATTACTAAAAATAATTTTATTATTTCTACACTTACACATTATTACAAATATGTCTAAGTAGTGAATGTTAAAAGTGATTATATATATATATATATATATATATATATATATATATATATATATATATGTATATTTATGGATTAAGAACATTCTCTTAATGTACGAGTATGTCTTTACCGAATTCCAGACAGAAATGAAACAAGTCTTGAATGCTAAAATTGTACGGTAACTTTATTCGATGTAATAATGTATGCAAATGAAAATCAGAAATGTATATAAATGCATATTAAAAGTAACTAGATAATATAGGTTGGATACAAAAACAGATATGAATTACAAATATAACAACAATAAATTTTCTTGTAAGACAACGATAGACAAACGATATTATCAACTGGAAAGAAATATAAAAAACACAGAAAAGCATTAAATAGTAACTGGAATCAAAGTACTTAAAAAGGTAATGAAAATTCCTTTTAAAAAACGGCAGTAAACCGTTCAAATCAGAAGAATTTAAAAATATTCTTTGTCTAATTATGAAATGTCAAATAATTGAAATTGATAAGATATTTCCAATTTCGATATTTTTTCAGCTTTTTATGAAACAACTACAATATTATTGTTCTCTATAGACTAACGGTGGTCAAACTGCGGATCCCAAATCTACTCTGTGCGACTCCCGTGATAATATTGGGTTTCATTGCTATTTTTCCTTAACTTTTATATTAATAATCTATAGTAGTAATCTATAACCAGATTTTAAACTAATAACTGCAAAAATGAAAATCAGTTTTCAACGAGTAAAGATTAAATACATTCTGCAGTGGTGAGTAGAATTACTATATACTCGTAGTTGTATTTTTTATTATTTATAAATACAATTTCAAATAATATTTTCTGTGGCTTGTAAAAATGTATGAAAAGTATTATATGTGGCTCTTATTATCGAAGATGTTACCCTCCCTAAACACAAAAAATCATTCATAAAATAAATAAATAAATACTAGTAGATTTTTTCTACTAATTAATTAAAAGGAACATTCCATTATTATTATCAATAATAATAATAATTTATTAACACGTTGACGGATATATTATTAAATTCAAGTCTTGTGTAGAAACTCAAAAGTGTTTCACGAAACTAGACAACATTTCAAAACCTGTAAATATGTTTTATATCAATTAGCATTCCTACATTGTTTTTTTTTGTAAAAAATTGATTTTTGCAAGTTGAGACAAGACGGTTGCAGCAGTCTAATGTGGATTCTTCTACAAAACATGCTTGAATGTATAATAGTTAATTCATTGGACTATTTAAAAATAGTATTTTTAAGCGCTTACATATTTTTACTGAAATAATCAAACACTGATTCCAATGCCAATACTAAACCTCAGCTACATCTTTATGATAATTGAAATTTATTGTCTATTTCCTAGGACACTGAAAAGAAAACACTGACTCATTGTGGGACATAATATCATGATTCAACAGTATAACACGTATGACCAGAGCGGCTGCAACCGTATCGTCCCTGAAGCACTTAAAGAACAAGATGACTATAGCTGACTTGTCCGCGAACGTGTTAACTATTGACATAAAAATTCGATAAATACTCTCTATGAATTTTAACATTACTGTTTTGTAAAATATGTAAGCTAAATCGCGTTAATAAAATGAAATTATAAACCTTTGTTATGTTTGTGCTTAAACTAGAATGAAATAACTTCTTTATTTGTATTCTAAATTCTCTGTTCGTTTTAGTTGAGTTGTCATTTTTATTTTATAAATTAGAATGTAATCAGTATTATAAATGTATGTTTTAATGAAAGAAGATATTTCATAATACAGTAATAAAATTTTAGGTATATAAGTAAAAGTTTGAATATTTTAAATGCAAGATGTATAATATTATTATAGATTATATTGATATTTGTTTTCGTTATATATAATCTCAAAATTTACAATTATTCATAAAAAAAAATACAAATCGAATGTTTTATTTTCTAGTTATTTTTAACAACGAGTACTCTCTGCATAAAACCTTCAACAGTACTATATTTTCTTATAATAGAGATGACTAAATAAAAGAACTAATCAAATATTTAAATTGACAATAGTTTAATTTGGAAATAATTGAAATAAGATACTTTTACGTCTGAGAAGATACCTAATTTATTTGTAAATGTTTTAACTTGTAAGCGACTGGTCGTACTAAAAACTATTACACGAGTTTGTTGTATGTTAAATAGTGTCGACATAAAAGGACAATAGCATTGAAGACAATAAAATTGCTATATAAAGCACGTTTCTATTTTCATAGCAGATGAAATTTTGCATGCCTTTAAAATAATGCATTGTGCTTGTATTAGTTCGATGCTTTTAAAATGTACAACAGCTGTATTATTGTTTTTGGTATTATAAAACGCAGAAACAAGTATAACTGAATAATGGTAAGCAATGAAAACATCATATAATGCAGTCGCTTTCATCTCTTATAATTTGAATTGGTTGTTTTGAAAGAATGTTGTATGCATATATATAAATATATATATATACAGAGAGAGAGAGAGAGAGAATAGAAATTATTTAGTGTTTAAATGTTCCATGAATAAAATTTAATAATTATCTGTAAATATTTAATATTATTTGTTATAATAATATATCAATGTGCTTTAAAGATGATCGTTACAATATCAAAAAAACCCTTTTAAGGGGTGCTTATTTTGACAAAAAAATGTAATTAAAATTTCTTTTATACACAGTTTAAATAGGTCTTCCGTGAACTAGTCAGAGAAAAAAAGATGTTGTACATGTAAAATCTTCTCAGTGTATATTTGTCTAGTTTTAAACTACAGTTGTCATTAATTTTCAGAAAGTATGCTAAAAATAAACCTGAAAATATTAACATTCATATATATATATATATATATATACATATACATATATATATATATATATATATAAACTGTGTACACACATTTTCTATTTATAAGTGTAATGTTTCAGTCATAAAATATTACTCTAAAAGAAAAAAATACATGTATATGACGTTATACAGAGTAAGAAGAAAAATTATATATATATATATATACATATATATGAGCTTTATTACATTTAAAACAAGACCGAGTAAATAATGTTTACACTTGAGTTTTTTAAACGTGGGGAGTATAAAAGGTTTTCTTCTAAAATTCCATGTTTCAATGTTGTCTATTGCGAATCCTTAGATTTTATAACTATTTCAAACAGAACATTGTTAGATTGTAAACAAGAGACTCGTTCAGTAGTCTACAGTGTTGAAAAACTTCTTTACGTTTTAAAGGCTTTTCATGCCTTATGATTTTTTAGATAAAAAGTTTCACTGTTATAACGTGTAATAATTCCAAGAATTGTTTACACTTGTTGTCAGACAAAATTCCAAGAATTGTTTATCAGTAATATTAGTATGTGTTTTAAATGAATCTCGAACTGTTCACTTTAATTTAAAAAATTATTCTAATCCTAAAATGTATGTGAAAAATAGTGTAGTATGTGCGTGTTTGTTTCACGAATTTAAGCTTGGGACTGCCGCTACAGAAACTACAAAAAAATTTTACTGCGTTTGGAGAAAATACAGTTATACCAAGAACGGCCCAGAGATGGTTTAAAAAAATTTCTGCCGGAGATGAATCTATTAAAGACGAGACCAGATCAGGCAGATCATCAAATTTAAATATCGACGAATCGGAGACAATGATTGAAACAAATTCCAGTTTAACGTGTCAACAGCTTGCAGAATCGTTCAAAGTAAGTGATGAAATAGTACGGAAGCATTTACACAAAATAGGAAAGAGGTGGAAATTAAGCAGGATGGATACCACGCGCTTTAACTTCCAATAACAAATTACAGCCTCTGACAATCTGTACATCTCTTATTTCACGACTAAAATCAGAGAACTTTTTGGATCAAGTTTTGACCACTGATAAAAAATGAATTATTTATTCAAACTATAAACATCTACCGCACTGGATTTCATAAGGTGATCCTGCCCCACAAAGTTCTAAATGAAAGTTAACACCGCGAAAACTTCTCTGTGTTTGGTGGACTTCAAAAGGAAGTATTCACCATGAATATTTGCGAGTGGGTCTAACCCTAACGGAAAACATTTATAGTGTACAACTCCAACGAGTACACGATGCATTAAAATAAAAATAGCCAGCACTTGTGAATCGTAAAAAAGTATCATTTTTGTAAGATAACAAACGACTACACGTTGCAGTCGAGACCAGAACAAAAATTATGAATTTAGGGTGGGAGATCCTCCCTCATGCCCTGTATTCCTCAGACATATCTACATCAGATTATCGCCTATGTTTATCTTTGGACAATCGTATGCGTGGTAAACAGTTTAATAATGAAGAATAATTAAAAAGGGAGGTGTCTACATTTTTTGAAAATAAAAATAATCAGTTTTATAAAAATCGAATTTATAAATTATCTTCTCGCTGGGAAAAGCTTGATCAATGCGAAGGTAGATACTTTGATGAATCAAGTTATTTTATGTAAAAATACACAAGTGTTTTTTTCTCAATTCAAAAACGACAGAACTTTCTTGGATACCTTATATATATATATATATATATGTTTTTATACCCGTGTCTCTTTAAATCGTTGTTCTGATGGTTTGCATCTATTTGGATTATATATATCTGTCCTTTAACAGTTATATTGAAGAGGATGGTAGCCATGATTGTCTTCAACATGGCTACCATCTTCAGGTAGGTATTAAATACTTTAATATCTATCTGAAGAGGGAGTACGTGCCGAAACTAGTAGTGAAGAGTAGACTTAAATGATTAAAGACGACGAAAATCCTAGGAATAGAACATATATATATATATATATATATATATATATATATATATATATATATATATAAGTTAAATTATGTGGTACATTTGAAAAGTTTTGTGATAACACTTATCATTAGTGTTATACATTAATACGCAAAACTCAAATTTATGCGTTATATTAAATGTGAAAATAAGAAAATTTCACGATTTTTTTAAATCAAATATAGAAATAAGTAAACATAACGAACAATTTTATAAAATCGTTAATAGTTATGATTGCAAAATAAGAAGACACTAAAGTTAATTTCTTTTAAATATCGAAATTTTGAAACTTACTCAAATATTTATTTATACCGAAAACAAATAAATAATAAAAATATTATCGAATTGCATATTATCTTATAAAAAGGAAAAGGTTAAAAAAATTACATTTAAAAATATAAAATTAAAACTGAAACAAATTCGTTTTCATAATATAAGATGAGATAAATTCTAATCGTATCAATTTTTTGCCAAATTTTTAAAATAATATTTGTTTTCGTTTGATGTTCTTTTTATATATGAAATAATAAACTGTGCAAATGCAGAGATATTAAATTTTATTTTAGTATTTGTAACAGTACATACTTCTTTTGTTTAAATTCAGTCTCCAAAATGTCCGTGACACAGATTTAAATTTGCGCGTTTAACATGTAGATATAGAATGATGTATGAATAATATTATTCATACATTGTTTTTATTAAGAAAACGAAATTATAAAATTTTATATTAGATTGTAGTGTAGTATAAGAGAAGCATACTAAAATTGTTCCATAAAAGAAATTTATTAGTGATGTCCCGTGTTATTACACTGACCTACCTTGGTCAGCTATAAAGGTCGTTTAGCAGTATCCAGTGATCTCCGATGCTGTATCGGCTTTGCAACATCTACCGTTGAAACCTGAGTAAACAACATTGTGTGTTCAACGTCACCTGTTGCCGATCCCACATTGCCGAACACAATAATGAGATTCCCCATTTCACACAAAACGCATCCCGCTGACACACATAAACTTCACTAAAAAGCTTTACCTTAAATGAACGCTGAGCTTTTGTACAAAGTAGGACAGAACATTGTAAACGTACATCATGTAGAATTTATACTTTGTCACATTTTCTGGTGAGATTATAATACAAAATGTAATACATAACACGTGTCAAATGAAATGTAATATATATATATATATATATATATATATATATATATATATATATATATATATATGTATAGATATGTATATATTTATGTGTGTGTGGAACGTACATAAATACTAATGTATGAAATGACAAATATGAAATGCAATATAAAATAATGTTGATTTTATTTCACGTTTCCTCGTATTTATAACTTTTTAAACTTAAGTGTCAAACGAATTAAATGATTTATTTTATTAAATATTTAAAATGTATATTATGGTTGTATATAGTTTTGTTTCATAGCAAACAATAAATTAATTTCTTTAATAACAGGTTATTGTTAATTTCAATTTTAAAATAGTATTAATGATTTGAAATACTAATAATTGTAAATGTATTGGAATTTTTGTTAATTTATTTTTATTAATTTTTTTCAAAACAATAATATCTGCGATATATATTTATGAGTAGAATAACTATATTATTTATTTCCAACCTGTGCAAATTAAATTAATTTTATAATAAATATTAAAATAGGTCAAGTAAAAATCTAAAACCTTGAGATTAAGTGAATCGTCTGCCTATAAATACAAATTATTGACACTGAACCATATTTATAAGCATAATTTTTAGTTTAACTTGAACATTTTACTAGACGGATCAATCTTAGATCTATCCTAGAAGCTTTGGAGGATTTTGTAGAAATACATACATATATATATATATATATATATATATATATATATATATATATATATAATTCACTGTTTAGTGTTGATAAATACATAATAGCATTTTAAAATTATTTTAATTTTTTTAAATATATTTCTTATATATATATATATATATATATATAATTAGTATTTATATTTTTTTAATCTTTTCAAAAATTTTTGTGAGATGACGTATCGCTAGTACTTATCTATTATAGCAGCATAGTGCGAATATATAATTAAATGTACTATATTTTACATTTATGAAAGAAATTTAAGAATATGAGACGTTTTTTTAAGATTCACTGTAATTCAAAAAATATATTTTTAGATACAATTTTTAAATATAGAGTTTTGTAATAAGGATGCAATTTTTTAGAGGTTGTTTTTGACAGAGAGTTTATTTTGGACATTACGATTTTCTGCTATGGCTTCGTATATAACACAAAAACGTATTCAAATAATACAATTGTATTAATAAAATGGTCGTTCTATAAAAAATACATTTTGTAAATTGCACGATATTGATTCTCGACATACTCGTTCATTTTAATCAACAATTATTTGATTAATAAGTAAATATGAAGAGACTGGATCGGTTAAAGATAAAGAACACGTGTTCGTAATGCTCGTTGTGAATAAAATATTGACCTAATTCGTAAAAAGATGTATTGAAAGAGCTAGGAATGTCAAATTTACAACGTTCACAGACACTAGGCCTCTCACAAACGATCACAAGGCGCACTTTGCATAAGTATTTATTGCTGAACGCTTACAAGGTTCAATTAACACAAGCATTGAAGATACTCACTGCGTCGGAGATTTGTTAATTGAATATTGGAACAAGAACACAGTTTTTATGAAACTCATCTTTAGCGATGAGGCTCATTTCAAGCTCTGGCTACGTTAACAAGAGAAACTGTCGAATTTAGCTTGAAGAAAATCAGAGGCTAATCGTTGAACAGCCACTACATAAAGAAAGACTGACTGTTTGTTGCGCACTTTGGTCCGGTAGTCATTGGTCCTTACTTTTTTAAAAATCAGGTAAAGTAATTACTGTGAATGTAGAAAGATACCGAAACATGCTAATCAATTTTTTTTGATCAGAATTCGGTAATATTGACCTGAGAGACATGTTGTTCCAGCAGGACGGTGCAACAAGCCACATAACTGGTAAAACAATTGATTTATTGAAGACGAAATTTCATGACTGCATTACTTCTAGAAATGGAGGCATTAATTGACCACCGAGATCATACGATTTAACACCGTTGGACTACTTTCTTTGAAATCACATTAAAGGACAGGTGTACGCCAATAATTCTAAAACAATTTCCGACATAAAAGATAAAATTCGAAGAGTAATTGACGAGAAAGAGACTGGATTGTGTAAAAATGTTACTGAAAATTTTAACAAAAAAACGGTCACTTGTAAGAAAGCACGACGCAGTGGTCACACACGATATTATTTTTTATTTATACGTCGTATACTTCTAACTATTATTTATAATAAAGAAACTTAAAATTTCAGCGCAAATATTGTTTTATTTCAAATTAAAAAATAACGTCTTTACTGGAAAAGCCTGTAATTAGAAAGAAGGAAAACTATGTATTAATTCAGACACGTCCTCATTTTCAGTTCGGAGAAGTAATAAATAAAGAGGATGAAATGATAATGTGAAAATGTCTACAATTCTAATAATATATATATATATATACTAACAAGGAAGACGAAATTAATATTCCGCATAAATTGCAAACGTTATAAAATAGAACAATGAGAAAGGTAACAATTTAGTTTCCTATGCAGAGAAGAAACCCTACATTACATATTAATAGAATAGAATATTCACATTATACAAAATTCTGAAAAATATATGTAAAAACCATTACAAAAAACCTAACAACCATCAAAGTTCTTAGTATTTTTGTAATGCTACTAATGGACAATATACAAAAGGTAAAAAAAATATACTACTACACTACTTCTTATAAAACGTAGCATCAAAAATGTTATACAATTTAAATAATTCAGACCATAATGTATACTCGTATAAATACATTCTAACCATTTCGCAAATAAAATTGTTTAGTTATCCGTATATATATATATATATATATATATATATATATATATATATATATATATATATATATATATATATATATATATATATATATACATATATATATATACAACATAAAATTAAATTGGATTCAAACTTATGCCTTGTCAATTTATTTAAAACATACTTAAGAGTTATGTATTTTTTTTGCAATTTAAGTATGAAAGCTATTCAAGAGATAATTTTGTCATTTTGTGATACAGATTGTCTTACGCAAATAAATGTAAAACAACTGTATTCTTAAGAAACAATTAGTGTAAACTGGAATTTCAAACCCTAATAAAAATAATCATTTATAAATACCTGTTTTTCTCAAGATATATTAGGTCTTAAGTTCAAAATGTTGATTAAGAGTAAAAAAAAAAACAACAACATATATATTTCATACAGTATTTTGCTGTTTAAAAATAATTATTATACTCGTGTCATCTGAAGGTTTTCATTTATAATTTCGATATTTGTTTATCATAGGGAAAAATGTTTTAAAGAGTATCTTTAGTTTTAAGAGGTAATCAAATATGTAATCTATTATTTATTATTTTATTTTTGATTCTGTTTTCAACTTCCATGAATTATATTACTCGCGTATATAAAATTGTTATTCACTTTATTTAAATTATTTAGAAAGGCTCAGAATATAATTATTTTTATTAGGAGATTCGTTTTTATAAGTGCACATTAACTGTAAAAGCTTACACTTATGAATCAAATAGACTTAGCAGATAAGCTAGTACCTATTTACATAACACCTCTAGTTTCGTATAGGTGTTATTTAGATATTTTTGACAGTTACTAAACATTGTTATAAACAATATCTGCTTTCTATAAAAACGTGATAATAAAGCAATCTAGAAATCTAATTTACTTTAAAAACATAAAACATTCTAAGAAGTTAAAAATTGCAATTAATCTACTTAACCTATGCTAAGTGCTCAATGTGAAAATAACGACCATGTTTCCCAAACAGTAGTTGCTGAAAGAACAGTGAAAAATTTCTACCAATGGAGAAATAACAATAAACTGTTGAAATTTTAGAATAGAGTTGTCTGTACGTTGGTGCTCTGAAAATGATAGGTATCATCATCGAAATGCTCATAGCCAAGTATTACAAATAATCAATTATAATTTATTTAACATTTTTGACCAAAAAAATATTTCATTTGTGATGTGACAAAAAATTCATTCGTGCAACTACTGAAAATGTAAGTTGTATCACTGTGTTACCGAATCTAAATACGTGTATACAAGTCATTTTATTTCATTTTATAAAAATAATAATGATAATATTATGGTAAAATTTCGTAATTCTAAGACTTGTACACGGACAGCTCGAATTGAACAAAAATGGGGAATAAGTTTTGAATTCACGCTTCTAATAGCAATATTAAATAGAATAAACTAATGATTAGAGAAAATGAATGCTTACAACACAATACCCAATTTTATAGAAACAAAAATAAATTTCGTTCAGTTATATGCGATGAATGCTAACAATGATATACTACATTTTTTAGTTTGGACATTTTAAATCTAATGTACATTAGTTGCAACAATTTAAAAAAGAAATCGTCTGAGTATTTTACTCAAAAATCAATATGAAGATATATTTTCTCTTCTACTTTATAATATGGTACTCGATTAAAGATAAAAAAGTAACATGTATGTATGTACATATGTATGTGTATATATGTATATATACTCGTATATATATATATATATATATATATATATATAATTTATATAAAATAAAAAAATATATTAATGCTAACATATAACTAACAACATATTTTTTTGCTTAGAGTAAATATTAAATGAGCATCTCATATATAGGGGGTATTGAAAATGCTAGTTGCGTATTTTTGACACAGCACAAAAAATAAAAAATATTGAAAAAGAGTATTAAATTACACCATTTTGCTTCTCTTAATTTCACTGTATTCCAGTACATAATATTGTCAACAGAGATTAACAACTTCAAGTATTTATAAGTGGAATTCAGATACTCAACATCAAAATATCCTAGCGTCTGGATGAAAGCATTCTTGCTACAAAATGAAGTCACATTAAAACCACACGATCTCATTCGTGCATTGTACGAATCTGTAGATCTAGCACAAAAATATATACGCCACAAAAACGCCATTAGTAACAATGAGATTTTTTATCATTGTAGTCGGATAAGATGTGAAAATAAAGTGATGCATATGAGTTCATATATATATGCATCTATTGAAAAAACTTAGCTTATTAAAAAGTGTAAATGTAATGTAAAAAAGTTAATTACGAAGAAAGTCTTATACATATTTATAAGAAGTGTAAAATATTTCGGTCTGAATTATAAATTACTGATTCAAATTTACTAAAATGTAGGTTAGTAACAAATAACTTTAAGACCACAATTTCAAGGAAACGCTTTCGGCATTTATAATGAACGGAAGAACCTTGGTTATGCTAAAAACTTATACACTCAAACACATCTGGTCAATATATAAATTGAAAGCTGGATCATAACCTTGACCTTAAAATTATATCTGAAAAATTGTGCAAGGGTTTCATTTATAAAGGCCATTATGATAAAATAAATTAAAATGAAAATTAATTTTGTTTTTATGTCTTATTCATGAATAATATAAATTTATATATATATATATATAAATTTATATTATTATATATATATATATATATATATATTATATATATATATATATATATATATATAATAAAATTATAACCTTTGTGCAAACAAAAGTAACTCATACAATATTTAAAATTATTTAGTACAAAAATAATATACAAAATCTATAAATGAAAGATTGGAAATAATTGTGTATGATGAAATAAATAACAAGAATATAATGTAAAAAAATAAGAGCTCTTAATAAAAAAATTCGAAAACAATTTCAGATCGACAAATTTTTATAATGAATAAAATTCAGTACAATAATATTAAGCATTGTCGTTGTCTGAATGTAATAAGAAAAATTAAAAGCAGAAAAACCCACCAACTAAAAAAAAAGTAAATTTGTAAGAGTTTCAACATCTAATTAAACAATATATCAAAAATGAGGTCAGAAGAAATCAGTTCGTTAAAATGGTAAGGAAGGGCGAGACAGCAAATAAATGATCTCTGTCATCAGAGAAGTAACTGACGGCATGAAAAACTTTTTTCAGTTCTTTCTTGTTAATGTTTTAAAAATTAGTTAATTTTTTCCACTAATAATACTAATGTTTCAGACCATTACATTTATATTGTGATTCCATTTTAATTCAATTTAATTACAATGTCTGCAATGGCTTTACCAGTAAACTTTTTTTACATTGTAAAAAAGTAATATTAGAAAAGAGTATTTACAGGAAAAAAACGTTCGAATACATAAGCGTTTTTTTTTGTGGTTGTAAAAATAAATTTCCGTACTGTGATTTATTTTCATAAGCACGAGTTTAAGCAAAAATTACATAATTATAATTTAAACGTCTATTATACTAATAACAGATATACATTGAAGAAAATTTCATATATGTTATTATTTGTTCATTGAAATATCTTTAGAAAAAATACTTAAATATTCATTTATTTATAGATAATATTTAAAAAAACGCATATCCTTTAAAACATTATTTAATTAATTTATTTAGAAATACCAAAAAAATATTTTTTAACCACGATGAAACTTCTGAAAAGATGGCTGCTAGATTATGTAAAATAAAACATTATATTATATTTACATGTGTAACTATCTAGCCGTATTATCAAAGGAAATTCCGGTTTGCCCTTTCAAACTAAATATGGAAATTTGTTCAAGGTTTAGCATACGTGTAATAATGAATGTAGATTCAACTTACGAACATTATGATAAACTGAATTTTCAAGTTACGGACTGTTTGTAAAACTGTATGTTGCTGTCAAAAAAGCATGTAAATAAAGATTATTTTATATGAATAGCCATTGAAAAGAGCTTATTTAAATCTTAAATAAATTTATTTTGCTTATTTATTGTATAATGGAAGCTAATATACAACAGTCAGTATTCAAAGTTAATAAACTAATTAAAACTAAGGCATGTTGTAATTATTGATCTGGTATAATTATATATTAAATTATATATAAATAACAGTCTACGCTGATTTAGTTGTTAAATTGTGTTACATACGTAGACTTTTCAGGAAAATATAAAGAAAATATTTTATTCATTTATTTTTACATTTCAATCAAATACGTTTACATTTTGAAAAATATTTTTGAAATTGTTTACTTAGAGTAGTGATATAGGAGCAATTATAGGAAGCCAATCGTCTCCTTTTTATAACAAAGATGTAATAATTCCTGCTTTATTAATATGAAGTTAATTTTATATTTAACATTTATTGTGTCGTTTTAATCCATGAATAAATTTTGTAGAAAAAAAATAGTTTTCTTGTTGCAATAAAAAGATAACTATAGACATTGTGTAAATAAGTACTTTATATTTATTTATGTAACAATGTATTTTTAAGATATCGTTACTATTAGGATGGTAGAAAAAAAATTGCGATTTATGACCTTCAAATTCATATATATTTTTAAATTTATGTGTTTTTAAGTGATCCAGAACTATTGGATGACTGACGCCTAACTTTTATGCAATCTCTTGAATTGTACGTGGTTCTGATTCAACTAACGTTTTCGGTTCCTCGTTATGAAATGAAGAAGGGCACTCGCGACCTTCTTCATCTTCAAGGCTCTTGTCCCCAGCATGAAATTTTTCGAACCACCATTGCACTGTATGTTCTTTAATAGTGTACCCACACCAAAAGCATAGTTTAATTTACCAGCAGTTTCTGCTGCCTTACCACCCATTTTGAACTCATACAGAAATATTCTGATTTGCTTCTTTTCCATCTTTCATTCAAAAATCGAATTCAAAGCGAAATCAACAATAAAACTATCAATCAATAACAAATCGATGTTACCAAATACAGATAGAAAAATCCACTTTAAAATGATATTAATATGAAAACGATGAAATGACACTCATTGAAAAAAATTAAGGTTGAAATTCAGAAAATAAAAACGCAATTATTTTACTACCAACCTATGCATATATATATATATATATATATATATATATATATATATGACCAACTGAAAGCGTTAGTTGAATCAGAACCATGCACAATAATTCGACAGTAACAAAAGTTAGGCGTTAGTCATCCAACAGTTCTGGACCATTTAAAACAGCTAGCTAAGAAAAATGTATATGAATTTGCAAGTCATAAATCGCAATTATTTTTTCTATAAACCAAATACAATGGTTACTACAAACAGAGACTTTTGCAGCTATTTTTCCTTTTTTTACTTAATATTCATTTTTAATCAATACATTTAATGAGACCCTCGCGTTTCATAGAACTCGGAGCATTTAATTATATTCGACTCTAAAATTTCTATAATTAAATTTTCCTACAAAATTTCAGTAATACTCAGTAATACTCTGGTGAAAGTAGCACCCATTAGACGATAATAATACTTCTTTAAACAATATAATAGGTCATACGCCCCTTAAGATTTTTATACTGGCTATAATCGATTTACTAGAAGCTCACTGACTACTCAGTGTTCTCAATAAAAGTTTCAGATGAATAATAGTCGATACAGAACCGCTTAGCTGAAATACATACTGTATTAACACGTTCCGAGCCACGTCCACCATTTTCGGTACACACTTGAATCTCGTTTCCTAGCCAGGTCATATTTTTGTTATTGATAGATAAAGTGCAAGAAAACAATTGTTGATATCAATACTGCATGCTGTGAAATGATGTTTGTAGAATTTTTTAAGCTGTGCGCCGATAACGGTATACGCGGTGTACTGAAGAGTTGTGCAATTCAGTTTTCTCTCATATTTTTCTTTAATTTTTACATAATAACCAAACTTTTCTATTTTTATAATAAATGTTAACAACTCCATTCATAAACACATTTTATTTTAAATTTTAAATACATAATACATACGAGGTCACACAATTAAGTAATGCGACCGATTTTTTTTCTCGGCCTGTGGTAACACTGCGAACCTGTAACTCCGCCACCGTAATAGCAGATCCCTACTCTCTCGATTGAGACCTTGACCACCCTCGGACGATCATTTCTTCGCCAGCTGTTTAGTGTTTTGTAACAACGCGCGAGTAGTGCATGTCACGAAGCCCACCGAATGAACATCGCTCAAGATTGTCTCGAGCAGGTTGAAAGTGATCCTACTCTTCTCGATCGAGTTATTACTGGTGATGAAAGTTGGTTCTTTCAATATGACCCCGAAACTAAACGACAAAGCCAACAGTGGCTGTCCCCTGGAGCACCAAGGCCAAAGAAGGCGAGAATGAGCAAGTCCAAAGTGAAAACCATGTTGATTTGCTGCTTCGACAGCAAAGGGGTGGTTCACAAAGAGTTCGTACCACCTGGACAAACCGTAAATCAAGTATTCTACCGCAATGTGCTCGAAAAATTACGAAAAAGGGTGCTCAGAGTGCGTCCAGAGATCGCGAAGACTTGGGTTCTGCATCACGACAATGCTCCCTGTCACAGTGCGTTCAGTGTCTCTCAGTTTTTGGCGTCTAAAGGCATCGCAACGTTACCACAACCGCCCTATTCACCGGACATGTCACCCTGCGACTTTTTCCTATTCCTCCATATGAAAAAATTCGTCAAAGGTCGACATTTTGACTCCGTTGAAGATATCCAAGAATCTGTGACGAGGGTACTCGGAGAGGTCCCACAAGAAGTGTTCCAGAATTGTTACGAAAACTGGAAAACTCGCTGGAATAAGTGTATAGATGCGGGAGGGGACTACTTTGAAGGGGATCGCAGCGATGTACCTTAATTTTTAAATATACTCGATTTTTGAATTTTGTCGCATTACTTAATTGTCTGACCTCGTATATATATATATATATATATATATATATATATATATATATATATATATATATATATATATATATAAATAAATATATATTGTTAGACGACGACTGAAGCCGATCGTCTAGATTCCTTATCCGTATGTTACCGTGGAACGCCCTGTTGTTTGTTTATAATAAACATTGAGAGTTTAAGATAAAATAGAACCAAGCAACGGACCGTAGTATATGCTGACGCAGATTGTGATGAACCTCTGGCTTGTACAGATTATCTATTATCCATCGCCGTTGTTATTTGTAATAGTTTCTAAATAAATTGTTATCTATTTTGTGTTAGTATTAACGCACCCCTTTCCCTCGCACGCTAACGATATATATATATATATATATATATATATATATATGTATATATATATATATATATATATATATATATATATATGTATATATATATATATATATATATATATATATATACAACATTAAATAAATAGTTGTAATATTATTTTCATATTTTATTGTTTTTTATATTTATAATTAACGAACTCGTCAATACACGAATATATATTTCAAAAAATTATACATTTCAGAGTCTTGAAATAAATATTATATCAGACAGTAAACATACTTGTTCAACTGAAAATGAGATCACAGTTCTGATCAAATTAACACGAGAAATAAGCTCTCAGTTAGCCAAACACTGCCACTGCCTCGAAGAGAAATAGTGAAGCTTAGAAAGTAATAAGTTTTTTCAACAATTTTTGAAGCAAGAGTAAGTCATTAAAATAAAATTCGATTTGATATACTTATTATACAATCGTACCAATATTTTGAACCGCATTATTCTCTTTAACTTTTGATTTTATATAAATTTATTTATAGTTCTTCTTCATGATCACCTGAGACGCATATTGAACAATGTTTCCAAAATTATTCTATTGCGAAATTCATTGGGAGAAATTATTTTCTAACGAAGCATGATTTGAAAAATGGTCAGGCTGTTTTCTTCCTTTATTTGTTCCAAGATCTTTCATCACTGTGCACTGCTTTGTTAATTTATTGCTATATATGATTGAATGTATAAATATAGAAAGTAATATTTAGTTATTGGATGAGAATAAGGGTCAGAAAAATTAAGTTTTTTTTTATAATTTTCCTCAGTTCTGTATATATCTGTATTTATCTATCTATCTATTTACCTATAGATATATATATATATATATATATATATATATATATATATATATATCTATGTATATATATATATATATATATATATATATGTATGTATGTATTTGTTTCAAAAAAAATGTAATATAAATACAAACAGTTGGAACTTGAGTGAACTTCATATTAAAATTTCTCAGTTGCAATTACTTTATCGTTATAATAATGGATGTTAGAAACAACGAGTGGGTACCAATACATAATAAAATCAGCATATATATATATATATATATATATATATATATATATATATATATATATATATATGCCATTTGATTGTATATTACTATTTTCTTTTAAACTAAATGTCTTTATATTTCTTAAATATTAAATACGATTTGTTTTGTATTGCTGTCAAATAAAACAAACATGTTCTAAAAGTATATCGTAGTAAAACAGACATAAAAAACGTGTCTATATTTTTTCTACTCGATAATTCCAATCAATCGGAGACAAAAAGTTAACTTTTCTGTCTTTTTCACTAAACAAGATTTATTTTATCGATTTGTTAAACATATCTCAAGTACATTTTTATAGACTTTTAAAAAATTGTTCTAGTATAGTCTAGTGCTATGAAAATATATTAAATTGCTTAAATCTCTTCAGATACTCGTATCATTTTGATATAGTTACAACAGATTTTCATAAACGACATATTATGTAAATATAGGTTTTTTTTATTGAAATCTACGATTCAGTTTCCAGTTCATTATTTCAATTCGCACAAAAAATTCTTTTCATGCAAAAACTTTATACGCGAGATTCACATCTTATTTCACAAGCTTTCGTTTCCGACACGCATATGAATATTTCCAAAAACCATTTGTTTGAGCTGACATAAGAAAGCTTTCATATGAAGCATTTTTTTTATTGTCAAGTTCAGAGAAACTGCTCTTTGCATTAATTTTATACTTTTTATGAATAACATTTCATTGTTTCACAAATGTTTCAAAGAACTGTATTCAGTATAAACAGTTTTCCTTGATAATTTAAGAACTATTTTAATATAGTAATTAGTACAATTATAAATACTGATTAATTTACAATTATTTTGTAATAATCAAGGATCAAATTATATATATATATATATATATATATATATATGATAAAAAATAAAACATCGTAATTATAATCAAAATAATTGCACTCTTTTTAAAGAACGACTTGTATATATATTTATTCAATTATCTATTTAATACTGATGTGTTTAAAATTGAACAGACGTACATATATAAAGTATTCTTATAAACATTTAAAAATATTTCGATAAAATTTGAACTGTTTTATATCTAAAATAATTACAAATGTTCTATTAAAAAGTTGTTATTGAATTGGATTTTTATATTTGACTTTGTCTCTGTTCCTTCGCTGATTTGTCTATGAACAAATAGCTTTTTTGATTTTTCGAGGAAAATCCTACGAAATTATTTTTACTCAAATCAATCTATTTTTGTAGATAATCAAGTTCAGAAAGTACACTAAGTTTTAATAGCGTAAATATTTGTCTATTTTTTATGACCACTTGTACACACAACTGATTTCAAAATATTTATCTTATTTTTGATAACGTCATTAATTTACATAGTTTCTTTAATTAAAAATATTAAAGTATTTTTAACATAAAACTAATACCGTTTTTTTTATTATACATTACATTTTCACTTTACCGTTTTAACTGGTATGAGTCATTTTCATTTTAGTCTGAATTCCAGGGTCATAATATTTTTCAATAAAAAAGTCATTTCTTCACACTTAACTATTTATAGAATTTACAAAAGTTTAAAAATAAAAAATATGTTTAACTAATTGTCAAAAAAATAAAAGTAAACATACTTAAAAAATAAATATATACAGATAAAACGTTTAATCTATCTCATAAGTTAAACAAATATGTTACAGATTTATGAAAAATATTTTGATATTAAAATATTTGCAACATATTTTATTTCAAAGATAATTTATATTATAATAAGTCAATAAAAACTGTTATAATTATGGAAGTTTTATTATTATAATAGATATAAATATTAGATTTTAACATTAAACGTAAAAAATTAAGAGAGAATGTTAAAAATATAATAGTATTATACTTTGTGGTGCTCTTCAGATATTATTTAACTTTAACCTTTCACCAAATTTGTAGCATATTTGACAAAATAACTTTAAATACAGGTGATAAATTGGATATTTAATGAATAGGCTTAAAAGTTCATCATATGCAGAACATATGAAACAGTGTTTTATAAATACAAGGAGCGGCTGTAATTTTGTACACATGTGCTCGTAAATTTGGAAAGATAACGCAGTGATATTTGCTCATGTGCATTCTGTACATTAATTAATTATGTGTAACTGTATCTACTTAGTTTTATCAGTCTGGATGCAGTGAAAGTAAATATGAGTATATAAACAATGCGCTTCAAACAAAGTACTTTCATTGAATATTTACAACTAAAATCTTAATAAAGTTATGAAGGTGCATTTGTTGTATTCTGGTTCATTGTACTCGAACTGTACTTCATCATGACAATGCGAAACCACACACTTCAAAACTCGCCCAGGAAGCCTTGAAACAACAGATTTGATATCCTTTCACACTGTATTTACTTCTTCTTATTCTGAATATATATATATATATATATATATATATATATATATATATATATATATATATATATATATGATGTCCACTTATTCTTAGTATTAAAGCGTGATTTCGAAGCAAAAAATTTTAATTCTGATGATCAAGTAAATTGAAGAATTTACCATAGGAACAAACACCAGTGGTGATAATTATGTTGAAAAATAAATATATCATTTGAAACGTTCTCTACTAAACTTTATTTATTTTTTATTTCATTCCAGTACCACAAACTATTCAAGAAATGAGTTCCTATACAAAACACTTAAGTCTCTTTTTGGATATTATTTAAATATCAATAAATGATTAACTCCGCCTGCAATTGTGTCGAATGGATTGAGTAGTCCGATACAATTGTTATCGGTCCTGAGCTTGGATAAAGGAAGAATGTTGGAAGGAAAGGTTAGCATCCTACCATCTACAAAACCAGAAGAATGTTCATAAAAATCGCAAGATGCCTCGGAACAGGAACAACTACGTGGATAGGATGGGAGTTTCTTGCCTGCGATTGTAAAATGGACGACCTTCGGGCGAGGCAATTACCTGGACGAACGTCCATGAGATGAGTACAGAGCTGGGGTCCTCATCCACCGAGCTCCAATGAGAGGCAAAGCAACAGGAGAATACTCCTAGCTTAATAAGAAAAAAAGTGAACAAATGAAGTTAAAATAACTAATCAAGTGGCCGATCTTATAAGTAAACCTAATATATAGTAATATCAAAATATAGTAACTGTGTTCGAGAAACGATTAAATCACATTTTGGTGATTTATGTTGGTATCAAAAAATCTTTTGCATACATTTTAAAGGTAAATTAACCATCTGATACATATTTTTTATACTTTAGATGATAATTTATAAATGTAAAATTAATTCAATATTGCTGCGCATACACTATTATATTATATAATTCTATACAAATTTGCATGTATAAAAACAAAGTCAATGAGTAATTAATTACTGTTTGTTTTTATTATTTGTATTTTTCTAATTCAAAAAGATCAGTGGTACGACCAATATACAATATATATATATATATATATATATAAACTACGATATCGAAATTGGTTAGAAAATACAATCAACAAGTAAATCATTTTAGTACGAAATAATCAGTCCAACAAAACTAATTCTGTCAAACCCACAAACGGATGAACATACAATAAATATTTTAAATTAATGCTAACATTTTATTATTGATTAAAAATAAATAAAATAACAGTAAATATCGATTTAGTTTTTCTGTTTTAAATATAAAAATGTTAATGTAATAATCCATTCAAAAACATTATTATTTTACATATTTTCCTGTATGTAAAAAGAAAACAAAATTGATACGATTTCAGAAAAAAATACAGAATACAATATTCAATACCGATTGAAAATAACATTTACAAATAGACCTCCGGCAATTTTGTTTGAGTTGGAATTAAACCTGTCAATGATTTAAATAATACTTTTCCACTGCATATGAGATTTTAATAAATACATTGATTATCAGTATTGCGAACAGATGTAATACATGTTTTCTGTTGTAGCATATATAATATTTACTACTTTAAACAAAGTTTCATATGAAATGCAGGATCACGTTTTTTATGTAATATATGCATGTTGTGACTCTGATAAAAGGAATTTACATTTTATCGGTTCAACTTGAATAGGAAACACCTGGAATAAAAAATAATGTAATTTATTTACTCAAGTTGTTATTTTCAATAGATTGTATTATTGAATTTTTGATTGTAAATCATCATTATTAATGATTTTAATGAAATAAACTCAAATCATAATAGTTTATAAATAAAAATACGCTAGATTCATTAATTATTTATTTTCATAATTTGTCAATGATTCAAGATATAATTAATTTGATGCAGTTTTTTACATATAAAAAAACAACATTGTCTTATCTTTAAAAGCAAAAACTCATATTTTTCTGTTTATTTCCTGATATATTTCATAAAAGAACATAAAAGTTTGATATTTTTATTATGCGCATAAAAATGCAGCTGTTTTCTATTATAATAAAGTATTACTTTTATTATTGTCTGACAATATTAATTTCTTCTCCTGATATAAAGTAATATAATATTACAAACTAGCATGAATACTACTTTTGCATAAAACTGCTATCCAGTGAAATATATATTATTTATTTCATTAAAATCTCAATTTCAAAATATAATCTTTAATATAAGTAATTTACTTTTTGTATCTACAAAAACAATATCAGATCAGTTGGTGTATAGTCTCTGGTAGTTCATAAGTTTCCTGAAACTTTTCATAATATAAAATATGCTCGTATTTCGGATTCATTTAAGTTACATAAAATGCGATTTTATTTTACTTTAGAACATTACAATTTAAATTATTCATTTTAAGTTGAATTATTGTCAGATTTTTTGTGAATTATGATTTTTTTAAAGATAAATGAATCAGTTATAATAATACTAAGAAGTTGATGAAACTTATTACGAGTATTTTTTGTTTTATATATATATATATATATATATATATATATATATATATATAATTTAAACTATATTTTGTGTATCGTCTAAGAGAATGGAGGCATGGTCAACAACAGAAGAGGATAAAAGACGAATTGCGGCCATGGAAATGGATGCTCTAAGAAGATCCTGTCGAATATCAAGAAGAGATCGAATTAGAAACGAAAGGATCAAGCAATTAATGGGCGTAGAAGAAATCATTGAAGACATTGAGCGGAAACAACTCACCTGGTACGGCCATGTCAGGAGAATGACCGATACAAGACTGCCTAAGCAGGCGATGGAGTATTTACCTCTGGAACGACAGAAACGAGGTCGCCCACGGAGATCTTGGAGCGAAGGAATCCGTAAATTGATCAGGGAGAGAGAATTGGACGAACAGCTGTGCCAAGATAGAAAGGAATGGAGGAAAAAGTTGAAGAGCAGAAAGCGTCGACAGACTCTCTAAACCGCATATATATATTTTGGTAATATTGATTTTGGTTTCATTACTGATTTTGATTCAAATTGGATTATTAAATTAAAGATGGAAAAGAATTAAATAAGAGCAATTTTTTTGTATGAGTTCGCACAGGTGGTAAAGCAGCAAAAACTGCTCATGAACAAAATGATGCTTTTGGTGTGAGTACTATTAAGAAACGTACGGTACAATGGTGGTTCTAAGAATGTCGTAGTGGGGTCGAGAGCCTTGAAGATAAAGGAGGTCTCGGGCGTTCTTCTTCACTTCATAATAACTAACTGAAGGCGTAAGTTGAATCAGAACCAAGCTCAACAATTCGAGAACTTGCCCAAAAGTTAGGCATTAGTCATCCAACAGTTCTGGACCACTTAAAACAGCTAGGGAAATTAATTTGAAGGTCATAAACCACAATTATTTTTCTACTAATCTAATAAATGTTTCTGTCGATTATAATAAGGATTATTACATAGAAAAAATAAGAATGGTTGTGTTCCAAAAAAATAAAGAGATCAATAACTAATACTTTAGGAATGAACTATCTATATCTGTCAACATAATAATCTAATCATATTTCACCTAATAAGGACAACTAAATTAGTTCTACTTAACGTATCAGTAATAATATAACAATCCATGAATAAACATACATTACACACACATATTCTTAATTTGTATAAAAGTAACACATATGCATATTTGTTATTCACAAAATGTTCATCAAAGAACAAAATCTCGTTAATTTAAGTTTAGAAATTCGGTTATCATTTGTAACGTTTATAACTTCTTGTTTTACTATTTATAAAGTTCAAATCTTCACGAATTTCGAATTCTATTTTCTAATGCATATTTTCTTTCGTATACCTGTATTATCTTATTTATATTTATTTTTTTACAGGGTCCTCTATCTATCTCGTATCGTTATTTTTCTACAGTACTGTATTTTTATATAGTAAATCCAGTTGAATGTATATATATATATATATATATATATATATATATATATATATATATATATATAAAGTTGTGCGTGTATGTATCTGTGTAGTTATAGAATGCACAGAAAACATTTCTTCAACTATCACTAAAATCCTCGAACATTTATACAGACGAAAATAAATCGCTATACAATCAATGTTACAGTAGTACTACAGTAAATCACGTTACAAAGGTACTTGTGACAAACATCAAAACGTTTCAGAGATGTTTGAAATAAGACGTGCATCTTCTTTGATACACATGCTTCACAATAGTCGTATTACATTGATGGCGTTTGCGAGATCAAAGTAAACAGTTACACTATACGTTCACACACATTATATATATATACACATATATATGTATATGTATATATACACGTTCACACAAATAAATAGATATTAATAAAGATAAAAAAGTAAGAATAAGAAAAGTGTCAATAACTACTGTCATTTTCATTTTTTATAGGTTTAATGCATTCGGTTATTATTACATCATTAAAGTGTCCATAAGTTTTAGATTTTAATTATTGTTTTACCCGTACAGTCTTAAAACATATGCAATTAATTTAGATTAATAATTTCGTTCTAAATATTTTAAATAAAAAATTTAAAAAAATGCAACTATACTTTCCAATAACGAATCTTAAAAGTGTAAATGAATAAACAAAGATGGAAATGAGAAATGTCATTGTTACGAATAATTAACAGTTCTCATAAGAATTTGTCGAATAATTTACCTGATATTTGCAAGATAGATAAAGACAAATTAAATACATTGAATCTGTTATAATAGTTACAAAATTAAACGGTATCAGAGAAAGAATGCATTTTGTATTGACGAGCGAAATAAAAATTTGGAATTTGTTTGTAAGTCAAATTTTCCTTTCCGTTTTAAATAAACAATTTGTATATGCAATGATGCAATTATTATTGCTGATAAAGATTTTCTTCGATATTATAATAAAGACGAAATGGTACTTGACCACAGAAAAAAATAAAGCTGTTATATATATATATATATATTAACAATCTTTTACACTCTAAATGAGATAAATAAAACGTAAAATATATTTTTCTCTTATTCAACCTTCTGTTCGGAAAAAAATTACAAGACATATATATATATATATATGATATAAGTCTATATTTATTATTTCCACGAATCTCAAAGTATCAAGTTCTAACCAAAATTACCTTTCTTCACATATTTATATGATTTTAGAACATTGTTATCTGTACTTATTTTCAACGTACACTTTGTAATTAAATTAACAACTTATCATGTTTCTTATCAATAATGAGAAACATGTCGATCATTATTAACTACTATCTTGTCTTTCATTCAATTCCACGAATCACATGCGACATGTCACGCGTTTACTTACGTAAGACCAAATTATTTCATCCAGTCTTTCTAATCATTGTTCTAGTGTTTTACCCATATACTATCATGTTTAAAAATATACAAGTAGAACTGTCGTTAAAATCGAAAGTCTATAAGGTGCAAAAATAACACTAGTTATAAAATAAATTCATTTACAAGTGAAATTATGAATTATTCATGAATATTATTATCCAATCTTCTGAAAATATACGTGAAAAGTTACAAAACAGATATTCACTCTACAGTTGTGATGTATTCACTGTGCAGACACAATTGATTGACTCACAAATTAATTCTTTTTTTACTTCACAAATCACAATTTTTTCTAGTTTTCTGATATTTCTGTACATTTTTGGCATTCTGTACATGATAAATTCAACCATGTAATGGCGCATAAGCAAAAATCAAAAATGATCAATATGGTTCATTGAATATTTTTCAGTACATTTTTTTTTGTGATTTGTGAGGTGAAAAAAAATCATTTATGCAAAGTACTTCCGAGTTTGGCATATGCATTTTCATACTTTTGACATATGCTATAATATATGGTACTTTGCTTTTACACACTCGTAATTTTGAATGTCGGTTGTTATTTCTGGCTGATTTGTTGCACATTTTATGTACAACATATATTAGTATTTATATCAAAGAACATTAATATTGTATAGTTCATGCATTTGCACGAACTACCTAACATTCGTTAATATTACATGCGCGAAATTTTATGTGTATGCAACAACAATCAGAAATAATAATCTAAGTACACAACTATGCAAAGTATAAATGCATGAATATCAAAGATTACACACACGTACTTGTACATGCCAATCTGGTAAATACTTTTACTATTAGGTTATTGAGTATAAAATGTCCGATTTCCTCAAGTATTAAGTTTGGGAGTTGCCATCTCTGACATTTTACTTTGAGTGACATTTCCTGTTTTCTTTTTTTATATAGTAAATGTATACATCCTCATCCTTTCAAACGCACGCTTTGGCTTGTATTTAATTAATTTTTAGGACGATTTTCGTGAAACTCCAGATAAGTAAAAAAATCATGTTATTTTCGAATATGAATTCCATCGTGGAACGAATGTAGGGTAAACAGCTTAATATATAAACAAAGTGTTTGAGAAAGATGTGACTAATGAATACACAGTACATCGATGGTGTTGATAAGTTCCGTTCTGATGATTTTAACTTTGAAAACGAGCCACGTGGGCGACCTGAGACCAAGGTGGATAATGATGAGCTGAGAGCTGTAGTGGAAGCGAATCCATCTCAAACTACAAATGAGTTATCAGCAAGGTTTGACGTTACGGTTACAAAAATATTGGACCATGTGAAACAAATCGGCAAGGTAAAGGAGTCAGATAGGTAGGTTCCGCGCGAATTAAACGAGCGCCAGAAGAGAAATCGTCGTGAAGCTTTCCTCCTTTGCTGTCATGACATAAAGGCAAACCATTTCTACACCGTATTGTTACACGCGATGAAAAATGGATTGTTTTTGACAATCGCAAGCGTTTGGCACAATGATTGGATGTAGATGAAGTGCCGAAACACAGTCATGACTGAATATTCATCAAAAAAAGCTAATTGTGTCTATTCACTGCTATAGCGCTGGTACTATCTACTACGGTTTTATGAAACCTGGTAAATCGATTACAGCGTATGTCTACTGCAACTAATTGGACGAAATGATGATGGTTGTGATTAGTAGCTGAGATTGGTCAATAGAGACAAGCCAATCCTCTTGCAAGACAACGCTCGACCACATGTCCCAGAAACAACGCTGCACAAACGACATGAGCTGGACTTGGAAACTCTCTTTCATCCATCGTATTCAGAAGACCTTGCGCCAACTGACTACCACTTCTTCCCGGTTTTGGAGCATTTCTTGCAAGGAAAAATATCAAATTCTCAACAAACTATGGCAAATGCCTTTCACGATTTCATCGCCCCTCGCTCCACAGGTTTCTTCGTTGCTGGCATAAACAAAGTACCATTAAGATGGAAAAATTATGTCGATAGTTTAAGCGCATACTTTGGTTAATTGTACTCCTTCTTGTTTGAAATATAATAAATTAATTTTTTTTAATTCGAAATAGGACATTTCTAATTTAATGACCTAATATATCTATCAGAAATTATTTTCTAATGAATTTGAAAACAACAACCATAAATACTACAGTTTATACTTATTGTATATATATATATATATATATATATATATATATATATATATATATATATATATATACACAAACACACGTGCCTGTGTATAAAATATTTTTTTCTTTTGAAATACAAATCGTAATAGGATACCCGATAAGAAATGTATCTAAAGATCGAACTGCGTTTGAGAAATAGCTACAACATTGAGTTCCGTATTTTACTTTGTAGCATTTACGTGGCGTTAACGACCGTTATACACGATGCTTCTACTTTCAGTTCAGTAATAAATCTTCTTGGATAGTAGCGGTCCATAGTCAAACGGAATCATTCTCGCATCAACAATTCATGTTTATTTCATCACATGCTTTGTTTTCGAATGATTTATTGATAAGCGTGAAAAAATAGGTAATAAATTAAGAAAAGTTCTGTACTTATAAATTATGTACATTTGCTTTTAATTAACGTTTATTTTAATTGGTATCAGTTAAGAATTAAGTTGTTTTGCGATAAAGTTGTGATTTATTTGCATGAAATTGTATACAGAAAATATTATATTAGAAAATCGAAAATAAATGGAATTAATTACATATTATATTCATATCATAATAATAGTAAAATGAAAGATATTTTTCAACAGTAAATATATTAAATTTTAAATTAATAAAAGCTTAAATGAATTAATTGTTTACTAAACTAAATAAAAAATTTAATTTTTTATATAATTTATCCAGTTTATTTTATAGAAAAGATACGCCAACAAAATAAAATTAATAATCGGATACAATGAAAAAAGAAATTTAAACAATATTAAAGAATTTTATTCTGAATATATTGTAAAAGAAAACAGTAAATCTATATTTTATTTTTCATCTCTTTAAAAAAACTTTTGCTGTTCGACTTTCTCCCGAAGTTAAAAATGTCTATTCTTTTTTTATGTTGAAAATGTTTCTTAATTACAAAATATAATCAATTCAAAAATATTTCTATTATTAATGATATATATACATATATATATATATATATATATATATATATATATATATATATATGCAATATAAAAATAAATTTGAATAAGGTTAATAAGAAATTTATATATTTGTATTTTATGGATAATCACAATATTTGAAATCGTTTTTAATTTAATTAGATGGGAGTTTCACAGTTAATTCTATTAAACTGATGAAAGATAATAATGAAATCTATAAATTAAAAGTATCTACTATCATAGAAAACTTGTTTATATATACACTTTTTATAAATCTCTCTCTCTCTCTCTCGCTCTCTATCTATATACATATATATATATATATATATGCATATATACATATACGCAAGAAGTTTTAAATAGAATTTTTCTTCTTTTATATCCAGCATCTACTTTTAATTAACCCATTAATCGCCGCTACGAATTTTTGAAAACGCTTAACATGGTTTGGGTCTAGGTACCTTCAAATTAATTTGGTGTTAAAAAGAAAAAAAATACATTTTTTTATTTTCCACAGTGAGATGTTTTATATACATAAGAGCGGCGACTAATGTTAGTATTATCAAAAAAATTATTTCAAAAGTGAACAAAAACTGTGTCTGTTTTAAGTTTTCAATTCATTTATTTTATTGAAATCCGAATCAAATACCGTGATAGTTTCCAAAACATTTCGGATGGAGAAAAACGTTGCACTTTTTACATATACATACATACATACATACATACATATATATATATATATATATATATATATATATATGGTTCTTGCAAAGTCTACATCTATTCCGGTTTTTTTCTTACTTTCATAAAAATCGAAAAAATTAATAATGTAGTTCTACTGCTATTGAACCAATATTTACTGTTATATAAAAGTTTTGAAAAAAAAATATTTTTAGCAGAGAAAAAAATTTCCAAAGTTAATGTTGGGATACGCAACCGAGGCGTTTAATGGGTTAAGTCCGAAAAACGAAAAGAAATTATAGTAAAGTAAATGTACCAATGAGTGGACACGTCCCACTACCTGGACATTTATGGAATGATCAATAAATATTAAGCTAAATATGATAAATATCAAAAGATATCTGATTGATTTGCATTCGTTGAACATTTGATCATACGTTTTAATATATATTTCAATAATTCTTTTGCTCAAAATATTTTAGAAATTGCTTGAATTGTATATTCAAATGAAATAAATAATCAACGAAACAATACCTTATAATAAATTATTGATTAAGAAAATAATTCTCTCATTTTTTAATTTGTGAATATAAAAATAGTATATTTTAACTCATCCTGGAATGCAAATAACTGTGATTCGTATCTTTATGTTTATTTTTTATAACAGTATAAATATTATATCAGAAAAGAGATTGTACATTAAAAAGATTTCTAAGCGAGTGGCATTGAATATATAAATAGTATAAATCATAACCTTTCTAGATTGAAAATATAACAACGTAATAAAAGGTTTAATTAAAAAATGTACGGTGGTTACTCTGCTAATATTATTTTTATTTTCAGATCAACTTTTTTGTAAATATGAAATACATGAACCATATCAACATGAAATGAAAGAAAAATAAAGAAACATATAAACGAACGCACGGAAAGACATTTTCATTAAAGAGGAGTGCGTCTTTATATTAATGAAAAAGTATCGTGGAAAAACTGTACTTTATATATATATATATATATATATATATGTACATAAACATCTTTCATAAAAGCTGCTTAAACTTGAGTATTTTTGTTTTATTAAATATTTGTCTTGAATACTTATGAAATTTAAATTGTTTTAAAACAAAAAAATATTAATACTTATTCGAATTTTCACATTGTTGCAAAATTTTTATTTTAATAAATAAATTTAATTATCAATGAATATAAATCGAATAAAAAATAGTATAGAAACCATGCATTGAGTTAAATAACAGATCAAGGAGATTTACATTTTATTGTAACGGTTGAATTGAATTCAAAAGCTCGGGTAAAGTATTTAATTTCCGGTGAACGATTGTTTATTTAGCAAATACATCCTTCAATTATAACTTTTAAATATTTAATATTTTATCATCCAAACTCAAATATATAATACATTTTTTCTTGCCAGTATTTTATTTATATATAGAAGTGTTTAATACAAAGATCAAATGATTCTCGAAAAATATACTTTCTTTTAAATATCTTCCAAAATATTTACAGTTCAATAGCTGAATTTTTAAATTTGATATTGCTTAGCAAATATAATAAGAAACAAGAAAACTATGTAAAAAAATACAATTATCTATTCTGAAAGTAACTAATTCTAATTGAAGAAAATCTTCTTACACATGTTTTATATATATATATATATATATATATATATATATATATATATATATATATATATATATATATAATTATTTACATGCCTTGTGTGTATACTATATGTACGTGTACTCGTTTGGATGTGTGTGTTGAAAACTGAAGTTTGAAACGAGTTACTGAAATTTTATCAACGTAGTTCATTTTGTAAATTTATTGATTTTGGAAACTTGACATCGAAAATTCCCTCGTGACATCATTATAAATATATGTTCAAAAGATGACCTCACTGCGTGTGTACATCTCATTTTAAGTTCTATTGAAATTTAACTTTGTAATAAAGTATCGCGTTTTCTCGAGTTTTGTAAATAAATAAGGCATATATATATATATATATATATATATATATATATATATATATATAAATTATACATATATATTTTCAAACAAATAGGGTATTTTTTTCACAATGAAATATAAATTTATAATCCACGAGGCTATATTGCTAATATTTTATATTCAAGTGTATATTTTTGATATCTTCCTGTTTCTCTCTCTCTCTCTCTATGTATATATATATATATATATATATATATATATATATATATATATGTGTGTGTATGTGTGTGTGTGTGTAGATGTATTGTATATGCGCGTGCATATTTAACATAACAAGTGAGAAAATTACAAAATTGGTTATAAATGATATACCCGTAGATCGATATGTATTTCCAATAATATTCATTGTGTATATTTGCTCTATTTTTTAGATTATATTTTTATGAATGTCATTGTTATTGATTTTCATTTTAAATATGGTATGTTTTTTCTGCGTATTTTATTCACAAAATAATATTGATTTTATAAATTAACTAAAAACATATTAAGTAATATCAACGTTGAGTGTAGCGATCAGCTAAGTATTATAAAATATGTTTTTGTGCTCTAATTACTTCAAAACTTAAACAAAAACAACATCAATAGTCGAAATTTCTAATAGTATCTATTCCAACGGTGGGATAACGGAGACTCCCAAAGCTACTGCGACTCCCGAGACAATAATGGGTTTCATTACCATTTCTCCTAAACTTTTATACTAATAACTTATAGTAGTAATGTATAGTCAGATTTTAAACTATTTACTGCAAAAATAAAGACTCAATCAAAGCCTTCAAAGTGTAGAGATTAAATATATATTCTGCTTTGGTGAGTAAGACTACTATACAGTTGTATTTTTTATTATTAATAAATACAATTTTAAAATAATATTTTCCATGATCCTTTAATATTCAAAAATGTATGAAAAGTATTATATGTGGCTCTTATTGTGGAAGAAGTTCCCCACCCCTGATCTATTCTATATTTTAAAAGCTGAACGATGCTTTTATATTGAATTTTAATGGTGTTTTCTAGTGTTTTTAAATTGTAGTTATTTGCAATGATAACAAAACATTTTCTATGTTTTCATGACAAATGTAAAATAAGTGACCAACTAATAGGTGGATCAAATATGATACTGTTTTCAAAAAAGTATTATGTTGAGTACAGTATTATATCTGAAATTAATACGAAAAAGGAAAACGTTTAAAAGAACCAAACGCATTTGGGTTCTCAAAGCAGAAAAAGGGTTGAATTGTCTAAAAAGAAAATGACTAACAGCTGAATTTGTTCGAACAACTTTACACATTTATTGACGTTATAGAATGGAATAAAGATGCAATACAAGAGAAGAACAATATCTTTAGATTTGCCTAACAAAATCAATACTATTAACGAATACATTAAACAACAGAGAGTGTTTTACTGAGAAGCTTTGTTGAATCTTAAGTAGGTAATTGTATAGACTGAAGAAGGTTAACTTGGTTTTCGAGAAATACCATAGTGGAAAATAATATATAATTAAAGGGCTTCAAAAGTAGTTGGAATAAAAAACGAACTAAAATTATATACATATATATATATATATATATATATATATATATAAATAAATATATATATATATATATACATATAAATAAATATATATATATACATATAAATAAATATATAAATATATATATAAATAAATGTATATATATACATATAAATAAATATATATATATATATATATATATATATACAAATAAATATAATTATATATATATATATATATATACATATATATATATATATACACAATACATATATCTATATACATATAAATATATATATATATATATATATATATATATTTATAATAAAAAATTAAATCATATGTCAAGAGTTATTTTATTATTATTATAATCAGAATATATGGAATTGTCACAATACCTCTGCATTTCGATTTTTAAAATAAGAACAGATCTGGTTTTGTTATATTTATACTAGTAATAGTATACTGTATGCAAAAAGTAATTTATGTACCTAAAAAAATATACCTTTGTTTAATGTTATTATTTGAAAGACTTTAATTGATTTAATATTACTTTTTTAGAAAAGAATATAAATACAATTAAATTATTGTAATTGTATTCAATTGCTTCATTAAATTCGTAAAAAATGTATTAAAATATCCCCTCAAAAAAAATTGAGAAACATTCGAAATCATTAACATCTAAATTACGAGTCATGAACATTTCAAGTTATGAAGTATTTCATGGCAACAAAAATTAAAACAGAAACTTAGGTAAACAAATAATAAGAATTTGAAATTTAAATATAAAAAAAATCCTAAAAAATCTATTTCCTCAAAATTAATATTATAAAAATTTGTTAAAAAAATTGGTGACCATATTTTTTACTTATAATTAAAATTATAATTTTATATTATCTTCTTATTAGTAACATTATGCTAAACCATACTATAATAGATATAATTTCTTCAAATTTGCTTATATAATGAAAAGGTAACCCGCATTTGTAAGAACACCCCCCCTCCCCCTCATATATATATATATAAACATAACTGAAATATATACATATTCTATTGCACATATTCAATGAAGTTTATTCAATACTCGAAATCTAATACGATATCAACAAGGATTTAATTATAGAGGACATGAAGCTTCAGTTTTCCTAAAGCTTTCACAGCAGTAGTCAATATAGATACATACGAACGAGTTTAGTATATTGTACTATCGATAGGGTCTACATATTGAAACACGTTACGGTTTTATTAGACGTACGAGTCAATGATTTTAATGATACGGTCGTCGTGTGTTGTTGAATTCATTAACAACACATTCCATTCCATTTTGACGAATTCTAGCGTAGCAATAAATTAATTACGAATACCTTATTTTACAGGTGATATTGGAATTGAAATATAACACTGTAAGAGTTTTAATTATGCAATGCTATTATAAATGTACTTCAATTTAAAAATTTGAAAATATATGTAAAGATTATATTTATACACAATATATACAATGTATTTTTTCACTTATTTACAACACGTATAAAACTATTATTTCCTAAAAAGACTTTTAATAATTTAAGAGCACAATGAAAAAATATTTATATTTTACTAACATTTTTGCCATAAGCTAGATTGTGCTTATTTTTACATTTCTAGTTTATTTGTTCAGTCCTTCCTTTTCAAGTATCGGAAATATTTGAATATATATATATATAATTTAATCTAAAAATAACCTCTGTGTATTGTTGTAATTATCAATTGATAACTAATAATATTAAGACATTTATTGCTGCATATTATAATACAAATGAGCTGAAAACATATATGGAATAAACTTACTAAAAAAATATAAAAATATCAACTATGTTGTTTTTTAAAATATTAACACAATAGCAGATGCACAAATTATTAAGTATAAAAATTAATTCAGTTCCTTTAAACTGAATCAATCATAACTCTGTTTTAAATTAAAATATTTTCTTGTCGTTTTAAGATTTTGAAGTACCAACTTTAACATTTAAAAATATTATATATCTCAGCGAACCGGATGGCATAACCTCACAAACAATAGTGAAGACAATGGCGTTCGGAAAGCATCACTTTAGGCATTGCATACTTTTCGCATGCCGGTTGAAAAAAAAATGCTGCGGGAATGATTTGTCCAGCTATGAAGAAAGGTGTTGTAACACATAAAATATGCGAAAAATGATAAAACAGTAGAAGAGGTCCAAAAATGCAAACGAATTCATCGACTCAAAGCCATTTTCTTTTTTTAATAATGGATTCGTCAGTTACCTAGCATATGGAGCAATTTTACAAAATAATGGGGGAACTTGACGATTAAAATGTATTCCAATTTTCACTTTCTATAAAAAAGCGCCGAATTAATTTGTACACCCAATAATATTTTTATCGCATAAATGACAAAAAAAAATTCTTGTCAAAAATGTTTGATTAATTATGAATGATCATGTTAGATTGTTGCTTACGCGCATTACGATATCCATATACAATGAATCATCTTCAGGGCACCAAAATACAAAAAAATCTAAAAAATCTTCACAGTACAGAAAGATTTTTCTCTACCTTGGTAATCTAAGAAGATAATAATTTTTGACAACAAAACGTTTTCAGCTGTAGATTGAAAAAACAGTTCATTTATCAAAGTAAATTAATCCACTATGTCAGAACTGTATTACAGGGTTTAAACTAGTTACAGTTCTTTATTCTAGTTAATGCTTTTTTTTGTGAAATTGAGAAATAACGTTTTTTAATTATAACAGTTCTTTCTATTTAATCAACATATTATAATCCTACTTTATATATATATATATATATATATATATATATATATATATATATATATATATATATACATAGATAGATAGATAAATAGATAGAGAGAGAGAGAAAGAAAAAGAGGATGGTTGTTGATGGTTGTGTTATATAAATAGATATTAAAAATTTTTTACCAACAAAAACTCCATTACTCAACTCTGAAATTGTGAATATTTTCCCCGATATGAATCAAAGCATTACACTATACACTGTCGGACTTATAAAAGAATTTCCGAAATTCAAACATCACAAATATTTTAAATTTTCCTGTAATATCTCTTTAAAAAAGTCAATTAGTTTAATTCATAACAGCCGAGAATTATTTCATAAAATGTATATCAAAACTATCCAGTTTATAAAATAACAAGCAAATTGATGAAATAGTTGATTAGTTATTTTTTTACTTAATTTTTTGATTAATTATTTTTTAATTATTTCTTCTAATGAACAAAATATGATAAATTCATGTATAAGCGCATGTATATAATACTTTTAAATTTTGAATTTATATATATATATATATTATTTACATTCACTTAATACTCAATTTCATAAAAATAAGCAATTTTAAACAATAATTTGAGAGTATTTCGGATGGATATATAATAAAAAGGATTTATTTACCATCACTGATTAATAGGTGTCTTAAAGACATATTCATCGATTGAATATAGTCCTACGAACATAACAGAATATATGTTTTAAGCTAAATAAACAGTCTATTCAATGTTCGATCCAGAGTGTTTGAATCTTGTAGTCATTTAATCCTAAGTCAACAGTCACAAAATATGCATAACCCACAGGATTTCTAGTCGATTTGCATTTAAAGAGACGGTTGTATGAATTCGCTAATAGTTCCATGCTGATGCCAATGTTTCGAGTTTTCCATATTGTGGTATCATGTTTAAGGTTCAAACATGACTGTAATAATTATTGGTTATGAACATTTCCTGAACTATTTCGAATGTAAATTAATGCCGTTTTTTAATGTTATTTCTATATGTCATAACCTGATTCCTGTTTATATAATAACATAATGAAATTCTTCCTTTATAAAATTATACAATTGAAAACGAAAAAAAGTATACAATTAAGGATAATGAAGTATTATTTACCATTATGAAAAAATTACAGACTAGTGACAGCACTTTGAGACAAATTTTACAATTAAATTACAGAACATAAGATTATAATTCCAAGAAAAAATTTCATATTTTACATCTTGCTAGAAAATATAAAAATATGTTTGTATTTTTCTTATACATTATATCAAGAAAACAGATTATATTTATTTATTGTACAAATACGTGTCGAAATCGATCGATGTAAGAAAACTTCAAAGTGTTACTACAAACAAATAAATCAACAGAAAAATGTTCAGTCAAAGAACACATAAATCTGACATTTATTTAATTATGTATGTACATACAAACATCATGTGTGTGTGTATATATATATATATATATACATATATATAGTAAAAATATCCACTAAAAATATAAAATCATGATCTCGACTTATTTATTTAGGGCGATGTTATTATAGTATCCAAATATGTTTATGTCTCATCTCTCTCTTCTCTCTATATCTATATCTATATATCTATATATCTATATATATATATATATATATAAACAAAATTATCCATAAAAACTTTATAAAACAAGACGTTGCAAAAAATAATCTATTTGCGAGAATGTTTATACAGACATACTAATATATATATATATATATATATATATATATATATATATATATATATATATATATATATATATATATATATATAATTATAAATATACTTATAATTGGAAAAGTGAGCGAGCGTAGCGAGCCCGGGTGTTGGTGAGTGCAGTGAGTAGGGGTCGAAGCTTCCTAGTATATTTATAAAATCAAAATTAACCACAGGAAATCAAAAAAAATCATGACGTCTACTTATTTATTTGGGACGAGGCTTCTATAATATCCAAATATGTTTATTTTTTCATTCGGTTACATGTGGATGCTTGTAATTGACAAATGGGCGAACGCTGAGAGCTCGGGAGTTTACGAGCAAAGAGAGTAGGGGGTGGAACCCTGTAGTGTATATATATATATATATGTATATATATATATATATATGTATATATATATATATATATATATATATAATCATAATTATCCACAAAAAATAAAAAAAATTGTAGAGATTTTGTCATGGATATTTTTTCAAAATATCCACAACGTCGATTTATTTATTTGGAACGGAATTTCTATGATACCCAAAAATGTTTTGATGGTTATTACTAATACATTTCGTGATGTATTTGAAAGTGATAAGCCGTGTGCAGGAAAATTATTTGTATTTGCAGTTGATTTGAAGAAGGGTAGTCGCCATCAAATAAATAAATGCGTGCATAGAAAGCAGTAATTTATGGGAACAGTTCAAGAATCTACAATTAACTAAAAATATGAGAGCAGAAAGAAATGCTATCGAATTTTTCCAATGATGACTTGACATCGGAAATTATAAAATAGATACACCTTAAATGGATACACCTTCTGATATAATGTGCCATAATATTATGGAATAGATGTATCCATCTAATTTTAATATTCGCGAAATTAGTAGCCGAGCTATATTAGCATTTCGAAATAAAAAAGTGGATTCCCTCAACAATCACTAAATAGATTACCAGAGGACTTATACATGATTATTATACATATCACAACACTGTAGGAACCGATGCTATAGATAATGATGATATTTACTTACAATATTCTCTGGAATACTTAAACTCGATAACACCATCCGGTATTCCTCGACACAAATTACAGTTAAAAGTTGGATGTATTATAATGTTACATCGAAATATTTGTAAGTCAGATGGATTATGTAATGGCACGATATTAATTGTTAAAAAAGTAATGGAGAATATTTTGTGAAATTCTGACTGAAGATAAAGCAAGGCAAATAGTAAATATACCACATATTACACTGGGTTCCTCAAGTGCTATGGAAATTCCATTCAACTTAAAGATACTTTAATTCCTGTTTCGTTTAGCATTTGCGATGATCATAAAGAAATCACAGATAGACATGTTCGATAAGACTGGAATATTCGTAGAGTCGGACGAGGTTGTTTTAGGCCATGGGCAATTACATACAATTAATACATAGCATTATCCCGATGTACCAACAAAGCCGGCATAAAATTTCAGTGTTTAGATAAACATAAATCAATAAAAAATATAGTGTATACTGATGTTTTATAATTAAGTTAAACTGTTACAATAATGAGTTTTAACAATATGTCTATTATTTCATTTGGTTGCATGTACAAGCTTATAATTGACAATGGGGCGAGCGCAACGAGCAGGGGGCGAAGCCCCCTAGTATATATATATATACATATTGAAGAACTAGGCATTTTTATAAAAAAATATTTATACAAAAACTCGAAATGGTTTGGTTATAAATGAATCAATAAAGTATATGGATTTGCGCTCAGTTCTTTATCGTCTTTTCAAACGCATATTTTTCATCCCTTTAATATATTCGTATTAAAGGCCTTAGAGTATTATTTTATTAAACCAACAAGAATTTACAGTCAAATTTATAATAATAACAATACGCAACAACCTTATATATTTATCAAATTATAGATACATATTTAAAATGTAATTTTAAAAATTTTAAAAACATAACATACACCTTTTGATCAAATATTCATCATGCTAAATACATTATTTATTTAAATTGAAATTAACGAGCTTAACTTCTATGTTTCAATTTGGATAATGAAATATTTCACATACACAGGAAATATGAATAAATTATTATTCTAATTTTCATTTAAAATACCATAATGTTTTTTTACAGAAGGAGCGTTAAAAGATAAATTATTTACAGTTTTTCAATTGTTGTTTTTAAAATTGTTTACAGTTTTTCAAAAAAATTATTGCTTTTTGTTAAAATTTTTTTTCATTTTCATTCAAAAGTTCTAATTAATTTTTATCCCTAAATTTCTTTTTAATTTTTATAAAATATTTTCTAGTTTATTTATTATAATATTTATTATATTGTTTTTTTTTCTCTTATTTATTAGAAATATTTTAATTGCAATACAGTTCTTGCCATATATCTAAATGAATTTTCATTAATGGAATCTTTTTCAGTCCACAATTCAAAATAAAGACAGAACTTGAATTCAAATTACAGTAACTTATACAATTTTATATTAAAATCATTAAATACACGACCATTTCTTAAATAAAAATAATAGAAAAAATTAATGGATTTAGAAATTAATATGATTGTTTTCAAATAAATCTTATGTTTTACATATTTTACACCTTGTACTTTTTTTTGAAATCTTCAAATCAAAATATTTCAAATTAATGAAATGTACAATTATTTTAGTTCTAAATTTTGCATAAATGAAAAATATTAAATTTAATCGTTCGGTCTCAATTTATTCAAATAAAGTAAAAAATAGATAATGAACATCAAATGGATAATTTAAGTTCATTACAAAAATAAAATAAGCTAAGTACAGCAAATCGCACGTTCAGAACTATATATATATATATATATATATATATATATATATATATAAAACAGATAAATTTATAAATTGTGGTATAAAAACAGAGACTAAAACAATGATTTCCCACGAGAGATTTAAAACGGAATTATTATTGTTTTTTATTCAAAATTTTTCATAATTTTAATAACGAATATAAAAATCTAATTACTTTGTTTTCATTTAAAAGACTATTTTTAACTTTGGATGTCGTATATTTTTATTTTGTTGTTTACAACCAACGATTTAAATGTATTTTGTTTTTACAAAAAAATTACTGAGGATTTTTAAGTTGAAAATAGAATAATTAAAATCTATAAATAGAATATCGTATATATAATGAAATTATAAAAGCAGATTAAGTTTTAACTGAATAATAATTCATCGCTCTGTTAATCTTGCAATGTTATCAAATCTCTATGATCACTATTAGTGCTTTAGTAATGTGTACCTACATGTAAAGCAATGGCTATATTATAAAATAAGGTTATATTTACAAGCTGTTACTTTTATGTTATAATTCAATTACGGATGTACTGATTAAGAACTTACAAATATAAAAAGTGTATTATACAATTAATAAAATGAAGCTTAATGAATTTATTTCATATTTTATAGTTTTAATAAGACATTATCAACGGCATGGGATTTAGACAGAGGCAAAATGCTCACTGTCCAGGGCAGTTAATTTTGATGAGAGACACATTTTGAATAACTGAAAATATCATTTTCAATCATAATTTCGATTTACAGGTAGCTCAAATGTGAAATGAAAAATTAAATCTAAAATGTTTGTAGTTGAATTTTTGTTTTTGAAATTTATAAAACTGAACTTCATAATTTGCATTTTTCTAAATAAATTAATTAAAAATTTGACAAATTTTTTAGTGATCATTAAAATTTTTCTGTTGAAATGTTGTAAAAATTACCAACAGTCACGGATTTATCTTCATTCATTTGGATAAAATTTGGGGGAAGGGACGGAATTTGATTGGTGGCCAAAGGGCGAGACCTGGTGTAAATTCGGCCCTGACTATCAAGTAATATATATTTACAATCGATGAAGATATTATTATTTTTTAAATGTTTTAAAAATAAATATCTAAGTTATAATAATAAACGATATAACAAAAAATATAAAAATATTCTGTCTATGAATTTACTCTATTTTAATTTCTGTACATGAAAATTTTGTTTGTAAAAATTGAACCTCTTTATCCGTACAGAAGTTAACTTCGAAAACTTTTTTCTTTATTATTTAAAATAAAATGAAATATTATATAATATGTATAATCGAGACTATATGTAAAGGGTATAAACAAAAACGGTTCAAAAGAATGTATTATATTATTATAATAATAAAAAAGTTTACTTTTTTATAATTATAACGAACAAGTTTACTATTCAATGATAGTCGTTGCCTTTAACCCCTTTCAGTATTTAACAACATGCCTAAAACAGTCATGTCAATTTTGTAGAGATGTCTATAACATGCTTGGTACGTTAACATTAAATATATAATGTTTTCAGAAATTTATTATTAATAGTCTAAAGAGGATTACTACAGATGTGATATTGGTACTTTTAAGTGGGAAATTAATAATTATATAATGTAAATTATTCGGATTTTTCTGTAAGTGCATGACTATTTTTACAAGATTTATATACACACCTCGGTAAATAAATTAAACCATATTGAAAAGTAAATGGATTAATTGTAATGTTACTTTTGCTTAATTAATTTTATAACATCGATTAAACTGTAAAAAGTTATTTTCTTACCTAAAATTCGAATCTTTAAAAACTTAACAAAAAATGTTCGGTTCAAAATGTTCAATAACTGATTATTGACTTATGATTTATGGCATATGTATTTCAATAGTGTTGATATTATACTCAGGGTATCAAGATACAGAACCTTAGCGCCCTGCAAAGGTACATAAAATGCACCTAAACAATAATCAGAATGATCAATAATGAATTATTAATTATTCTGATTAGAAAAAAATGTGTGATTTATGGTGAATAAAAATTTAATTATGAATGTGAATTTATTCAAGTATCAAAACTATAATTTGAACTATCAACATTTTATCACAATATATTTTAGACACTGTGGTTAAAGTTATTTTCAGAAATGATTTTGTTTACCCTATAAATCTCCAATAGATTTTTTGTGGAAAATATTCAATGAGTCATTGTTGATCATTTTTGATTGATAGTTATGCGCATTTCCTTGACGAATTCATCGTCTTCGGAGCGCTAAAATGAAAGACAAAATAGATTTTTTGTACGTTGGTGCTCTGAAGATAATAGCATCGTTATCGAATTCCACATAACTAATAATCAATACATGATGAATAATTATTTATTGAACATTTTTTTCCAGGGACATTTTTTTGTGGTACATGATGTGAAAAAAAATCATTTGTAAAATTATAATTCCGTTTTTTTAATATTCTGCAGACCTATTGGTTCTATACATATTTATAACTTCCTTCAATCGATAGAATAATAATATGGGATGAAAAAAATCCCTTGTAAAATTGTAATTCCGTTCTTTAATATTCTACAGACTTATTGGTTCTATACATATTTATAACTTACTTTAATCGATAGAACAATAATTGTTATATTTGTAAAAACAATTAATATACTTCCTTTTTTGAATTTAATTGTTATTAATCATTAAATTCGTACTGGCTAATCGATTGTAACTAATTTAAATATTGTATTTTTATTATTATTAAAACATAATTGTTATACGAATATACATTAGTTAATAAAATGTATAATCTGTCTTTACAATTTTAACAAATATAATTTCACTTTTATTACGATTTTATTTTAAAATTTATATTATCATATTGGAAATGAAAAAAAAAACAGTATTAAAAGATATTTCTTTTCCAAAAAATTCAAATATGAAAAGTAAGAGTCAAAAAATAATATATATATATATATTTATATATACATATATATATATATATATATATACATATATATACACATATATATGTATATATATATATATATATATACATATATATACAAAATGGAAAATCATGGAAAAGGCCTTTATCCAGCAGTGGATTAACAGGGGCTGCTGCTGCTGTTGATGATACATATATATATATATATATATATATATATATATATATATATATATATATATATATTAAAAATTAGTCACTCATAAGTATACCGTATTTTATAAATTGAATTTTAACAAAACGAATCATGAAAAATTGCTCAAGTATAGAGTTTTTAGTCAATCGTGTCACTTGAGTAGCTAAAATGTTTAAATTAAAATTTAGTCTGTTCAATAAACAGAAGAAATACTTCTATAAATCTTAAAATTGAAACAGTCCAAAATAATTACATTTTTTTGTTGTACCCTGTTTGATAGACAACAAATTACAAATCCTTCATACAGTAGAATTTCAGAAAAAACAGCAATTGAATACAATATAGTTAATTATAACTAGCACGAATTGTTTAGTATCTATTACATCGAAAATCTATTGAATAATTATAAGCACTTGAAATATAAATAGTTATTATAAACTCGAAAGAAAATTTGAATCTATTACGCTTTAAACAGAGAAGATAAAAAACCGATACTTTTATTTGTTCGTGTCGGTTTTACGTATTATACGAATATTCTATCCATTCAGCTAATACATCAAAACTCCAAACCAGCCGCTATTAAATATCAAAAGGAGCGAAAATTTTCCTCGAAAAGATGCCCGTCTTTGAAATATAAATCTCAATGTAAGGACAACAGAGATTTATTTTACGTTATTAATCAAGTACCATTTTTAATACGGTAATTTTTCCGTGCTGAAACGAAATTTTATGAAAATTGATAACGGCTTGCATCGCTTCAAATTTAAAATTATGTTGAATACAAGAAGTAATACTTCTTTTTAGTCTGCTATTCAATATTTTACACGTGGGTAGCCATAAATGTTTCATGTTTTACGTTTTCAAAGGACACTTTTTTAACAATGTTGACAGTTTATTTTAAAACGTATATTTATTTCTTCTCAAGTAAAATTTTTAATAAAAGCACAAGTGTGTATGTATGTATATATATATATATGTGTGTGTGTGTGTATATATATATATATGTGTGTATATATATATATATATATATATATATATATAAACACATACACTTGTTTCAACAATACGTTTATAATGAAAGACATTTATTTTTTATATAAAAAAAAGTTAAACGTCACATATATAATAAATTTTAATATTCGAAAATATAACTAATAAGAATAAGAAATGTAAAAAAATATTTTTAATTACATTTAATAAAATAAAATATTCTTTGTTTTATATGGTAAAATTTACACAATAATTAACATACATTAATATTTTACACGATAATTTTACATTAATATTAATATTCATTCCATTACTTTTTTTAATTTAAAAATATATGAAGAGATAAATATACGGTCAATAATATTAAATCAAACAGACATAAAAACTATATCATTGTATATTGTATAAAAAATACATACTTTAAATAGTTGTATAAAATAGAAAATGATATAAATGAGTGTAAGAAGGATATTGATGATTTATACATATGAAAAATTCATAGAATAACAAATATAAGTATTATGAAGATCCTAATTGGAAGTAATACGTTTATTCATACATTTTAAAAACGCTCACAAAATACAATCATAACCTTCTTTTAATCGGTATTGATTTTTAAATCGCATCATAACGGTAACCAAGATATAACCAATAATAATTTCTTAATTATCGAGATAATGTTCAAATTGAATCGGTCATTTCAAAAACTACATCAGTCATGTTTATTTCAAAATTGTCTAGATATGTATCTCGCTTATAATCTAATGTTAAGGTGCATAATTTATATTCGCCATCGGATTCTAGTAGAGTTTGTTTCCTTTCTTCGATTGGCCAGCTGAATATTTTATTGTAAAATGACATGTGCTCCTCAAAGATAGTATCTTTTAGTTTTTTTAAATCGCCTATTTCTTTATACTTTATCGAAATTTTCGATTTATATGCTTTTGCAGACGGAAGTGACATCACAGCTGTAGTATGTTTTAGTGGCTTGAATGTGTTTTTTGATGAACCATCTATAAATTCCTCAATCTCCACCATCCTAACATTATTATCATCGTATTGAAAGCTCATGTATGTTGAAGGAGCAAATGTTTTTTTCTAGTGTTTTGAAACCCTTCTCCCATAAGATTCAGCTGATAAACATTTTTGTAAAACGGAATCCACCATTTTTTAAATTCAAAAATCTCCTCAGTTTGTATTTCTTTTACTGAAAATTTTATGTTGGATTGAGTAATCATACTAACGTATTCTTGGACACATATGTACGATCATGTTTTTATTCACTTTTCTTAATGACTCCCAAATCATGGCCATTAGGCAAAAAAGAATAACCAGATTCGACAGCTAGACACACCGCGGTTGATGTAATTTTTATGCTGAGTATGAGGTTACTATCAAGGATCTAAAAAACTTTTAAGGTAGTAAAAAGGTTAATAAAGTTCTCAACAAACCTAAATAAATGATTATATGATATTGAAATGTTAGAACAGTACAGCGAATGATCCAAAACTTGACAGAAAAACTTAATTTACGAGTTTTAAGTAATTTTAACTAATTTTTAAAATTAGTTCCTGTCTGCTGACAAGTACAAACTAAGTATACAGATATCAATTTTAAAATTATTCAAGTGCCTAATACGTCGATGGTTTTATTGAATTGTAAATATTCATAATAAAAATTTTCTATCTGATGTCACTCATAAAATAGCATATTTTTTGGTGTAGATTTGGTTTTAACGTCAATGGCGGTTAATATATCATTTCCTTTGTTTTGTATAACTATATAGCAACAGTGAACCAATTTTGTATTCAGTTTTATAAAAATCTGGTGATTTTGACCTGGAGAATGATGCTAGGAAGGAATTCACTTCTTTGCGCGTTTGGATTTTTTTTATCAAGGCTATTTTACAAGAATCAGAACAAATGGAAATTAAAGAGGCAAGGTCTGGGGAATATAAAGTCCAGATGAGGTTGGGGGTGTTCTTTATATCTTTATAAATGCAATAATTTTTTAACGAATTTCGTTTTGAATTAAATTTTGTCATTTATAACATATAATTGATTTAAAATCAAATTACATAATGTGTTTAACTAATAAATGAATGAATGAATGAATATATATATATATATATATATATATATATATATATATATATATATATGTGTGTGTGTGTGTGTGTGTGCGTGTTGTATTTACAAACTTTTAAAGCGTAAGCAATAAAATAACCCAGACAATAAAATAATCTTTCATGAATTTCACTACTGCCGAATCGTTGAAGCGTGAAGTTTAATTTTATATTTCAAACTCCGTGACTCAATTAGAGTTTGATTAAGAATTACGTAGATATTTGATAAAGTTGAAAATATCATCTGAAGTGCTTGTAAAAATTTCATTTCAACATTTATCTGATCTTAATAAAATGATATTTTGAATTAATAAAAACAAAATAAATAAAAATTTGCTCTTTTCACATACGGAACTGATTCGTACACTCATTTAGATTTAACTGAATGTAGAGATCTAGTATTGACAGCAGTGGAATAAAAAAAAACCTTTTCGTAATATATTTTAAATACGTGTCACGATTGTAATGCAAATTTAATTAATAGGATCAATTCATCTTGGAATTTAATTAAAAACTGGAATATAATTCAGTAAAAGAATACGAGGATATAAGAGTGACTACTTCAAAAGATACCAGTTAGATTATAATGATAATGTATAGAAGTTATATCATTACGTTAATTAATTTTCTGTAATCATAAAAAATGGTCACGAGTACTTGTAACAGTGTTCAAGTATGGGAGGTTAAATTATTGCAAAACTTTTCCAATCAAAAATTCTTTCTTTAACATACGAAAAAAATAAATGCTCAGAAAATTATAATTTTTTCTTTTTTCTATATTTTTTTTTCATTGATTAACTATTATTAATTTTTAATTTAATTTATTATTATTGTATATTTATAGACAAATTAAGCTATAAAAGAGTCAAGTTCTTATTTTAGTAAATAATTTAATTAAAAAATAAAGTTAATAACATTTTCTATAATAAACTGGAATATAAGAAAAGGATATTTAATACAAAAAATATATTTTTTTTCAATGGAATGTAAAACGATTTTTTTTTAGTTTAGAATAGAGATACAATACAAAAAAAATACATTGTTTGACATAATGAGTTTATTATTTTATTATTTAAATTTATTCTGGAGACATTGTTGAAAAACATTATTTCATTTAACATATTGTAGTAAATACATAAGATTGGTAGGAAAATAATTTGGTTTTGTTTTTTGAATTCTAATCTTAATTTCTTTTAATGCAAGTGTCATTTCATCGTATCCATGTTAATATCATTTTAAAGTGCATTTTTCGGTCTGCATTTTGTTAACACCGACTTTGATTTTATTATTAATTTTGGTTCAAATTGGGCTATTGAATTAAAGATGTAAAAGAAGTAAATAAGAGCAAATTCTTTCTATGAATTCAAGACGGCTGATAAAGCAGCAGAAACTGCTTGTAAAGTAAACGATTGTTTTGGTGTAGGTACTATTAAGGAACCAATGGTGCATTGGTAGTTCCAAACATTTCGTTCTGGAGACGAAAGCTTTGAAGATGAAGAAAGTCACGGATGTCCTTCAGTTCATAACATTTTTAATAAATAAACTTGTAATTAATTGGTAAAAATGTGTCAATTCTAATGGTGCTTATTTCGATTAATGAAGTTAATTATTAGCTGAGAAAAATGTACATGACTTTGAAGGTCATAAACCGTAATTATTTTTCTACTAACCTAATAGTCTGGTAACAAAATCAAGTGATTTGATATTCGCCATTTGATTTTGCAACTTTTGTACCACAAAAAAATATTATATAACTTATTAAATTTAATGTTAAAATAATTTATTTTTATATATTTCTAACACTGTGGCTAAATTTATATGATTTTTTATTCGCTTTACAGCACAAACATTTTTTGGCAGAGATTTTTCTGTGTAATAATGTTAATATTTCCATCACTCCTTTATGCATAAGCAACAATTAAAAATGATCCATAATGAATAACTGAACATTTTTATTCAGAAAAAAAATGAGTTTGTGAGGTAGATAAAAATTCTACCTTTTACTAGTGAATTTCTTATTTTTATATATTTTATCATTTTACATCCAATTTCTATAATCATAATCAATAAATGATTTATTAATAAAGAATTAAACAATCTTTACTTATAGTTCTATTAATACAATAATTGATCACTGTGTTATCATTAGTTATTTTCATTCCTTATTTAAAAATAAGTAAGCAAATTGTTAATTGGCATTCAGGACAAACAACTAAATATTTGGGTTATGGAGCCCATGTGAAGTTGAGAAACGGAGTCATTAAATCGGTTACTAGTGATTTAAATCGAAATCGTACAAACTGACAATAATTTTTTTTCCATATGCCGTTTTATAACGTATGTAACATTTTAAAATTACTTGTATTTATATTTGTCTTGCTTTCAAAATTGTATAACACATATCTGATGCTGTTATACCACAGTCTGTCCTATTTGTCGATTTTTTCTTGTTTAATTCATTTGATACTATGAAATGACAACTGGTAATAACAGCCTAGCACTAACTGTCATTTATGTCATTAAAATGCTTTCTTCTGAAGTTTGGTTGTTATCATTTAATCCACATTTTATACGTTGGAATATTGGATTGTTTGGATGGGATTTTTTCTTGATTTTTCGTTATATCCAAAATATTATTTCTAAAATTCATTTGCTAGTTCCACGAAAAAATTATTTACGAAACACTTATCCTTGCAAAATTCCTAAACCATTTCACAAAGTTAAATATAGTTCTATATATGATGCAAGATTTTGGCTACTAATCACTGTAATTTTATATGTGTTAAGAAACGAAAACAAATAAGTATATGTTTATGAAACAATGAATGTTTTGCACAAAAACTAAATCTAGACAAAGCAAATACATATTTATTTATATCTATATTAAATTTTTCCTGTACAAATGTATGTATATATATATATATATATATATAGATATACATACATATATATATATATATACACCTCAGAAGTCAATACGAGTAAATCATTAAGACATAAAGTAGAAATTCAATTCTTCTGATAATCATGAATACAAATTTGAAGTTTACATATATTTCATGTCATCTATTGGGATGTTTACTAGCTAATGAGTTTTTCGTTTTCATATTTACATGTTTATGGGAAAATGAGAATATGATTGAAAACTTATGCCAATTAGTTTATATATATATATATATATATATATATATATATATATATATATTAAATACTGAACACATAATAAATAAATAATTTCATAACAAAATATCGTCAAAAGGAACAAATTTCAAATATTTTACAAACACTAGAACGAAATTTGTATTATAATTTTTTTAATTCAGAACTAATTTACACATTTCATAATTAGATCTACATTTGGTTATCATATTAATTAAAATAATCTGCATGTAGATTCTTATAATTCATTTTGTTCCATTGTGATTTATTGTTATAATTTATTAAAATACATAAACAATGATTCAATTTTGTGTGTATGTTCATTTTGTAAAGATACTATCATCTACTTAAAAGTGTTGAGCAATTAATATGAATTGAAAAATAGTATACATTCTTTGAGACTATATTCACAACAAGATGAAGTCCTTACAATTTTATCCTCTTTCTCCGTTTCCGTCTCCCTGTCTCTCTCTCTCTATATATACATACATATTTAAAACCATTAAAAAAGTTCTATATGACTCAAAATGGTAACAGTGTTTAGAAATGATCAAGTAAAACGTTAAAAAATAAATTAATTACTATATATATATATATATATATATATATATATATACAACAAAATATATTTTATTCTGTCAACAAAAAGAATATACATATATGTATACACATAAAGAAACAAAATAACAAAACGTTAATATTAAAAATATCGTCATTACATTACTAACTCGTAAATTAAAAATAAAAAGTCAAAATTGGAAGAATTAAAAAAAAATTGTGTAAAAGTTTATATTATATGGTTGTGTGTCAAATAGTAATAATATTTTTTACATAATTAAAGATAAGTACTATAAACGATGAATAATCTAAATAATTCATATAACACACACATACACACACACACATATATATATATATATATATATATATATATATATGTGTGTGTGTGTGTGTGTGTGTGTGTGTGTATTTTATTCACACACACATTTACTAATATATATATATATATATATATATATATATATATATATATATATATATATATATATATATATATGGCTATGTGTGTGTGTGTGTGCGTGAATGTTTGGATTTGTATCTATATATATTTTTATATATATATTAGCATCTGCATACATTAGTGCGAATATGAAGGTACATAACATTTTCCTCTTCAGGGAATCCACTTAAAGCACGAAGCTTGGCAACACACGTTACATCTGACAAGCAGAATTAAATTATTTTCTAGACTACTACGATAGCGCATATCCATGTTATATGCCATTAGTTCATTTTATGCGATAAAATAAATTTGTATATCTTATTTCGTAAAATATGTATATGTATATACATATATATATATATATATACAAACTTTAGCAACACAATGCACATAAATATATAATGACGGATATAGATATTAAATACACAACTCATGTGTCTATATATATATATATATATATATATAAATATTTTGTTGGTAGAAAATAATTGCTGTTATTGTCTTCTAAATTCTAACCTTAATTTTTTCAATGAAAGTGTCATTTCATTGTATTCATATTAATATCATTTTAAAGTATATCTTTCGGTCTGCATTTTGGTAACATGGACTTTGGTTTTATTATTAATTTTGCTCCAAATTGAGCTATTGAATTAAAAATGGAAAAGAAATAAATAAGAGCATTTTTTGTACGAATTCAAAACGGATGGTAGTCTAATTATATTTATTTATACAAGTAGCTAATATTTTGATTTATGTTATTATTGTACAATTTAAATAATAATTGCTAAAATCGGCAAATAAATATAAATATTAAAATTATATTGTTACGTTTATTAAAATAGATAATTTTAAACTTAATTAGTACTTATTATTATTATTTAAAAAAAAATATTATTATTTTTTCTATTTCCATTTATTTTGGTCCACTTTATTATTATTTAAAAAATAATAGTAAAGAGGACAGTATAAATTTGAATACATTTTATATTATATATAAAAAAGTTGCATTGAAAGCCGCTGTTTGTGTTTTTTGAACATTTGTTTCAATAACAATCAAAGTATTTGCCCTCGGAAGCTATGACTTTTTCCCACTTTTCTGGTAGAAATTGAATTCCGCGACAAAAGAATGATCCGTCTTTTGAGCCAATCCATTCGGCAAGCCAATTATCGACTTCTCCGTAGTTATGGAAATATGTATCTTCCAAAACGTGCTGTATCGATCGGAACAGATGGTAATTGCTTGGAACCAGATTCGGAGAATATGCTGTGTGTGGGAGAACCTTCCATTCGAGTTCCATCCGTGTTTGTTTCACAGCTTTAATAACATGGGGCCGAGCGTTGTAATAGAGAAGAATCACTTTTCGGCGATTTGATGCAACTGATAGTCGTTTTTGTATCAAATTATCATTCAAACACTTCAATTGTTGTCGATAACGTTCGGCGGTAATTGTTTCCTTCGGTTTCAATAGCTCATAATACACGACACCCTCCATATCCCACCAAATAAAGAGCATTGCTTTGTAACCGTGGATGTTTCGCTTTGATATTGACGTTAATGGTTGGCCAGGATCAACCCATGATTTCTTGGGTTTCGGGTTGTCGAAATAGATCCATTCTTCATCGCCGGTCACGATACGCCACAAGAAACTCTTCTTTTTATGTCATGTGAGTAAAGAAGTCGAGATGTTTAAACAATTAGCAATGGCATTTTCGGTCAATTCATGTAGCAGCCATCTCCATTCTTTCTGGATCTTTCTTGTGGCTTGTAAACATCGTAAAATGGTTGATTTATCGACTTTGAGCTGTTGAGCCAATTCTTTGGGTGTTTGAGCAGAGTTTTCTTCCAATAGAGCTTTCAGTTTTTCATCTTCGAATTTTTTCGATTCACCTAGCCATTGTTTGTCGTGAACATCACAATCACCACTTTTGGATCGTCGAAACCAATCTCTACATACTGTTTCCGATTAAGCAGATTCACCGTAAGTTTTCGCAAGCAGTCGATGAGCTTCAGCTGCACTTTTTTCAGATCAAAGTAGTGTAGAAGTACAAAACGGAAAAACAACTTATCGCGTTCCATTTTAATTCGGTTTTAGAAAAGCACTTGTGTAAACAAAGGATGGCGTCTGACGACTGAATTTTAGTAGGAAATGTTCACACTTCAAAATGATATAATAGACATCAGTCAGTGCTCAAAGCATACGTCCCTAAAGCCATCTACACGTGAAGCGGCTTAATGCAACCTCCTATTACTTTAAGTAAGCATTGAAGAATACAGACAAGTATCATAAATGTTTTTTTATACAATACATACATACATACGCATACATACAAACATATATATATATATATATATATATATATATATATATATATATATATATATATATATATATATATATATATATATATATGCTATGCAAGTCCAGTCTAGACTAAATCATTAAATGAGATTACAGATAGGGCTATATCAAATACCAAATTTATATGATTTATATGTTTATGTAATGGACATACCTTTATACAGATATTATGTCCATATATTATAACTAAAATTGGGTACATTGTAAAACGCACATGTGGATGATCACCAAAACCACTATATACAGAACTTGGCACAATGACGCTTTTGGCTCTGAACTAACCTTTACTATTTATTATTATCATATGGGACACATGCCACAAAACAGTGTGGTTTGAGTAATGTCACAACTATGATTATTAATATATGTACGTGTTGGTAGGTGCATAGTACATTTAATACATATTTCAAACCACATAAAATATTATTTAACACGGCAAGAATTTACAGAAGAGCCAAAATCTCTATTCAGTATAAAATATATATATAATTACCCTCAAAAATATAAAAATATTCATTATTAAATAAGTCTTATAATCAAACTGTTATATAAAACGTACTTTCTACTGAAAATTAATGTGCATTTTGTAATATTTTAATATTTCTGTAAATAAATTAATATATGAGATAAATCAATACTTTTTCGAAAAAAATTAAAAATAATAAATTCATCATCTACACAAAACAATGATCTTTCTCTCTCTCTCTCTCTCTCTCTCTCTCTCTCTCTCTCTCTCTATATATATATATATATATGTGTATATATATATATATATATATATATATATAAATTAGGTTAGTAGGAAAATAATTGAAGTTTTTGTTTTCTGAATTCTAACCTTAACTTGTTTCAGAACATCATTTCATCTTGTTCATGTTAATATCATTTTAAAGTGCATTTTTCTTTCTGTATTTTGATAACTTCGACTTTGGTATTATTATTAGTTTTTCTTCAAATTGGGCTACTGAATTAAAGACAGAAAAGAATCAAATAAGACCAATTTTTTGTATGAGTTCAAAACGAGTGGTAAAGCAGCAGAAACTGCTCGTAAACTAAACGATGCTTTTGGTGTGGGTAATGTTAAAGAACGTGCTGTGCAATGGTGGTTCTAAATATTTCGTTCTAGGGACGAGAGCTATGAAAATGAAAAAGATTTCGAGCGTCTTTCTTCAGTTCATAACGTCCAACTGAAAGCGTTAGTTGACTCAAAACTACACACAATTCGAGAGCTTGAACAAAAGTTAGGCGTTATTCATCCAACAGTTCTGGATCACTTAAAACAACTAGGAAAATCAAAACTGGGAAACATGTGTTTGAATTTGAAGGTCATAAACCGCAATTATTTTTCTATCAATCTAATATATATTCAGACATATATCCGTAGTACGTATAATTTAATATCAGCTTTATTGTATATTTTTAAATAAAATGATATTCGATTTCATCTTAATAGAATGTTTTTATTATGTTTTATAAGCTATTATAAATAGAATGACTTTTATTATCAAATTGAATGAAACATGTTAGTTGCGTGTAGATACTTCCTATTAACCCACCTTGATGAGAAATAAATGTCAAGTACATTAATTTAATTACACTCCATAATCAGTTATTAACTAAATGAAAAGTTACTTGCATTTCTGATATATTTTTTCTAACTGTAACAAATTAAATTATTAATATTTTTGTCTGTTTATTACTGGTATTTGTAGTCTATAAATATTAGTTTAAATTATTTACATATTTCGTATCAAAAATATAAATAAAGTAAATACCATTTTAACTACAATATTTTAATAAAATTTTCTTTTTTTAATGCCATGATTATTTATATTCGATTAATTAATATACCTGTACACATAATACATTTATAGAAAGATTTTTTTGGAAATATATAGTTTTCAGAATTCTATAAAGATCAAAATAAGAATCAATAATAGATATGTCTTTAGTTAATAGGCAGAATGCGATAAGAGATTTTCACATAAAAAAAACTCCACAGTTTGATAATAATAATATTGTTTCTAAAAAAATCAAAACTCTGGAAATAGAATTTCATATAATGATGCACGCTTATTTCAGAATGTTTTTTTTATATATTGTATTACTAGTTAAATTTTCAAATAAAGAAAAATCTTCAAAGAGACAAGATTCACGAAATAATATTTATTGTTAATTTTTTAATTTATAAACTGTTGTTACAGTGATTATACTGAGAGATGTGAATTAAAAATGAAATCTTGAATTTGTTAACCAAAAACATGTTTTATTACATTATTCAATTTATAAACTTAGAAGTTAATTTTAGTAACAAGATCAAAATGATCAATAAATGGTTGAAACTAATACGAAACAATTCACCATAAATCATTTATTTTGAACAGTAATCGAAAGTAGACAGCATATATTCTACGTCTTCAAATAAATAACTATTTGTAGATATAACGAAATGTCTGGATGTAATCGATATTTATTGCCTTCGATAAAATGGATCATATTGTCATTCACCATATATGTTTACTATTTCAAACTGCACTCCAATGCGCTATAATGCGTGTTAGTTTTAAAGAAATAGCTGTATTAAATGTTACCGTCTAACTAGGTGTTAATGTTACACCTACAATAAATATAAAAACTAATTACTTTTCTTAATTTAAACTATAAAATTTATGAAATTTGCAATTATCATTACCTAAAAAAAGCAACTGGGCATAATGAAATATATTTAAGTAAACAAATTATTAATCAGTAAAAATTGCTCTAACATGAAAATATATTATCAAAAATAATAGAATTTACATTCTTGACCATAAAAAAATATTAATAAAATCATTCAAAATAAAAGTAAGTACTTAAAATATATTATTAATTAAATATTTTATAATTATAAAAATCGTACTTGAAATTTTCACCTATCTTTTTTAAACCAAAAAGTTAAAAAGTAAACTTATATACATCAATGATATTTTACATCAAATTAAATGTACTCTCTGGAACTTAGCGCTCCGAATATAGCCTCATTATCGAAAAGTGCATACGCTAGGATCGAAAATTGAAATAATCAATGATTGATCACAAAATTCATTTGTGGATACGTTAATGGAATATTATTGGATTGACAACAATAATGAACAAATTATATATATATATATATAGAAAGAGAGAGAGAGAGAGAGAGAGAGAGATAAGGAGAGAAATGTGGCGGGGTAATTTAAAATTTACTTAAAAATGACATACTTGATGAAAATAGTAATGGAATACAGAAAGTCAATTAATCTATGAGGAAGATCCCTAAGAAAAAATATATAAACATAAATGTACACATATGTTAATGTATGCATATATGCATGTGTGCATGCAAGCATGCATGTATGTATATATGTATGGTGTATATACATACGTAAATAGATGTCCAAAAAATGTATGTATATATATATATATATATATATATATATATATATATATATATATATATATATATACATTCCGAACTTCTGTTCATTTTTATAAATTCAATTTGACTAAAACTTCTTGAGCTAATAAAAAGGATATACATCTTTTGAACACCGGTATATTTTACATATATATATATATATATATATATATATATATACAACTATTAACTAACGAATACAGAAACATTTTATAGTGGAACATAAGTTTTTTAAAAAATATTACTTTTCTTGGAAAGAGATAGACTCACAATAGATATACTTTTCAAATTCGTTATAGTTTATAAAACCCTGTACTTTATTTGTTCTAATAACAAAAAAAAAAACCTAAAATAAAAAAATCAATATAGAAAATAGAAATATCAAACTTACAAAAACATAATAAGTTGTTTATTTGTAAGGAACAAAGAAAATATACATTTTCTTCAATCATTCCAGGAATACACCAGCATAACTTTGTTATCAGAACATATAAATTGTGTATGATTGTAAAAACAAGAGACTGAGAAAGTCAAGACAACTTAATTAGCAACATTTTAAAAAATCAACTACGATAACCGTTAATGCAAAATAGAGAAGTGTAAATCTGATAATTGGCTGTCATTGACATAAACATGTTAAGAAAGGTGTATGCAGTTTTTTAACAAGAGAATAAATTTGATTCAACTTTTGTACGGAGTTTTAAATCATTCCAGTTTTCTAAATTATAATTGGTTTTTCGTAATTTACATTAACAGAATTCTAATTTCTACATGCCAATATTTTAATAAATTTCTTGGATACTAAGTGTAAGAAATCATTTTCAGTTTACTTATTTCTTTTCCCTACCAGCCATATTTGTTATAAACATAGATAATTAAATTACAATTACAATGAAAGATATTTTATTATATATGTATATATATATATATCAATTTACTACTGTTTATTTATAAGGAATATCCACATAAATTCCACATAAATAGTTTCTAGAAATATATCAATCCTACAAATACATTCAGTAAATATTTTGAAACTATTTGTTGCATGTTTAATATCAAATGTTACGTTATCACTGAACATTATTAACAAAACTATAACTGATCAAATGCCTACCAATTAATTAATTTCACTTTGAAAACGAACCTGGAGAACATTTCCAATTTTAAAATAAACGCATGTAAACATTACTGTCAGGTAATAAAAATAACGGAAATAGAAGAATGGAAACTTTTTCATTATAAACAAAAAGTACATTTAGCAATATTTAAAAATACATAAGTATTATAATATAGAACGTTATAATAATATACATGCTGTAATTCTTTCATGTAAATAAATATGTCTTCATCCTACTCCTGTACTGAATGTATTCGAGAAAATTTCTGAGAATACTGTTTTGTCTGTGTTCTACTTAAGAATATTTACGTATAATAGATACAGTCTTTTTTCGTAACTATTTATTTTAATTAGAAATGTTTCTTTTATTTCAGTTACCAGATTTTATACTGAACGTCTTTTTGTACATTTACTGTCATTTTTTTCATTTTCATTTCTTTTTTCCTCACTTCATTTCTTTGACGTATTAAATTATTTACACAAGATTCATTTGTATGTTATATATATATATATATATATATATATATATATATAAACACAACATACATATACAATAAACAATGTAATTAAGAAAAAAATATAATAAATACTGATTTTAAGAAAAATCATATAACAAATAACAAAAATATGAAACTGGGGAATCGATGAATAATAATTTAAGTACATTATATGTTACATGAGCGGATTCAGGTTAATCTGAAAACTTCAACAGGTATTTGCATGGCAGATTTATGTACATACATTCGTATTGAACATCTGTCAACAACATATTCAGTTCAAAATCAATTGTTAATTGAATTTTTTATTTACATTTAGGGGATTTAGAACTCTTTCAACATCAATAAACTGAACTGTGCACGAATACAAAACATTACATATATATATATATACATATATATATATATATATATATATATATATATATATATATATATATATATATAAATGAATGATTGTGTGCGCATGTATGTATACGCACCTTAAAAACTTCCAGCTCAATTATTTTACGTTATTTTGCAATGGTGTAAAGGACGAAGCTTGTAAAAAACTTTACCACTTAGATAATTGTTTTCAGAGTAAAAGACAGAACACGCTTTAAAGTCAATCCATGCTCCACACATTATTAGACAATATTTATCAGCATTTATTATCGCTTGGTTTAAAACCTCAAAAATTATATTGATTTAAGTAAGGTAACACTTAAAACATCATAAAATATTGTTGAAGAAACATAAATTATTAATTTTAGAAATAAACTGATAGTTCCAAAATATTACTAAAATAATTTGTTGCTTGGAATGAAAGTATTTTTGAAATAGTTCATTGCGGTTATAATTGAATCGATCATTTCAAAAACTACATAAATCATGTTTTTTTCAAAATTGTTTTTTTTTTGTCGAAATTAGATCCTTGAGGGCAGTCTCATGTTCAGCATAAAAATTACATTAGCCACGTTGTGTCTAGCTGTCGAACCTGGTTATATTTTTTGCCTAATGGCTGTTACTTTGAAATTATTAAAAAAAATCTGTACGAAAGCATGATCTTACATATATGCTAAAGCACATATGGGCACCCCCCGGCCCCCGAGTCGAAGCCGACCCTTTACCTCTTTTGTTCCGGCCTTAATTTAATTTCATCCAAGTTTGTCTGATTCAGGGTGGAAGAAAACATGACGTGTTCTACTAACTCACATTAACCTCTTAACAGGGGAATTAACTTTGTACCAATATGATTTGAAGATATATTTTATATTTATATATTAGAGGGATCCATCCCCTGCTCGCTACGCACTTTAACTTCCTCTGGGGGACTCCCCCCCCGTTCGTTAACACTTACTCCCTTAACAAATAACAGAAATTAACAAATTATATACACGAATAATCCGTATAAAATTTAAGTCGCAAACGGTGATCGTGTGACTGATATCAACCAATCAAAACAGAAATCACGTCACCGATATCCACCAATCAGAGAATGAATAAAACGCACGCACAGAGTGGCGGAACCATTTTTTAGTTACAGAGAGATTTACAAATTTTAAAATAAATAAAGTTTCAATCTTCATACTTTTTCAAGATTACCTAATAAATATATCATTTAGCTGTTATTCAAACTTTTCAAGAAATTCAAATCAATTTTGTATATTTATATGTTTGATAATAGTTATATATATATATATATATATATATATACATATTTTTACATTTGAAACACTTCCGTGTTCTTTATTCAATTTTTAGTTAATATAAATTATAAAAATAAATATTAAAAATGTTTGTAATGTAAAACTAAATATATTATCGCTTTTCAATACTTGAATTTTTAAATATGTACAGGAAAAGATGAATATAATACGTATACTTATAAAAAAAAATTTTTTCTTATTAAAAAGCATTAGATTCTTTTCAAATAATGAACAACATTAAATGAACTCTATGGTTTTCTATTATTTTTTTTAACTTGATAAACTTTTCCTAGAATTTTCATACTTTTTGATATCAGCAATGCTGAATAATATAAACTAAATGAACCAGTAAACTCTGATTGGTATGCTTCTTTAAACGAAACTTTGTATTTTTATCAGTACATTACTAAATGGATATATTAGTCTATAATAAATTTTACCATGATATTTTATACCAAAAAATCATAAACACATTCATTACTTTATACTGATCTCATAGTTCTACCTCAATGCATCTACCCATATATATATATATATATATATATATATATATATATATATATATATTTATATATATATATATATATGTGTGTGTGTTGTGTGTGTATGTGTATATGTATATACATATATATATATACATATATATATACATATATATATATATATATATATATATATATATATATATGTATGCATATAATTGCATGTAGGTGTGCGGATTATCTAATAAAAATTTAATTAAATACAATTAATCTTAAATATAAATACATCTATAAACATGTAAACAAGAAGTGAACATTTATGACCTTTATATACATATATATATATATATATATATATATATATATATATATATATCTTTAGTTCTCTATACATAAAACCTGTCGTCAATTTAATTTTATTTTTTCCTATGGTATAAGTTTAACAGTATTTTTGCTGTCAGTGGATACGCTTGTGTTTTCTCCATTCGATTACTTTGATCGTCGTACGGAACATTGCATTTCACACATGCGTTTATTTTTAACCATCTGTACAGGCAAAATATTATTAAAGTATATATCCACTTGACGTAAAATCACACTGAAATGCGAAAACGTCAATTTATCTATTACTGTGGGGTGATTGTCGCACAGTGTCAACGTAAAAGAGACCTTGGAATAAAAGCAATTGAGGTATTGTATGTTCTGTTCAATTCGTAAAAGAGCATTCACACATAAATGGCAATTTATTGATTGATCATGAAAATTCGATTTATTTTCAAACCTCATACACATTTTTTTGCAAACGTGTGTTTTGTTTTAATTATTTTTGTTCTCATTTTATAAAGAACATTATCTATATTTACATTCAATAATTCTGTACTTATCGAATTATAAAAAAAAAAACAACATATATATATATATATATATATATATATATATATATATATATATATATATATATATATATGTATCGTTTGATAAGATTACCAAATTGCTATAATACAGCACCGCCATTTATTTAGTAACGTCACGGCTATCAAGTGTCACTTTTCAAAGCAGCATAGGCGAATTTTAGCCAGAAACGATGTGTTGTTCATGGTCTAAAAATGTTTTAAGTGAGAATTGTAGCATTGTCGCACAAATGGAAAAAACAAGCAGGCCTTTTTGATCAATTCGTCTTCGTGGATAAAACATGGATCTACCAGTACACATCTGAGTCGAAAAAGCAGTCAAAGCAGTGGACAACGACTGGTGAAAGTGCGCCGAAGAAAGCGAAGACTGTTTTGTCGGCTAGGAAGGTGATGGGCACTGTCTTTTGGGGTTTCCAAGGAATCATCCTGATCGACTACGTAACGAAGGTAAAAACAATAACATGAGCCTATTATACAACATTATTGGACCGTTTGAAAGAAGAGCTGAAATAAAAACGACTAAGATTGGCACACAAAAGTGCTCTTTCACCAGGACAACGCTCCGTCTCCCAAACTGACCGTCGCAATGGCAAAATTGCACGAATTAGGGAATTTAATTAATTCCTCATTGACCCTTTTTTTGGACTTGGCCTCTTGCAACTTCTTCCCTTTCCCAAACTTAAAAATTTGGCTCGATGGGAAAAAATTCTCGTTGAATGAATATAATCGCCGCCGTCAATGCATATTTTTCCAACTCTCTGGACTAAGTGTATAGCCCCAATGGAGATTATGTTGAGAAATAAAATCGATTTTTTCCAAAAAACGACGTTTAAATTGCTTTTTTTTGTCATAGCTATCAAATGACTCACGTATATATATATATATATATATATATATATATATATATATAAATTTTGTTGTGCAATTCAAAATAGCTATTATTTGATAATAATTTAAAAACTATTTTTCTATATATAGAAAATAATTTCATCGTAAAATTTCTTTAAAACATTTTTTTTTATTTTTTGTGTAGATCGAAAGGCGTACAACTGAAGAGGTGTATACAATTTCAATATAATGATGACGATTCCAATATAAAAATGATGACATTTATTCAAAATATTATATTCACTGAAGCTGTAGAGTAAAAAATTGTTACACATTTTAACATTATATTTTGTTGTTAATTTTTATAAACTTTTCTAATAAAAAAACTGACTCTCATTTTATGCAGATTATTTGAACGTGCAATTTTTTAATTACTGTTATTTGTTAAGGGAGAGCGAACATTGGCAAGCGGGAGGAAAAGTTCCTCCAGGGGTCGGCGAGTATAGCGAGTAGGAGGCAGAAGCCACTTGTAATCAAAAAAATAATCGTCGTACAAATTTTCAGTAATAGTTTTTAGTGAGTACAATTAATTATTCACCTGCATTTTTAATATTAAATTTACTTTAAAACAATTCTGTAAAGTAAAATTTTTCTAAAATTTCTATTTCAAATTTTTTCAAAAAATACAAAAAGTGTTTCGAGAAATAATATTAAACAAAGGGTGTGAACATAGCACCAAAATAAATATGAATCTTTATATTTGTTTATTCCAACAGTTGGTATTATTGTTTGGATGGAAATGTTTTATGTAATTTATTAAAAAAATAATAAATTAATCGTAAAATAAATAACCAAAATTCATACATAACATTTTTTTAATTGAATATTATTTAGTTTATTTTATCAATATAATCTATATACTTAATTAACTTATCATATAATAATACATATCAAGTGGAGTCTATGCAGTTTTCTAATTATACTTATTATTCAAATTAAAAAAGTATGTTGTTAATTCGATAAGTGAAATAATCAATATAGTACACATACTGCAATTAATTTCAATAGTTACATTAAAGTGATGTTTCCGTGTTATCAGTTTTATAACCATGTCTTTTAGGGATTACATACAATTATTTGAATAAAAGAAACATTTTTTTAATATGATTTGAAATTAGAGCGATTTAAGTACGTTAAGAAAAAGATTTTTTTCTACTTTAGTGCTCGGACGATGATGGCATCATCATTGAAATGTACATAACAAATAATCAAAACTGATCAATAATCATATATTGAACATTTTTTTATTATAAAATTGTTTGTGATTTGTGGAAAGAAAAAAGAAACCGTCGAAAATGTGTAATCAATAAGAAAATATGACCTTCATTAGACGCAAAGACATTAGAAGAGGAAAACGGAATTAGCTGACGGAGAACGGGAGAGGAGAACGGAAGCTGCAAAGTAGATTGTGAAAAGAAATTATACATGCAAGTAATGAGAGTGCATCTGAGTTGAAAATCGGTAAAATTAAAGGAGTTTCTGAAAGTGGCGACAGTAGACATCCTATCAATTAGTTTATAAGAAAAGATAAAATTACTAAGCGAAAAAAAAATACAAAAACCAGTAAAGTTTGCCAAAGATGAATACAAAATATATTGTAAAAGTGGTTCATGACAATCTTGAAAATGAATTCAAAATTATCTATACGTATTGCAAAAAACATGAAACGATTGTCAATATTAAATTAATCTAAAAAAATATGAATAGTTAAGGTTGGATTAATTTTAGAATAACAACAGTTTTAAAATATTTATTTTATAGAATTAATGACATTCTCTAACCGAATAAATCACTGAACGTTTTCATAACTTTATCAGTAAAAAATAAGTATCTTGTCATTATATATAACTTAATATGAATAAAGAGAGGTGATACAAATTAAAGAATGAAATATTTGAAAGCATTAGCCATATTTCTACTATTCTTTAACACTTCTTGTAATTATAGGCTTAATATTGTAATACAGTTAATTAAATTTGTAAGTTGAAAAGATTTACTTGGAAAGTATTAAAATACTATATATAGCGTTCTAATACTTTCCAAGTAAATCTTTCTAACTTTTTGAGTACAAAATGTAAAACAAAAATACAAATTTGAAAATGTATAATAACTTCACACATACACACACCCATACACATACACACATGCACAAACACATACATACATACATACTTACATATATATGTGTATATATATATATATATATATATATATATATATATATATATCATACTTAATTAACACCAATAATGTTCAATCAGAGAACGAAAAAAACGAAAGAAACAAAGCATGTTTTTTGTCTGATCTAAATTTGACTAACGGTGAAAAATAGCTACAACAAGTTTATTTATATCCAACTGAACTAAAAATAGCCACGATATATGCAGACGTGAACACGATAATGCACACAATATGACAGTAACATTGTCGCTTCACTGCTTTTCTCGTTACTGTAAACCACGTATACTATGTTATTTAATTTGAAACCGCTCGTTAAAATTTAACTAATTAATATTGTTCTTTTATATATTCATTCAGCTACTTTTTGTAATAAATGACTATGTGAGATATAAAACCTTTTTCTCTAAATTCAATTCGTTCCTTTTTATAAATATCTAACATCCGATTTCTCAGTCATTAATATACATGAAGTTAATTATTTAAAATATAATATGAAAAAAGTCAAGCAAAAAGAAAAAATAAATGAAAATAAGAAGTCATAAATAATTGAAATGCCACCAAAATTGAAGATAAACGATACAGTAAAACAAACATATTGATAATTTCGGCAAAACAATAAACGACACAACAGATATTTCTTTATTTAAATATTTTTATGTCAAACTCAAATAATGTATAATACATTTTATTTTTCATTTCAGAGGAGAATTTTAAATTTTACTACACTGTTTGTACTGCTTAATTTCTATAGTTATTTGTATCCTCAATGAAAAATATCATTTTAACACACCAGATAATCATAAGTAATTAATTTGAAGACTTCATTCCCTGTCACTCTTCATTATAAAAAAAACGTTTGCACCGTTCTGTACGCTAATTACCTGCACACTAAAGCGTTAAAAAAATCATGAAAAAACAGTAATAAGCTTTGATGTGGAATTAAGAAGTACTAAATTCTATGTAGGTATTATTTACCTATAGGAAATTTAGAATTTTCAAAATTATTTTCATTGTATATATGTACATTTTTAATTTAAATTTCTTATTTTGATTTTAATCATTTTTATATTTTCATAAAATATTTAAAAAATGGTATATGCAGTTTAAGAAACAGATTATCCATATTAATATGTATATATATATATATATATATATATATATATATATATATATATATATATATATATATAATTCTTTACTTTATTTTAAAAGAAAAAAAATAAAAGATTGCTACTCACACAAGTTTCAAAATATTGTTGCTTTCGAAACTCCATATTTTTGTTATGAATAAAATAAATGTTAGCAACAAAGTTGAAAAGAAAGTATGATTGTCGTCGACAGCCTATAACTCACTTTTGTTAATATATAACGGTCCATCATTTTTTTTTTGCAAGAGTACGTCTACTGGCTTTATTTTCCTTCATCGATTTGAATGACTTTTTCATCAACCATATTTTGTCAACACGTACTTGACATATATATATATATATATATATATATAACTTTCAGAATTCACGGAATGAATTTATGTGCGAACTATTCACATCCTTAATAATTCCTAGCAAAGTTTGAAGCCTGATCGAAAATCGACGAAAAACTTATACTAAACACGTTTCCTTTTAAATGAATAATACTTTTTCAAACTTAATTTCTTCGAAAAGACTTCAGGAGTCTTAACAGTTAAACTTTTTTTATTTCCAATTTACATCCAATTTTACAGTTACTATGACTAAACTTAAAAAAAAACTTGTCAGAATAAATAAAAGTGATTCATTTTATTCTCAGTATTTTAAAATATTATTAATTGAGTATACATTATTATTTAAATATTAATGTATACTCACTTCACTTTTAGATGAGTTCTTATGTGAAACAGATTAATAATCGAGCGTTAATGACTTTAGTTGTCAACGCGCTTTTAAACTAACTCTATTAATAACGATAAATACCTATATATATATATATATATATATATATATATATATATATATATTATACATATATATATATATATATATATATATATATATATATATATATATATATATATATATATAAAGAGAGAGAGAAGGAGAAATAGAAAGAGGAAAACAAAGTATACTACTGTTTTATTTCTATAGTTAAACTCTCAATGACTGATTCGTTTTATTTATTCAATTAAATTATATTTTAAATTTAGTAAAAGTACTTTTATGTATATTTTCCTTATGAAAATGTTATGACAATTATATATATATATATATATATATATATATATATATATATATAACAAAACAAAATATGATTACCAATATATATTTTTGTCTAACAGATACGTTAGTAGAAAGTTTTAACAAGCAATATTCTAACAAGAATGTAAAAATTAATTTAAATAAAAAAATCACTTCCATGGCTGACGCTTCGAAAAAAAATATAATTAATGAATGCCGCTATTCAACTAAATATATATTTTATTTTATATCCTTTTGATAAGTTTTTAATCTATGAAAAAAACAAAGCAATGTACAAACAAAGATATAATTAATAAAAAGTATCATTTATTTTTATCCTACTCTCATCTTAAAATTAAATGTATGTATATATATATATATATATATAATTTATTAAGAAATTTGATGATTAAAACAAAATTTCAATGTTATATCAAATTAAAGGATATAGCGTTCAAACTACTAAAAACAAATCAAAGTTATATCAAAAACCAAAAACCTCAAACTACTGAATGTTAGACTATTGCAACATAAAAACGGTAAAAACATATATTTCTAAGATAAAAATTAAAGCATTCAATCTAGTTTTCAATTCCTGTACTTTTCTAAAGACAATTTCTGTACGAGATATTGTAAAAATTGAAAATGTGAGAACAGAGATATGATAAAAATTGTATGATGTTATGAAAAATGAATTTTAAGTCAATAATCGATCTAGAACCAGTTTACACACACTTTAGTGTAGATATTTTTTGTAAAGAAGTGAGTCTGTATTATATATACATATATATATATATATATATATATATAAGTATATATATTTATATAAATATATATATATATATATATATGAAAAAAAATTCTGAAACAACGAATTTAAATTTTACAGAATGAAATTTAATAACGAAAAAATATATATTCGTATACTATTTAAGTAATTTATTACGAGACAATGTTTTTGTTGGATACGTTAATTTAAATTTTGTTCATTTTATCTACATGTTGGAAAAACAAACTTCAACATGTTCAAATTAAAATATTTAATTTCAGACCACGATTGTAATTAAGATCATCAATTCTCACAAAGTTCATTACACACAGTTAAATTAAAAATAATTACAACACAAAGCTTCTATTATTCACTCTCTGACTGTTTTTCTTACATAACTCATGCGTATATACGATTACATAAATATATATTCGCATACGTACAAATATAAATTTGTACAATATATATATATATATATATATATATATATATATATATATATATATATATATATGGCTGGATAATGAGTGAGATACATAATAATTTGTTCGTGTTACAAAAATATATTGAAAAAACATAGACTCTTTTCATACTTACTAATATAAAATATTTAATTTAAACATAATGCTTACAAAATTTATATTCAGTGATCACATTTAATTGTAATCTTACAATTTGGTAAGACTACTTAAAACACTTAAATTTAAATATTGTCAATTTAAACCATAATTAGAATTAAAAACCAACACCTTTTCATTCAAAATAAATTTGTAAAAAATGTAGTGTAAAATTAAATTCAAAATATATTCTAGAAATAGAAAAATAATGTTTTTTTCAAAATCCAAATAAAAACTTCAATTTTCTTTAGATAACACTCTGTAAATCTTCGTGTATGAACTGTGTGTGAGTGCATATATATATATATACACGTATGTATGTATGTATGTATATATATATATATATATATATATATATAACACATAATAACTTTTCATATGTATTGATATGCAGATACTCTGAGATTGCTTTTTGATACAACGCGAGTGAAAAAGAATGATTGAATTACTAAACAATCGGAGTATGAAATTGCGTATAAATGTGACTATATATTGATATAAAAATTATATAACGTCGTTTTTTATCTAGCTGAACTTAGAACTAGCGTTTTTAACATGTATTTTTGTCTAAATCTTATACCTAATACATATTTCAGATTATATTAAAAAAAAAACTGAATTCAGTCCTAAGATTACTTTTAACTATAATTTTATATACCGTATTATTAAATCTGTGGATATTTACGAAGGTTATAACCCTTATAATATTAAAGTTGAATGAAGTTACTACTTTTTATAGTGATTTATATAAGATTTTATTATCATGATAAGCTGGTGCATCGGGTGGAAAAGAATATGAAGACACATGGTCTCGAGAAAAAAGAATGCTAGTATAAAAACCAATAGAGCAAGAAAAATATAAAGATTGGGATACCATAAGAACCGTGAACATTATATATATATATATATATATATTAGGGGTACAAGAACATTTTTTCATTTAGATGATATAGTGCTGCTGGAGGAAATCGAAGCAAATCCAGGATTAACAATTAACAAAAATTGACTAATAGACTTCAGTGCCTCTAGTCAACACTATAAGAATATATGAAAAAAAATTCAAAGCTCTGAAGAGAAGGCTCTGAAGAGAAGGTGTTTATGTAGCGCACGATCTTACTGAAAAAAAAACAAAATGGTTCGGATAAACACGTGTACATCACTCAAGATAAGGGTCTCCGTTGAACCTTTTAAAACATATTGTCACAGGTGGCGAAAAATGGATCCTTTATAACAACAAAAAACGTAATAAGCAATGGTTGTCGCCAAATCAGAAAGCACAACCATCTCCTAAGCCAAATTTGACCATTCGAAAGAAATTGGTCTGTATTTGGTTAGAATATAAAGGAATCATTTATTATGAGACGTTAAACCCGAGAGAAACTTAATTTTGATCTCTATTGTGAATAATTTTGATCTCTATTTTAATTGAATCAGAATTTAATCAGAAAATGGCCAGAAACTTTAAATAGAGGTGGCGTTATTCTTTAACACTACAACGCACGACCGCATGCAGCTAGGAAGACAAGTGAAGATATTTCCTACCTTGGTTGAGAGGTTCTACCACACCCTCTCTACTCACCAGACATTGCACCCTCTGACCATCACTTATTTCGGTCACTAGAACATTTTTTTTAAGAAATAAGACAGATAGAGATGTGAACCATGTTAAAATGACCCTTGAACAATTTTTTCTAAAAAGAACCGGGAATTTTATAAAACAGGAATATTTGCCCTTCCTGATAGATGGCAGAGTATGATAGATAATGATAGAAACTATATTATTCAATAAAATACAAATTTTTCCTCTGAATTAGTTTTTATTTTAATATAAAAAAAAAACGAAAAAAAATTCCGATATCCGTAATATATATATATATATAACTAAATTCATTTTAATTAAAAAGTATTGATATATTATGTCTCTTTTCTGATTACATAACGCAAAGAGAAATAAATCTCACTGTATGTGTGTATATACGTCATATACATTAAATATAAAATAATAAATGAATTTAAATCTGTCTATCTATATACCAAATATTTATTGGAAAAACACATTTTATAAATAATTACAGTTTATTGAAAACAATCAAACAAATCCATCAAATGTTTATTGGAAATGAATTTCTATCATTCCTATAAAAAGTTTGTTTGAAATCGACTTTGACTAGCCTCATAACAAGTTTATTAAAATTTTTAATTACATTTGAAACTAGTAATAATGATCAACAGTACATATTTTAAATAGTTAAGGACAAAGTAAATATTCTATTATGTATTAAAATGATTACAAATTTCGCGGTCACTTGTGCAGAAATAAATTTGTTCTCCATTTTAAACATGTGTCCATCCTATGTATAAAGATGAACAGAATATATAAAATAGGTTTGGATAAAGTAAATATCTTTAATATGTTGAATTATGTTCCGGATCTAATCGGTAACAGTCAGTATTTTTGTAAATATCGCTAGACCATATTTACTTTATATCACATCATGATTCTTTTTGTGAAAGTTCGACAAATATTTGAAGTGGGGTCGTTGAAGAGATTAGATACCTAAAGTTTATACCGTAAAATTATAGGGAGTAACTGACAAATTTGACCTCAATAGATCAAATAGTTTAGTAATGTATAAGAAAAAGAAAGATAAACATATATTCATATATATATATATCAACATGAGTGGTTATAACATTATCAAATCAATTTAATTTTACAAGATGCGTATAATCAACGCTAAAAGACGTATATTCTATTTCAAAATATGTTTCGGTTGTGTTCAGCTAAGCTTATACCCTATTTTCAAATTCACAATTGAAAATAAAATATATCCTTCGGTACACTTCTTTGAGTTGAAGAAAAGAAATGAAAAACACGGGAAAAAAATCTAGGGTGTATGAAGTAAAACATACAATACAGTTTCAATAAAATAGATATAAATGTTCTTATAATCACAAGGTTACTCACAAGATGAATTTTATTGTAATGTGAATAAATTCATTTTAACATCAACCTGCAATATACGAATTAAATTTATTATATTCATTGTATAATAAATCTCATTTGTGATAAATGTATTTTAATTCGCTTAACTTTAAAAATAAATATCAACTCATTTCTAGATATAAAAATTATTCTAATTTGTAATAAACTTTCAAAACATCATTCTTCTTGCACACACTATCTCTTTGAAATGCTCCGATTTCGAGAAGCTTGCAAGTCTATTCTTTTTTAGTACCAGACTATAAATAATGTACTTATGCTTCATCTTCGGTTACAATCATATCCTGCACTTCTTTCAGCTACATTTAAAGAGAGGAGAACGTACATTACTTTTTCAAATCGTCAGTGATTTTCCATGGAATTTACATAATACTTACTGAATTCGAGCTGTTCATAGACAATTTTATAAAAATATTCAAAAAATATATATATTCCTTTTTATTACACAGACATTTCATATTTCTTTAATAAAAAAAGTATCAGTTATCTGGCAAAAGTTTGTCTAGCATAATTACTTAACTACTTAGCTTGGCCAACTAATGACAAGCAGTTTATGTACTATTTTTAAACGTTGACATTCACTCAATTTCATAATTCACACATATTTACATCCACATTAACTATTCTAGGAAATTTTCAGTTGGAGTTACTTATATAAAAATCGTATCGACAATGGTTTTTCAGCTTTACACAATTATATACATACATACACACACATTTATATATATATATATATATATATATATATATATATATATACACGAGGGTCGTTTAAAGAGAGACTTTGTTAGTGTACACACTGAGGAAAAGAGGGGTAGCTGTAAACGTATATGTTTTCATATAGTTCCATTCCTTTTAGTTACAAGTCATTCTACCATTTATTCTTTGTTTAACAGTTGTTTCAACACAAGCGTTTCGTGCGAAGGAGCAAAATGGATGAAATCGAAAATCCATTGGAAGATATTTACCACAATGAGCAAATCTTCTCTTTCCTACGAAACGTTCGACTTTGAGTGAATAAATTTAAACATGTCAGAACAAGCATCGAAGATGCACCACTTCCAGGGAGGAATAGCGTAGGTGAAGAAACGTTGGAGCAAGTGCGTCAAGCTTTGAGAGAATTATGTCTAAAAATAAAGTACACTCTGAAACTGAATTTGTTGTGTCTAATATCGAGCTGTTAGACTAAAACCGTCCATATATATATATATATATATATATATATATATATATATATATATGATAAAATATTACAAAATAATTAAAAAATATGTTATGTGAAAATAATAATGATTTTACACAAATAAAGAATTTAATTGAAACAGCTTCAATCAAACTTTATTACAAACAACTTAATGTCCAATCAAATATACTTTGTAAGCATAAAATTACAAATTTTCTTAGCGAATCTGGAGATCATTTCACTCGTGAAACATTTTTTAACTTAAGATACTTTTTTTGGATTTTATTTCAAATTGTTATTATCAATATTTTTACAAGAAATAACATTTAAACTTTTAACAAAACATTATTTTATAATTATATGCGATAATAAACAACAATAATGCACTTCAAGTGTTTTGATACTTTACTTCTGTGTTTTTATTAAAAAACATTACAATATGATCAAAGATTTATATATATATATATATATATATCCATATGTGTTTTTACACGTCAAAAATAGCATATCGATACAAACATCAATCACGAGCTGTAAATATTAAATACTTGACATTGAAGTTTCTGTTTAAATGGACGTCAAATTAGACATGAACCGCAAATCCCACAACACAGAACACAAATCAAGCGTAACATGAAATGTATGGGACAATCAAAAACGCATACAATCCACATATCGTTTTTATTAACCTACGTCACCGAACCTATCGATAGCATTTATCGATTGTTGTTAAATTTCAACTCTATCGTATAGTTGACTAGTGAAACTGAAACGTAATTTGCAGATCGATTTTTACATGACATTAATTGTGATAGATTTTCCTGACTTTCTACTTTTATTTCACTCTTAACCGTTCAGTCGATGTTTCGGTAAATATTATTAACTACATTTATGTTTACTTACGCGTATACGTCAAAACCGGATCTCAGAATCGAACGTTTATATAAATATGTTATTTTCTATAGGTTCTCTAGAAATTCTATAATGAAATTATTAATTTGTCTGAAAATACTTAATACAAATATATATATATATATATATATATATATATATATAAACATATATGTGTGTGTATAAACATATGTAAAAAGTAGCCATTAAAACATTTTATACATTCATCGGATTGAACTGAGAATCAGTCGTTTGATAAGTTAGGTAAATTTCTTTGTTATGGCACCACCATTCATTTGGTAACGTCATGGATATCAAGTGTCACTTTTCAAAATAGCATTGGCGAAATTTCAGCCAGAAGCGATGGTTTGTTCACATTCTACAGATGTTTAAAGCGAGCATTGTAGCAGTTGTCGCAAAAACGGAAAAAAACTAGAAGGCCTTTTTGTGTTGATTCGTCACTGTGGATGAACTGTATCCTCCACTACACACTTGAATAGAAACAGCAGTCAAAACAGTGGACAATGACTGGTGAAAGTGCGTCGAAGAAGGCGAATACTGTTTTGACGGCTGGGAAGATGATGACCACTGTTTTTAGGATTCCCAAGGAAACATATTGATCGACTATTTAACGAAAGGAAAAACGATAGTACGAATCTATTATGCAACATTATTGGACCGTTTGAAAGGAGAGCTAAAACAAAAACACAAACCGACCGTCACAATGACAAAATTGAACGAATTAAGCTTCGAATTGATTCCTCATCCACTCTATTCTCCGCACTTGACTCCATGAGACTTCTTCCTCTTTCCAAACTTGAAAATTTGGCTCAATACGAAGAAATTCTCGTCGAATGAGAATATGCGTATTTTGCAGACTCGCTGGACCAAGTGAATAGCTCTCAATGGAGACTAGGTTAAGAAATAAAATCGATTTTTTTTTTAAAAAAAACGGTGTTTAACTTGCCTCTTTACCATACTTATCAAACGACTTATCGTACTTACATACAACTTTTTTATAATAATAGAATACCGAAGCTAATAGTTAAATGGGTTAGATAGTAATAAATACAAATATAACTGCTTATGATAACTAATATGACATTTGTTCTAACAAGGAGCAGGCTTGCTTTACTAGTGATTTGTTTCATAGTTTATTTCTAAAGTCCTTGAATAATCAATAATTTAAGCATGTTTGAACTCAGTTTATTCCAAGCACGAGCTCTTTTATGAAAGATCTAAAATTCAACCATTCACTTTTTATAATTCTATAAGTTAATTTTCATTTTAAGCTTATTTTTTCATAAAAAAAAATGCTTCAATTGAATTCCTCCAACGTCAGATACACCTTACATGATTTAAATACAAACTAAAACTGTAACTTTTCTTTTTAACCATCTAATTTTAATTCTTTTCAATAGTTGAACCATTCAACTAAAATTTTTATATAAAAAGAAACATACTAACTTTATTCTTATTTGTTCGATATCATATGTTGTTAAACTATCGACGCCATACTCTCTCAAAGTCCTCAAATAACCGTCTCACTAGAAATAAGGGTTTTATTTACAATGGAATTACAACTAATTGTTCTCATTATAAAGTGTAGACTTGTGAGCTTTACTTATAATATTGATAATAGACCTTTTTTGCGACAGAAATGATTGTAATATAACGAATATGTATTAAAAATAATACTTTCCAGTCATAAAATTCATTCAAACTAGTTTTAAAAGGCTTATTACCTCTTTAAGTAATTGAGTATAATAGATATTTTTTCAACGTAAATACAAATTTGCTTTTGTACATAATATTTTATTTCTCGATACTTTCTCATTAGAAGCATATAAGAATTAATCAATATAAATATGAATTAATTAGAATATTTTAACAGACCTCTTAATGAATAAAAAAATATTCAATACACATAAGTTTTAGTACAGATAATATTGAGTGTGCATTCATTTCAATTAACTAGTGGTATTTATCGAAGTTTTAGTGTTCATATATATATATATATATATATATATATATATATGTATATATATATATATATATATATATATATATATATATAAATGTAATATTTTATCGAATTTCATATGTAAAGGAATCGAATAAGTGCGTTTATCAAAACTCTTCGCAATAATATTCAAAAAAGGATTTTTGATATTAATAAAATATGGATTTCATTTCATACAAGTAGTCAGAAAATATTGATTTTGTCTACTTTATCCTATATAAAGGTTAGTTTTATCTTAATATATTTTCAACGCTTATTTAATACTTAGCAGCAGACTATGTTCGTTGATATCCCTCGTGAAACATGAATAAATAATTTTCATGTAGAATTTACCTTAGAATATGTAATATAAAGCTGTCCGTGTAAGAAACATTATTTTTTAAATCGATGCTAAGTCAGGCATCTGTTTTTGACTCAATTGTCGTTTATTCACAATTTCTTTTAGTTAAAAATGTCCTTCAACTTTTGAACATTGTATGTTTTTCATATATATATATATATATATACATATACATACATATACAAATATATATATATATACATATATATATATATATATGTATATATATATGAAAATATAAATCGGTGCATTAGCTTTGAAATTTTTGAAACGATTTATCAGAATTGTTCCTTATTTTATATAATAAATATATACATAGTTTCTACATAGTCTTAATTTTTTAATATTTAAAGTAAATTTATCAAATTAGCAATCATTTTACTCAATTAAACTGCAAATTTGTTTTATATTAATAAAAGCTTAAAGTTTTAAACGCATAAAGTTGAATTGGCATGGGGCGTGAATTGTGAATGTGATTCATGTGCAAAGTTTCATGTGGTTTCAGAACTAAGAAAAGGAAAAAAATATTTCTTAAAGTGATTTTCATAAGAAAGTCATATTTTCTATTCAATCTTGAACACACCAGCCGTTAATACTACAAGAACATATTTTAATATGTAAATTATTAACTTAAGAATTATCTTTATAATCTTTAAGAAAAAACTATGGATTTTTATCTTTAAAATAATATGACACTCAAAAAAAAGTCAGATAACCTTAAAAATGTATGCTGTTGTATCATTTAACTACTAAAGTATCTTTACCTGAACTATTATTATATTATATATTTATGACACTCATAGTAGTAAAGGTTAATTTAAAATTTTCATTCGCAACTGAAATCGAATAAGTTTATTTCATATCACAAACTGACTCACAAAAAGTTTGTTTAGCAAAACTTCAGAATCATATGCTACGATGTATATGCATAGTTAGTAATTCTTGAATTTCAGAATTAGATTTGAGATTCGCACCTCATGTTAACTCGATTTGATTTATGAAACACAGTCGCCCATAACTTGATAGTACAAGAAATGACTTTTAAAATTTAAAAATATACTACTCTATAACAACAAGTTTCATTATTGTTTTGTAAGAAATAGTAATCTCTTTTAAATAGAATACTCATTTAAAAATATTTCTTTATAAGTAAATATTTCTTGATTGAAAAATTTCATTCCTCCCAAAAAATAATAGTTTTTCTATTTTACGCATGATACATACTAAAATATATACAAGTGCTTATCCAAATCAACATAATATATATATATATATATATATATATATATATATATATATATATATATATATAAATTGATTAACACCTTATCGACGAAGATGGTAAGATGGACAAGTAAAATATATAATATTTTTTTTTAATTTGTTTTATAGAAAAATTAAATAAAATGTAAAAAAAGTTAAATAAAAAATTTAATAGAAAAATTAATATTTTTTTCTTGAAACTAACAGAAGCATTTTTTATTTAAACTTCATGAAGAACACTGCACTTCAAGAAAAATAAAACATATACACATTCAACAATATGAACGCACAAATAAAAATTAAGTCCCTATAAAATTACAGAATTCATTTTAAGAAATTAATAATTTTGTTTAGTGTGATAGGTCAGAAAATAATTTTCTATGTGTAATGGGACTTGACAAAAATCACACATATACTTAGTTTCGGTCCTTTTCTTATTAGCGTTTTACATACACAATACCGTTTTTTCGTTATCTTATTAGTTCTTTCAGTTTTTATTCTTTCGATTTGGTGTTCTTTTAATTTTTCAGATAACCTTTCTGGTAGGTCCTGCCGTTTTGTGCGAGTTGATGTAGATGGTGAATAATTGATATCTTCCTCTCTCTAGGAAATCAGATAAGTTTTAGCGATTTATACTAAAAAATGTGCATAAGTAATTTTTTTGACTTATTTACTTCTAAGAAAAGTCGATACGAATTAAATAAGGCACAATTCAAGATGAAAAGATTTATTTTCTTCAGCTATTTCCTTGTTTTTCTAAATATAGAATATAATGCTAAATACTGATCAGCATTATCAACAGCCTTCATACTTTTATTATAATGTATTGTATAACAGAAAATAGTTTCCATATGTGTTATCGGGATTTACGATGAATTTTATTTGTTTGTTGCATTTGAACATTGTGTATTGTATTGTAGAAATCATTCTTACATTTTTCTTTTTGTATTATCTCATTTATTGCGCACGATATTCATACGACGCCATACGGAATCATCCGTAATAGATAACAGTATTCAATTGGACGTCAAATAGCGTCATCCATAGATAAGGTGTTAATATACATTCGCACATATTGTTCATTACATATTGTTTGAATTAATATATGTTTTTTTAAGTTTAATAATTTAAACTTTATACAAACGATTGAAATATAAATTGTAATTTTAAAAACATAGTTCTTCAATTAAAAATATTCGGATATCATTTATTTAAATATTCAAATCAAAAATTAATTCATACCATTCGTTATCAATAAACATCTTGTGACTTTATATACTTCTTGAAAACTGAACATAGTTCTACCGAAAAAAAATATATCATAAGAATAGAGGAACAAACAATAGTAAACTCTGACGCACCCTAAAACCTCAAATAATCAATCAGTTACAGTATGAAAAAGAATAACTGTAGGTGTTGTCTTTATTTATCATCTTATATTACATGAAATATTCAAAGTTCCGAGAATTAAAGACGTCTTTTAAAAAGCTTTTCGAGAAGCAGTAAAGTACTAAATAACACGTTTATCGGTTCTGAGAATCGAAAATGAAGTAAAAAGTATAAATGATAGCAGAAATTAATGAAAGACGACAATCAATAATACAACTGGAATATGAGTGTAATTATTATAAACGCATAAATTAAACGAATAATTTATTTACATCTGATTTTTAACAATTTGATACACAAAAGATAATATATATTTAGCTTCACTCGTAAATAATTAATTTGAAATTTTAAAACATTTATGATCATCATATTACATCATAATAAATATAAACATGTTCAAGTTGGTTTTGTTAATTACGTTCGAAAATTGAAATGTATTATATACAAGAGTTATTGAAATACAAAAGTATGTAATTTTCGACATGTTTTCGATTTTCAATATTGACACAAAAACAAAATACACTTGTACATTAAGTACACACATATATCTAAGTTAACTGTAGCTCTGTCAGTACTTAAAATGAATATTTTTCTTGTCAATATTGACACTTATATCTTGTTACATAAGTATGTTTCTCTTTACTTGGAAAATTCATTATATGATGAAAAGAAGAGTCGGCAAAATTTATCATTAGTAAATATTATTAAAATGTATAATTAAATTTAAAAAGAAAATGTACTTACACATATACATACATACATACATACATACATATATATATATATATATATATATATATATATATATATATATATGTATATATATAATAGTTTACGTAGGTATACTATATTAAATTATAGTATACCTTTAAATTCTTATACATTAGGATAAACACGATATAATTTTTGACACTATGGCTAAACTCATTTTTACAAATTAATTACAACACTCTCTTAAAAGACAATATTTTTATACGTTTATCGGTTATATTTTACGATATGTTTATCGGTTATATTTTTATACACGTTTATCGGTATACTATATTAAATTTGGAAAAATTACAATTTAAAAATATTAATTCATTCATGATCTTTTAACTGTCGACGTGTCCCTAACCACCCTTTCCAAATATTACTTTTTAAAATATGTATGAAATAAAAAAACAAAATATTAACCAAATTACATTATTATTTAATTTTTAATTAATAACTGTCCGCTTTTGAAAATGATTTGTTCGATGGTATATTATAAATAATATAATTTATTATTGTTTGTTTTTAATCATTTTATAATTTTACCTTAAAACATGCTCGTAACTAAAAATACCATTCGTTTATCAACAGAATATTATCACAGAATATACACATTATCAATAATATGCTATGTAGTAATTTTTCAGTAGTTCTAAATTCAATTAACGAGTGCCATATGATTAACTGATACATGGTTAAGTTTTTGTGTACACCAAGTTTAATTTCGATACAAGCTTTTCTTTTTTCTATTTATTTTCAACTTCTAGTTACTTTGTAACAAATTATCTTTTAATGTCGATTAATTATTGATGCACTGAAAAAGTCCAACCGTTTATCAATACGATTTCAAGAGTAAAAATTAATACTTTCTCTACGGTTATTAATAAAATAAACCGCGAACAATTATACACTAAGTTTCGTTCGTTTTGATACTATGAAATTACAAAAGAGATAAACAATATAGAAATAAATAATATGAAAATAATAAGTACGATCAATTCGTATCAAGATAATAAAATTTATCTCAGGAATATATCTTAATGATTATTAGGTAAAGATAATATTATATTAGGTTGGTGTAAAAATAATTTCGGTTTTTATCATTTTAAGTTTGGCACCGATTTTTCTAGTTATCGTTATCTTTTGTTATAGTCATGTGGCACATCATTGTAAACAATGGAATTAGCACTACTGACTTCAGCTTATGTCTGTTGTTTTTATTTTTTAGTACTGCTGGAAATAATACCTTAAATTAGTCATTGAAAAAAGGAAAAAACGCGATTTTGTTGCATGAGTTTAAATTGGGATGTAAAGCAACAGAAACTGGTCAAAATATAAAATTTGTTTTTGGTGAAGAGTCAATTAATGAACGTACAGTTTAATTCTGGTTCCAAAAAGTTCGTAATGGAAGCCTTGATGACGGGGAGGGTCGTGGACGTCCTACAGCTAATACACATTTATGATTTCAGAACCATTATTGAAGTGGACCCACCTAAAACAACTCGAGAGGTGATAGAAGAACACAATGTTGATCATTCAACAGTTGCTTGAAATTTGACCATAATTGGAAAAAGAAAAAGCTGAATGAATGGGTGCCGTATGAACTAAACAAACATCAAGCAATTTGGCGAAACTAAGTCTGCTCTATGCTTCTTTTGCATAACAAAAATGATCCATTTCCTGATCGTATTGTCACATATAATAAAAAGTGGATTCTCTACGACAATCGGAAATGTTCATCGCAGTGGCTAGACTGAGGAGAAGTACTAAAACAGTTTCCTAAACCGAAGTTTCATAAAAAAAAATATAATGGTCATTGTTTGGTGGTCTGCAAATGGCATCATTCACTACAACTTCTTAAATCCTGGTGAAACAATAACAGTAGAAAAACACTGTTAGGAAATTGAGAAAATGCATTAGAGGTTGCATTGTGTACGGCCAGCATTAGTCAATCGAAGAGGGCCAACTCTTCTTCATAACAACGTTCGACCACACGTCTCACAAATGGCTTTAAAAAAATTAAATGAACTGGGTTATGAAACTTTACCTTCTCACCCAACTTATTCTCCGAATCTGTCTCCGACAGATTTTCATTTTTTTGAACATTTGAGTAATTTGAGAGAAGGTTTTCGAAGATCAAGCATCATCAGCTCAAAACGCTTTCGATGAATTCGTTAATTCCAGGTCTTCAGAATTCTATTTTGTAGGAATAAACGAACTTGTTTCCCGTTGGGAGAAATGTGTGGATGGTCAATGGTCTTTACTTCGATTAATAAATATAATTTCAACTGATATATGCGTCTTTATATTTGACACGTAAAAACCGCAATTTTTTTTAGACCAACCTAATATAATATAAAAACGGATACAACACTCCTGGAGTTAATACTACAACTCTAATCAATAATCAGTAATTTCGTTAATTTCTACTGTAATTATATACGTTGCAATCGCATATTTGAAATATATCTTTTCATAAAGATCCTTTGTATTACATAAAATTCCAGCACAAGTAATTTCTTTATAATACACATTCTGACGGAGATTTTCATTAAATAACTGTCTCGCTCTGTCATATTGACCTGTTGAGCTGCTCAACACTACTTGCTAGAATTTAAATGCGAAAATTTCATGAAAATATCACCAGTAATGAAAAAATCGTCAAAATTTGCTTCGTTATTAATATTTATCGTGTTTATTTGTTTGTTATTATTATTTTTTTTTGATTTGTAATAAACCAGTTGTGACTAATTATTTTATAACACCACAAATTAGTACAAACAAACATTTAATCATTCGATCAAGTCAGATCACAAAGTCGAATATTCATGACAGTAGGCATCAGATCAAGATTTGTCGTATCTGGTCAAGTTATTCCAAATTTTGTTCTTTCTGGGTTACTATAGTTTTATTTTATATGCATTTCAGCAAACCTAACCTGATATAATTTATTTATCTGCGAAACTAATGGTTTTCTCCCTGCTGAACGGTCATGAAAACCAGCTTTGTGCAAAATATTCCTAATCGTTTGTGGATTCGATTTTTTTCTATTAATTCTTCTAATTCTGCGCTTATTTTTGTAGCCAAAGTCTTGAGATCTCGTTTTATTCTGTTGACCACAACTCGTTCTTCTTTGGAAGAAAATTTTCTAGGCTAGCCGGAACATGATTTAACTGTACCGGTTGTACCAAAGTTTTAATAATAAATTGTATACTTGAATATGTTCTCCTCTCAAATAGAACTGGTTTTTCGAACCAACTTTCTTTTAAATATGACCCGAAAAATATATTTTCTTGTATCTACTGAAATTTCTGAACTTCGACCCATTTTAACTTTAATTTTAATGAGCATAAGTTAACTAACTGAATTAAAATACTATTATTTTCAAATTTAACCTTTTAAAATATTCACATGACAATAGAAAAAAAAACTGTTTAAAAGTTCAATTGCAGCTCTTGTAACGCACTACAATTATACTGAACGAAATCATTCTGACAAATTTCGTACTACATCACTAACTCAATTCGGGGAATTCCCTGTTTCCGTGAAAAACATTTTAAAAAGCACGGAATTGCGTTTTACAAACATTGAAGAAATTATGTATAAAAGTTTTTCTTCAAATAATAACAAAAAAAAAGAAACTCACAGGTTTTGTTTAAAAGTACAAGGTGTGCGAAAGATTTTTTGACTCACTGTATATATATATATATATATATATATATATATATATATATGTATATATATGTATATATATATATATACATGTATGTATGTAAACACGATGTATACATAAGTATATATTTGAAATAAATATTATATACCATAATGAAAAAATATGTATGAAGAAAAGAATTCTCAAATCGAGAATATAAAAAATGTCGTTATTGTAATGATCTCGCTTGAAATTTTACTACGTACTTTTCTTCAATAAAACAAAAACATAAACGAATGTTCTGCGTAATAAAATCATTACTTAGATGGTATCACGTATCTCATTTAAATGTTAAAAAATAACTTCTGCGAATTATTTACGATTGCGTTACATCCAATTCACATGCTTATTTACAATATACGTTTTATTCGATACAAGATAAATCTTTTTTCTTAAATGTATTTTCACGTGATGTTTATTCAGTTTATACAGTTTATTTCAAACGATTTTTTTTTTAAATAGTTTGCACGTTTTTATTAGGAATTGTTTGAAATTGTAATTAATATTTTATTCATTTGGAATATATCCAATGGTGTGATGGATACTACCGATATGGAAATGGTATCTCGAAACGTTCATTTTTTTATCAACGCTTCCCGTTTATTATACAAACAAATATTTCATTATGAGAATTAATTAGTTTAGCAAGTCGTCGTTGTAAAATTAATTAATTTGAATTAATTTCATATGACACAATAAACGCAAGACTATATAGCCTGTAATTTACTTTTTACTTTACATTAAAGTAAATTTATTTTCTGAACTTCTAATTTTATTTACCTATTCATGATAAGGTTTCCTTTTTATATTCACAATAATTATTACGAGGTTTGTTCAAAAGGGTTCGAAATAAACGGTGCTATCTGATTATAGTGGTCGTTTTATGTAATCGTATTGTTCTCAACTAGGGTTGAACAATTAATGCTTTTTCTATCTCTTTTTCAATTCGTGGATATTTTACTTCAGTTTTACTGAAATTCATGCTTTTTTGCTTCTATGCTTTTACGTCTTATGTGAGTTTATTTTCTTCTTTTTTAATTCGTTCAGATACTAGCGTGATGGCGATTTTTTTCATTACGAAAGTTTGATACACTACGATTTATTCTAACTGATACTGCAGTAAATAAAGAATGTGTAGCGAAGTATTCAATTGGGGTTGAACAATTAATGCTTTTTCAATTTCTTTTTCAATTTGTGGTTATTTTACTTCAGTTTTTCTGAAATTCGTGCTTTTTTGTTTCTATGCTTTTGCGTCTACGTGAGTTTATTTTCTTCTTTTTTAGTTCTTTCAGATACTAGCGTGATTGCCATTTTTTTCATTACGAAGGTTTGATACACTACGATTTATTCTAACTGATGCTGCAGTAAATAAAGAATGTGCACTGAAGTATTATGTGCGCGCACACACATGCATTCTTACATACATCCATCCATACATACATATATATATATATATATATATATATATATATACACATACATAAATACAATTACACACACATACATACATATACACACATACGCATACATACATACAAACATACACACACACATACTTTTATACACACAAACACATACATACATACAAACATATACACACACACTTATATATGCACACAAACACATACACATTCATACATACACAAATTCACACACACATACACACACATTCACACACACCCACACATACGTACATATATATATATATATATATACATACATACATTACATATATATATATATATATAACGCTTTCAATGCGACAAAATATAAAAATAATTCCAAGAATTTAAAAAAATTTTTCCGTTTAACTTTCGGTTTTTCAAGAATAATGCAAACAATAGTTCTCAACGCCTACAATAGAAAATCGACGCAGTTTTAAAAAATTTCAGAACAATATATAATAAAACATTTTCAACAGTACAGATATCAAATTACAAATAAAATCGATGTTATCGGAACTTCATTGTTCAATTTCATTTTTAAACGATATCGTAAATGAAAATAAAAAAGCCGTTCATTTCAATTCGAATAATCGAACTCTATTTAAAAGTCAATTCAAACATTGGAAAATCGTTTTGCATTTTTCATAAATCAAATTTCGCTTAACGTTACTTAAAATAACTAAGGAAAACACAAAATGAGAGCGTAAATGATTAAAAATATTTAGTATCATTCAGCCAATAGAAAATATTTTATATGCGAAGGGTATGTAAAATAATACAATTGAATAACAATTTATTTACACTTTTGACTACCATTTATATACATTTTTTTAAAAAATAAGCTGCTTTTTAATTATAGCTATATACTAAATAATTACTTCTATTTAAATGTAGAAATACAATCGTATAAAAAATAAATAAGCATTATTAATGGGTCATATAATGAACTTAAGAAGATGTATAAAGACATAAAATAATTAAAACAAGTTTTTTTTTACTGATTTTTTGCACAAAAGTAATTATAAAAAAATTTTTGTCTATTGTATTTAGATATCAAATCTCTATCAATTATTTTCCGATCATTTTTTTTAAAATTCTAAAACATAATACTTCAATAAATCATCAAATGAATTAAAATTATAACTGAATTAATATTTCAACTAAAAGACCAAACAAATATATTCTAATTGAATATAAACACATATATTCAAATAACTTTGTAGCATATTTCTGAATGCATGCACATATTAAGTTATAATGAGTTATATAAAATACAATAAAAACATACTCTGATAAATTTGCATAGATATAAAAGAAATAAAATATAAAGTATATGAAAGCATACGTTAAACAAACTATTTCTGTATTTAATCGAAATAAATGAGAATAAGCTAAAAAAAACACTCCTAAATAGTTTCTTTTTAAAAACATATAGAGAAAAGTGAAAAGAAAAACAAGTTGACAAATAAAATATGACGAAATAGTATTTAGTCAGCTCAAAATAAATACGAAAAACTTCTTACAAACAACATGCTATATTATGAAGATACAGGAATAATTTGATTGACTCAAGTAAGTTCGTTATTTTTATTCTCTTTTTGTGTCTAGAACAATATTGAAATGACAATTATTTTTTGTTTTAAAAAGTTATATTTCTTCTAGAAAATGTTAGTTTCGTAAATATTTTCTTGAAAGGAATTAACTTTAAAGCAAAAGAGTTTATAAAAGGTATTGAATAAATATTTCACAGTAACTGGAACGGATGTGATTAATTTGCTTGTAATTGTACACAAGAAAAAAAACATTAAATGTTATTTCGAAATATTAAAAATAATGAATGTAAATTATTAAAAATAATTCCATTGAATTAAAAAAAATTAGTATGTATATAACGCCTTTATACGGGGGAAAGTCGAAAAATTAGTGGAATGAAGGGGAAGAGGGGTAAAACCAAAACCAGTCATTATGTTTCATTTTCAATGTGTTTTCCTTTGACCCTAACGCTTTTTAGATCTATGAATAATTTTTTTTTAAACCTTCATGAAAATATTTTTTGTATTTTGACTCAAAATGTTGCGAAATTGCTACCTTGTCCTCTTTATCGACCCCAAATTTCTTCCCACGTAACTCTTCGTTCAAATTCGAGAATAAATAACACTCTCTAAGGTGGTAGATCTGGATTATATGGAAGGTGGTTGCGATTTTCGAAATCGCATTTATGGATGGCAGCCATTGAAACATTGCTTTTATAAACAGGCGCCAATTTATCCAACCTTTTCTCTTTCACTGCTGTTTTTAGTTGTTCTGTAATAGTGGCGTAATATACACCAGTTATAGTCACACCCTTAGTTTTGTAATCTTTCAACAAGATACCTCTATATCCCAAAAAAAAAAAAAAAAAAAAAACAGTGGTTAACATCTCTTCTAGCTGACTGCACCCTTTTTATATCACTGATTAGAGTCGTGTTTTCATTCAGGCGTATATTGATGAACCCACATTTCATCTCCAATAATTATTCGGTACAAAATTTCATCGGTATGTTCTTTACAGAGAGTCAAACAGTTTCGCGACTCTTCTACACGATGTTGTATTTGAAGCGGTGTGAGCATTCTTGATACACATCTTGCACTGATATTTGACATGTCAAGATGATCATGTAAAATGTTCAAAGTGGTTGTAGTTAATACTCCAACTATGCTTCAGATTTGATTCTTTTTTAAACGGGCATCATCCAATATTAATTTATCTACTTTTTTAACAATTTCTGTCGAAGATTTTTTCCCAGGACGAGTCATTGCAAATTATTTTCTCTTCCATAATCATTTGAAGCGTTTTTTTCTTATTTTGAGTGAAACTTAATGACGGATTGAAACTTTTAGTGACCTTTTTTCAATTTAAAATGCATTTCAAGCGATAATTTGAATTACTCAGAATGATTTGCAACATGGTACATATAGTATATTGGTGAAGAAACCTACTTTCGACACGTAAGCGCTAGATCTCCTACTCTACCATCGCCATCACGACCATTCCGGGAACTTTTGGACCATCCTTCATAAGTAATGAATAACTAGATAATTTTTACCTGTTTCGTAAATTGTGTATAATTTTAATTAAATAATTCTAGACAGTTCTTATAAAACATGAAAAGAAATATTTTTGAAGTATTAATGAAAAATTAGGTAGGAGTATTACTGACATACTAATGACATGGGTATTAATGAAATGTGAAAAAGTATCAAATCATTATTTTTACTTTTAAAATGATTTTCTATTAGACATCGATAATCATTGTTCTCGAATATTTATTATTTTTATTATAAACATTATATTTATTATTTCAAGTACTTGAAATGGAATTTCTCTTATATTGTAGAACCGAATAAATAAATCACTTTACATCAATCATAACTAAGAGCATAGATTAAACTCTTTGATGTCGACAAATATACATTCCGTATCTTGATTTCTACGAAGCTGTAATTTATTTTAAATTTTATGAAGTTTCGAACTGCATTACTCTGTGTAATTACGTTTCGTTCAAATATTACTATATATATATATATATATATATATATATATATATATATATAAATAAATGTGTACTAACGATTTGATTTCCTTCATTGAGTAATTTTAAATTATTCTAAAAACACAGACATTAAAAAAAAATTAAAAAGATATCTACATGTTATACATAAACGGTGGGTAAACTGCGGCTCCCAAGACAATATTGGGTTTTATGGACATTGTATTAAATTCAGATGTCGGGGAGAAAGGATTTTTTTCTTCCCTGACACCAAAAAGCACCTTTCGTAGTGAGGGTTCAGTCCAAAGATGCCCTTTTCTTGAGTATATATTGACCATGACTGTTTTTACGGGAATAAAAACAGTTTTGTTACTAAAAAAATACTTTATTTACACACAATCTGTGCTGACTGTATTCACACACGATGCAGTCGGTAGTACGCTAATGACGCGATTGACATCCAACACATCCTAAATCCACATGCCTTAGCACCCTCTCAGCGTGATGCTTTCAGTTCACAGATGTGCCATCAATCAGTTGATCGGTTAGTAAAATATCCTTAACAGGCGTTTTTCTTAAACTTTTATATTAATAATATGTAGTAGTATAGTATGTGTACTATTATTAGAATATTTTATGTATAAACGGGTAATTCACATTATTTTCAAAAAACCATATACATTGTATCCAAACTACTGTATAAGGTGACACTACGGTTATGGATACTCCTTAAAAAAGTTATGAAACTAAACAATTTTGTTAATTAAGTGTGCTGAATGCAATGCAAACAAATTCGGGCCGGATGAGGGTGAGGCCCTTGAACATTCAAAAGTGTATGAAAAAATATTATATGTAACTCTTATTATTGAAGAATTTGCCCACCCCTGTTATATATAATATGATAAAAAGTAAAATGTCGATACTTGAGAGAAATTTAAGAATTTTATTGAGATATTTGCAACATGCTTTTTATCATTTTTAGATAAATATGAAAAACGTTTACTTTAATAACTAGCGGATAAAAAATTTTACACAAAAACTCACAACTCTTGAATGATTTAAGATATTAAAATTGAAAAAGAGCTTATAATATATATTTTCAATTGCTCTATTTATTTTTCAATATAATTTTCATTATTTCATTGATTTTTTAATATAATTTTAATTTTTAGAAAAAGTGTAGAAGCTTATTAAACGGTGGAACAAAAATGTAGTTTATATCGAAATTAGAAAAAAAACAATTTCTATGTACTAAACATGTTTTTTAAAAAAGTTTACTTTAAAAATATATGTGTTTACTTATTATATGACTTATAACATGTATAAAATAAAAAAATAATATTTATACTAATAATTAAAACAATATCTTTACTTTATTACATCTGAACAATACCACCATTGTCAACATTAAATAAATGTATACCGTTAAAAGTTTACAACATAAAAGTTCATTATATGTTCGCCAATAATCTAATTAGTATTCAAATATCAGTCATGAAACGGTGAAATGCATCGATTAATTAGATATTTTCGCAATTTGTTTCGATTCTATTTTTTAACTACGTGTACTTAAATGGAATTTCAATTCAATAATGCAGTTATGTCATATTGACCAAGTCGATTGAATATTTAATTGAAAACCAAGCATGCATATTATATACTTAATAAAATGTGTTCATTATTTACAAAAAATTGAATATAATATTCAATTTGAAATACATAATAAATTATTTTATATAGCCATAATTACTTTTAATTTTGTGCAATACAAAGTATAAGAATATGAAGTCTATATTTTATTTAGTTTTAAATGTTTATATTCAGCATAATTACTATTAATATAAATCGATTAAATTAAAACACTTCTTACTTAAAACCTATTATTTAATATTCACCGATATCACTAACTTTTCTGTTTATAATGAATTATTTTTGATATTTGAAAAAAAATGAAAATTTGTAAATGTTCTTTTAGACGCAGTTCGAAAACATAAATACAAAAATTAAATTGCTAGTAATTTAATATAATCTTTTAAAACGACGTTATGGTAAATTATTTCAATCATTAATTAAAATACAATTCAATTAGTTGTATTTAAAACATTTAACTATTATTAGTTATTAATTATATATATATATATATATATATAATTAAAATACACTCCAATTAATTGTATTTAAAAAATTTAACTATTATTAGTTATTAATTATATATATATATATATATATATATATATATATATATATATATATATATATATATATATATATATATATATATACACACACACACACTTTCCAATTGTTTAAATATGTAAATCATTAATATACGGTTGCTCTCACGTGCATAAGCTGCAAAATACTTAGAAGTAAATAAAAATATGTCTTCTGCAAATTTAATATTCGTTTTTATTTTACTTTTTATCGCGTCAATTTTTTAGAGTTTAAATAAAAAAATAAGTTTAAAACATCAATATTAATAAAATTAATATC
>CM068314.1:40398307-40408307 GCA_034766995.1 Acanthacorydalis orientalis | reverse complement strand
TATGTTCAATTGAATAAAAAAAAATGTCAGTAAATACTTTTATCCAAATAACTTCATTTTGTCGTGTACGAATGGAACATATATACATATATATATATATATATATATACATATACATATACATATATATATATATATATATATATATATATATATATCTGTGTATGCTCATAAGTGCCATATTTATTTATAAAATATGTAGATGTCTGCTGTGTGTGAATACTATATTATATTTATTTAAAATGACTATCTCATTTTAAATTTGAAAGGTGACATTATTTTCTTTTTAAATATTCATAAATATAAGATATTTATTCGTAAATGAACAAAAAATAATACATATTTTTAGGTGTGGTGTTTTTTACATTTAGTTAAAAATGTTTAGAAATTATTTTTCGAAAGTGAAAATGAAAAAAATAGCTCTTAATACGTAAAATGTATTATTTTGGTTTATATAAGTAGGTTATATATATATATATATATATAACTTTAATGAAAAATATTATATATTTAACTCTTATACAAATTGATTAGTTATATGTATATTATTACATATAGTTGTAAAATCATAAGATTTTACACATTTTGTATAAAATATTTTAAGAATTAAGTATGAATTAAATTTAAACATTGATTATTTTTAAACCATTAAATGAAGTGTATCATACTACAGAATTTACTATGATTTAAAGAGAATACTTCGTTTATTACCTCTTTACTATATTGCCTTTTTAATTGTTCGATTATATATATATATATATATATATATATATATATATATATATATATACATATATATGATTTCGGCGTATTTTTTTCTAGAGCGCAAAGAATAAGTTATAATCCACAAGGGTAAAATCTATATACGGTGGATAAATTTGTACCAGAAGATAGTAAATATAAACCGATGAGCATTAATCATCAAATATTATTTGCAGTGTTCCATGTGGGAATGAACACATTATTAACGCTGACGCCTATTTAGACCCTTACTAATTAATCAATCATTCATAAATGTCTGGAGATAATAATGATGGCTGAGGGTTTCTCTATTAAGCTTACGGACGTTTAATAATCAAAATTATTAAAATTTCATGAACATATATGCCTCAAACAATAGACATACTTAAGAGTCATATTTTATATATTCTATATTTAGCTATTTCAATCATAAATATTTATGCAAATAAGCAATCTATTTAATATAAGAAAAACTACTCTTTAATAATTTATTCAAAAAGTATATATTTTTAAACAATTAAAAAATTAATATTGGATCGATCCTACAGCATAATACAAAAACATTCAGAAGATTGACTTGGCTGTAAATTCCTAATTATAATTTTTTTCATTATTTTTGAAAACGTTATAGAAACCAAAATGTAATTACAGGAAATCATTAGTTAAAAAATATTTTAACATTACATTTTACTGATTTTATATATATACATATATTATATATATATATATATATATATATATATATATATATACAAACACCTAAATAATAACATATTTAAAAACAAGTTTAATAAATAATTATATCTACTTACGGGTCCCATCGAAGCGAGTTGCGATTGTGTCAAGAAAGGTGTTTTGTGGTGCCAACAAACCCTTCCTGGCCGGCATGAGGGCGGCCGGCTCGCCTTACGGCTATAGACCTGTAAATGAATACAAACTGTAACTAAATTATATTTGACATTTAACTAACTTATTTAGTTTGTAAAAATAGATCAGTATATAATTTTCTAACTTATCTAACCAATATAAGTTCAGATATAAGAAACGTTTAGTATTTTTTTACAGCATTATTAAAATTGAATATAAATAATTATTTTCAATAGGTATATTTTCGCTTTCAAATATTACTTTTTTCAGTGTTATTTAATTATACTTTTCATTCTATCGTTACTATTGTCTTATCGTAAGTTTATTTGTTTCTATTTATAGAAAAATATTTAAATATTAATATATAAAATCTTATTTTTTTTTATTTTAGCATATATAAATTTAAATTTTATTTAATTTATATTCATAGAACATATGATGAAAAAGGAGTTATTACAAATGAAATTGAGGAAAATAAGGAAAATTATTCAATTTGATACGTGTGTTAATCAAAATATATGTTCACTAAATCGATAAATATAAATTTTTAAATATTTTTAATCCGTGTATTTTTGTTTATAGAAAAACATGTTTTAATATATATATATATATATATATATATATATATATATATATATATATATATATATATGTATATATATGTATATATATATATATATATATATATAACATATTTCATTGACGAAATTTCCAACTGTTTGATTCACTAAGCACGTTTATCTTTCTTTAGATATTTCCAATTCAAATAATATCCTTTATAGAGAATATGAATAAAAATAAATGTTTGTCATTTATTATCTGGTACATTTCTCTACGTTTTTTTCACTTTCGAATTATGAATAAATAGTACTTTACATTGTCGAATAATCGATACTCTTTAACTGCAATAAATAAAAATGTAATGATCAATGATATACAAGTTGTGTGTAAAATAATATATAAATAATTCATATTTTCTTGCGGTGTCTTGAATTTATTAATTTTCTTCAGCCGAATGTTTGTCGAATTGTGTATTGATTTTATTAATGTAGGCGAATTTTTTTTATTGAAATCAGATTCACTATATATACATATATATATATATATATATATATATATATATATATATATGTGTGTGTGTGTGTGTCTTTAATTGTCCATACTAACAGTTTTAAAGAAATGATATGAAAATAAGCATTTTATAAAGGTTAATAAACAACAAATTATGCATTAAAATCATTCGGGAATAAAAAATTTATATTAATTGAACGATTTACAAATAAAATATGATCAATTTTAATACAATAATTACCGAAAAATGTCATTAATAAAATTCATCTACGATTAGGAATGACAAAAAATGTAATTACTTGTAATTTTTATTAGTTAAAGGCAGCAAAATCAGACATTAATTTTTTGTTGTTACAATTCTTAATGGGCGAATAACATTTTAAAATTAATATTACACACGTGCCGAAACTAGTAGTGAAAAACAGGCAGTTGATTCGAAAATATGAGCAGCATCAGGGCAATATATTAAAGAAATCACAGATATAAAAAATATCAATTATAATTTTAATACAGTTACATCTAATGATTGCATCTAAGTTTACTATATCTCGGTTATAGTGAGTAAAATTATAACAATTAGACGGCTATAAAATATTCATGTGATTTTTGTTAAATTTCATACAAATTTTCACTTTTATAACGAACTCGTTTATGGATAGAACGAGCAATATTAACCTATTTAAAATCTTTTTTATCGTCTAGTTGATGGAAAAAAGTTTTGTTTTTTTACGAATCCACATTACAAAATTGTTTACTTTCAATATTATTGTCCGTACTACCCTTAAACTTTATGGTAATTAAAGCACAAAATGAATTTTATGTTAAATAAAGTAATGAATATATTTATTTTTTATTTACATATATATGAATATTTTATTTAAATTTTACATGTAATCTTTATTTAATACATTATTGCTTTTTAACATGATTTATGGCCATATTGTTGACCATATTTACTTAAAAATAAAGATAACACGTATATGACATTTACCTATTGCCAGTGAAAAATATTTCTTAGTGAGGTAAATATTAAATCAATTAATTAAAAGAAATATAAAAAAAATTGAATCGAAATTACTATTATTTTTAATTACATATCAAAATAATTAAAATAATTAGTTTCTGAATGCTCCTATCATTCTTATAGTAAATTTTAAATTGAATTTATATTTAAGTCTAGTAAAATTATATATGATATACATATATGTATATATGTTCATTGGTGCGTTATAGCTTAATGGGGGCCCAACAAATTTGAATTAGGAGGCCTCATGTACAGTGTTTTACTACAGTAATGGGTTTAAAAAAAATTGGTTTATCCTCCCCTGTTGGTGGATTCCCCAGGCAATTACCATTTTTACCCATAGGATAACGTTCCATTGCCTGTTGCTAATGTAACGAGCAACAATAATAACGAAAAAATATAGTAAAATCCGCAGTGTTCGTTAACAATCAAATAACTGAATTCGACTATTCCTATTTTAATGATGAAGAATAAATTAAAAAGTTCGAAATTATTATTTTCTGATAAAACTCATAGATAATATATTATTTTAAAAAATAATTGTTGTTACTAAAGAATAAATAAACACTCATAAAAGACAAAAGTAAACAATAATAATATTTTCTACAAATATATGCTATTACTAATAGCTGTATCACGTTCCTTCCGCCTATTTGACCAGAATTCACAAAATGCATGAATATCCCACTCGGTTTCATATTCATATCTTGTCGAAATTTTTCGTCAAGGACTTCTTTAGATTCCCGATTGCCGTGACAGCCGTCTATTTGATTTCCTCCGGTTTTATCAAATTCTTCGTCCGATTTCATTCAATTTACTCGAGCACGTGCATCGCGTTACTTTATGTATTTTTTTGTGTTTTATTAAGTAAACTTTAGGTTAAACGCAATTTTTTACTACGTAACAAGAACAAAAATGAAAATAAATTCTGTGTTACACACAATATTATTATTATTCTTTTTAGTTAATAACTATCTTAGTTATTTCTCTTAGTTATTTCATCAAGTTAATATACTTTATATAAACAGTTACGATATTACAATATAATAAAATATTTTTTTAACATAAACGTTGACAAATGAGACATTTATTATTTTTTATTTCTCAGAATTATTAAATAACTGTTTAGAAAGTATTATTATATTAATAAAAATACAGCACATTATAACATAATCTAACAAATATATTTTAGCTCATACACTCGTAAACTGGTTGGTTCTTATTAAGCTTCTTAGTGTCCATTCAATGAAAATATCAGTTATATTTCAATTATATATTTTTATAAATTTAATCAATTAAAATAAATATTATTTCAGTAAATTATTTTGATGCCTTAATATACTTTTCATCATTCGATCTATCTACTTAAATTTATATATATATATATATATATATATATATATATATATATATATATATATACACAGTATATATATGTAGTTACATCTACATAAAAAATTTAATATATAAAGTAAATGTTATATATTGAATTACTGGGTTCGATTTCAATCTTCTACTAAAAACGTGAACAGGAATTCTATTTAATTGATTATGTAACGACATGTACTCACAAATTATTTCTGTACATAACTATTTTCTTACTTGCAAAAATACAGTCGTGTATATATATATATATATGTATGTATATATATGTATGTGTGTGTATATATACATATATACATTTTTATGATTAAACATGCTGTTTGATTGTTGATTTATATCATCAAATTAAATAATTCTATTTCAGTATGGAAATTATTTCATTAATTTAAGAATTATTTAAACAATGTGTAGATATAATGGTATATGTATATATATAAATATATACATATATATATATGTCTATATTTTGTATTTACATATATATCTATATATATATATATTTTTTCTCTTGGTATATTAATAAAAAAATATTTTAATTTATTAATAAGAATAAATTTGCACTAAATAATAAAACCTTAATTACAAACGAAAAAAAATATATTAAATAAATTTGAAAACATAAGAGAAGTCTGTTCATAGTAATTAACATACGTATAATCCTATTTGAATCCACAAGCATTACAAATTTATGAATAAAACGGATAAAATATGAACAAATACATTTTTTACTCTTTATAGAAACGAAACTGTATATAAAACAGAATGTACTCTACTTGTCAACTAAATATAATGATTCATAAAGCAGAATCATTTATTTTTGGCATAACTTGATATTATATACGTACTACTCTTGCAAACATAAAAAGAACATTGTTTTTGAACATTTTCTAAGATTTTTTTCAAATTTATTTATAACAAGACGGAGATTCTATTTTTCATTCCTTGAGGAATTTTTAATCTACTGAAATTGTTATTGTACGCAAAAAAATAATCTTCAGTTTAAGAAAAATACATACATGAAAACAAAATATATGTTCCAAAAAAGTAATATAGACATATTTGAAATTCACTTAATTACTTTTTAAATTCTACCAAATTTTAAAATAAATTACATTTTTCATTTGTCGAGTCTATGAATTTAGCACTAATATGTCATAAACGTTACATTTATATAATATTAAAATAAATTACTATACTTAAAATTACAAACACACACACACACACATATATATATATATATATATATATATATATGAAAAATGTTCATTTAATGATCTTTTTCGTACACAAGTAAATAAATACCTTTCGCAGTCAAATAAATCTCTATTTTTAATTTATAAATTAATATATTTTTTTAATATAACAAATATATTAATTTTTAATACACATTATAGATTTAACATCATTTATAACATTTATTTCGTTCTTTTTTGTGTAAAACTTTTATGTACAAGTGATTCAAATAAAAAATGAATGTTCTTAAAACATTTATGTTTTGAATCGTGGATTAAAAACACTATTTAATTTTGACATTTTCTCTCTTAATATATCTTCTTCATCCTTTAAATGACTTTAAAATACCTTTTTAATGTAGGTTTATGGTTGCTTGTCCAGTCCACGTTACACAAAAAGTTTAATTTTATCGTCAGCTCTGAACTTTTTATGACCTATTTCTTCATTCACTAGTCACATGTGATGAGATTTAAGTTCATTATTTTATCTCTGACATAAATGAACTTTTACAGAATGATTGAAATAAAAGTTCATTCCTACTGAAAACCGAAATTTATATATATATATATAGAGAGCTAAAAGAAACGGCTAATGTTTTTAAAACTTTTAAGACATTTTTCTTGATAACTATTTTGCAAAATAGAATTAAGATACTTGTTAGTACTCTTTTTTTCAATTTATAAATATAACACATTTCAGGTGATTTATCTATTTTTAATGTTAAAAAAATAATTACTAAGACTTGAAAAATGTTTATTATTCATTATACGCTAATATACTAAAAATGTTTTACAACTTTGTTCAATCTTACTGTTATTTTTTTGTATTATCACAGGTATTTACTCCATGTTTACATAAACTGTACTTAATATTCAATGTAAAACAACATCATTGAAATATATAGTCATGCAGTAAAGTGCATGTCACAAACTACTGTTATTTTGAATATTATCCATTTTATAACAACTCTTGTATCGGACGTGTTGTTAAATTGTCAATCAACTTGATTTTATTTGATATATTATTTTGTATTTTCATTGCGTTATTAATTAATTATTGCTTGAAACTAATATTATTAAGTGATAATAAATTATTCTGTAATAACAAATACTGTTTATCTCAATAAAAAATGAAATGATATTAAAAATAATAAAAAGAGGAAGTAATAACATACATAAAATTTTTTAGTTTAATGAAATGTTTTATTAAACTAAAAAAAGTTGTTAAATTGTGGAATTGTGTAGTTCAATAATTATTAAAACCGTATTGTATTCAAAGCATAAGAAACATATGATTATGTATTCATAAAAAATATAACAGATACTGTAACAATACTGATTATTTTTTATTTATAATATTTATCAATATTAAGTGTATGTGTCAATTATATATTATACCCACCAGCCCTTTATTAACTTAATCCGATTTTTACTTCGAAAAATAATTATGTATTTAACAACCGTTCTTTTGTAACATTATTATTTTTTAAATTGTGTAACAATTGAAACATACATCAAATGTTAGATATTTTATCGTAAATACCCTATGCTATGCCCTAACTTCCGAAACAGAACTCTCGCAGATGAAATAATTAAACTGTCTCTTTATTTCTCGCATCGTTACGAAATAGAGGGCTGTATATATAGCTGTCAGATGTCGAAGTATCCAATGACTCAGAGATTAATTCTTCTATTCACACTTCATTCGCTAATTTTCTGTTCGTACGAACTCTCTATATCCCGTATGCGGGGTTCTGATTAAGTTTTCAATTTCTGATTTTGTGTTGCTTGATGTATAGTAATACTACTGAAGATTAACGTCCGCCGTGACGCATCACTATCTATTTTCTTTTCTCTTATGTCTTATATTCGTCTGTTTTTCCTTAATAGCTAAGAGTGATAACATAAATCGTTTCAATGACATGTATACTAAACATTGATAAGCATTTAACATTATTCTATTTTGTCCCTTTTTCTTTATTATAAATACTATGAATAGAATTATTTCGCATAAAGGTTATTTTTAAATTATTAAGAAATATTACATGATTACATTTTTGGTAAATTTCTCTGACATAGCGCCACCATTCATTTGGCAACGTCACGGCTATCAAGTATCATTTTTCAAACTAGCATAAGTGAAATTTCAGCCAGAAGAGACGCGCTGTAAAATTCTAAAGATGTTTGAACCGAGCATTGTAGCAGTTACTGTAAAAATGGAAAAAAACGAGTAGACCTTTTTGCGACGATTCGTCTCGTGAATGAAACATGGATCCATCACTACATCCACTACCACCAATACATCGTAGTAGTTAAAATAAGTAAAATAACGTAGTAAAAGTAGAGCTAAGGAAACGAATTCCTTTTAATTCCACATAAGTAAATAGTATAAATTTTTATAATAATAAAAGAATCGAGTAACTTGGCCATATAAAAAGATTTTTGAATTGATATTAAGGAAAATTTGTCATTATAAGTGGGTCGTTCGATAAGTTTGATAAATTTCTATAATATGGTACCACCATTCATTTGGTAACGTCACAGTTATCAAGTGACACTTTTCAAACTAGCAAAGGCGAAATTTCATCCAGAAGTGATGCGTTTCTCACGTTACACAGATGTTCGAAGCGAGAATTGTAGCAGTTCCCGCAAAATAGATAAAAACAAGCAGGCCTTTTTGGATCGATTCGTCACCATGATGAAACATGAATCGATCACTACACGACTGAGTCGAAACATTAGTCAAAGCAGTAGACAACGAGTGGTGAAAGTACGCCGAAGAAGGCGAAGAACGTTTAATCAATTGGGAAGGTGATAGAAACTGTTTTCTTGGGATTCCCAAAGAATCATCTTCATCGACCACTTAACGAAGAGAAAATCATAACAGGAGTCTACTATGCAACATTATGGGACCGTTTGAAAGAAGATTTGAAACAAAAACCGCCAATATTGACACACAAAAAACTGTTCCTTCACCAAGACAAAGTGGCGTCCCACAAATCGGCCGTCGCAATAGTAAAATTACACGAACTAGATTATGAATTGAATCTTCATCTACCGTATTCTCAGGATCGGACCCCCCCTGTGACTCTTTCTTTTCCCATATCTGAAAATTTGGCTCAGTGGGCAGAAATTCTTGTCGAATGAGGATGTCACCGCCGCCGTCATTCGCAGACTCCCTGAACCAAGTATTTAGTCCTCAATGGAGACCATGTTCAGAAATAAAATCAATTTTTAAAAAAAAAAACGATATTTATCTTCTTCTTTTATCATACTTATCAAATAACCCTCATGCACATGTACATACATATATATATATATATATATATATATAAATCCATGACGTCGACTTATTTATTGGGGACGAGGCTTCTATGATATCCAAATATGTTTATTGTTTCATTCGGTTATATGTACATGCTTATAATTGTCAAGTGAGCGAACGCAACGAACCCGGGAAAGAGCGAAGCGAGAAGGGGTCAGAGCCCCATAGTATATCCACCTATATATATATAGAGAGAGAGGGAGAGAGAGAAAGAGAGAGAAAAGAGAGGAATTTATATTTCACAACATTTCTTAAATCGTAATTTGAAACTTTAATACGAAAACTTTTAAGGAAAAATAACTATTCCACACACGTGCCAATATCTGCTATTGATATATAACATTGGAATAGAATAAC
>CM068314.1:40383307-40393307 GCA_034766995.1 Acanthacorydalis orientalis | reverse complement strand
CTATATAATCATTCTCGCAGATATATTGCAACGTGTTATATATATATATATATATTAGTTGTATATATAATTATTACCGCAGACAGATTGCAACGTGTTATTTTATATATGAGATAAAGTCGACGTCATTGAATTTTCTCTGAATAATTTTGATTTTATATATAAAGAAATATATATATATATATATATATATATATATATATATATATGTATGTATATATGTATTATATACATACAAGTTTTTATATTTATGAGTATATGAAAGTACGATTTTAAATATGAATTTATGAAAACAATTATAATATTCGAATTGTTTCAAATTTTGTTAAAATACTAAAATTACGGTTTCTTTGTTAGATTGAGAATTAAAATTGTGTAATTGGCGACGAGTTAACCAAAACAGATATCTCTATATCTGTTAAATAAATAAACCACATCGTTTCTCTTAGCATAGCCAGAAGCTCCCATCTCGTTTATAAACAAAATTAAACATCTAACACGCACTTTTTTTTACCATAGTTCATTACAAATAAATGGATATAAACACCTTTTAGCTGCAGAAAGAGTGTTTCAGTCGATGAACTTATTAACAATCTACCCCCTAATTAAATCCAAATGTCAATTGTTCAGAAACCAGATAATTTTCTCAATCGCTTGGCTACACCACAAAGAAGTCAGTAACATCTGTCGTTTAGCTTTTTATCATCCACAATCCAGCTGTGATGTATTTATCTCGTATTATTCGATTTTTCTGTTTTTGTTACCGACGCACGGAATTACGTTTGTGAAAATTAGTTGTTTTATGTTCAGTAGAGAAATACAATTTGCTATTTACGGAAAGTTTACATCACGGATATTTGAAAAGTTATTCGTACGAAATGAAATAAAACAATGCTGCATACACATAAAGACAATACGCACACTTTGTAAATAGAGATGTTTAAAAAACATTACATGTACACAAAACACACTAACATGTCAAATGTGTATATGTATGTACATGTGTACAAACATGTATGATATATATATATATATATATATATATATATATGAGAGAGAGAGAGTGAGCGGTGTACATGTAGTAGTTCAGTATTTAATAATGTTATTACAAAGAAATTCACTATTAAAAATAACTCAAAATCATTAACATTTTTTAATATATCATAAAAAATAATGAATTAATGTATTACTGTTTTAATGTAAAAACTTTTAATAATTTTAATCAGAAAAGTATTAAAACTAAAGGGAATTACCAAAAGGTTATGGAAAATTTAAGGTATTCATTTTTAATAATGAGCATTATATAACGAATGTATAAGTGATTAAATAAATTAGTATGCTAATGAAGTTTTTCTCATTACAAGAGTAAAAGCTCAAAGCTTTGTAATATTAAATATGATCATTTAAATCAATTTTTGAGTTATTGAGTGCATTTTGAATTGTTGGTTAGTTATCCAGGTTTGTACAATATAAACTGTTTGTCAATAAATGGTAAATTCGGAAATTTTATGTTCTTTTTCTCACAAACAGGCTCAGAAATCGAGTGTATTTATTAACAAAATTAAAAAATATTATGTAGTTTAATATGAATTTAACACAGATGCTATTATATTATAATTTTAATAAATATATCTAGAAATTCTAACCAGACTTTTTAAAAGAAAAATATATAATTGATAACATAAAAGAAATATATAAAAATATATTACTTGCAGTGTAGTGCGCGATTTTTCAAACATTAGATTTTTTCCTACAGTAGATTTGGGCAACAGACTGTTCACGTGTTAATACATATTTAAAATGATTCACAAATCAAAATAAACTTCAAACTCTTTCACACTGTTTGATAGAATAGAAAGCGAAAACGTAAAGAAAAAATATTCACCTACGATAAAAATATATTCAAATAATTTCATTTTTGTGCATATTCAATGTGTCAACAAAAACGGAAGCTCAAGAAATGAAGTTATGTTTAACGGAAGACCATTAAAAACTTTTTCATTCACTCACATTATTCACAGTCATGCATCCGGTTTTTCCACTTGATTTATAAAATATAGTATAAAATATTTTTAATCAACATTAAAATATCCAAATGTATTCATATTTTACAAATTTGTGTGCTTTTCGCGAAAATATTTGGGTAAACATTAAATATTTTTCGAAAAATACGTTGAACATTTTTTATAAAACACTGTTCAATTACATTTATATATATATTGTATATATATATATATATATATATATATATATACGGGTATAAATAATTCATTTCAATTAATTTATCACAAATCTATTTTGACATACAAAGTGTGGCAAGAAAAACACCTTTATCCAATTAGCTTACACAATGCTCTTCCCACAGGCAACTTACACAATTGTTTAATGTGGTCTTTCTTAGATCTAAGTGTTTACATGTTCGAATCTGATAGTGTTTGTGTTACTTACGTTTGTATAAGACGTGTTTTACCGCCCTTATCGAAAAATATGTGATATAAAATGAGTGATGCAGCAACATCAAATTTTTAGCCAAATTCGACAAAATTGCAACTGACACTTTAAAACATGTCTGTGGCGACACTAGAATGTCGCATATGTCTGTATCTGAGTAGCAAAAAAAACTTCTTAAGCAGAATCTTACACATTTTTCGGAATAGAAATCTTCATCATACAGTATGGTAGGAATTCGAATCTTTATTATCAATGAAGTAGGAATCAACGAAATTTTATTATTTTCTAACATATCCATTTTTCCAGAAACGTATTTTAATTTTTTCCACTAATAATGTGTTTGTTTTACATATTCAAATAACACATCATATATATATATATATAACCAAATTACTATTTAGTTTATTCGAAAAGATTTTCTGAACAATGCTATCATAACTGATGAATCATAAATGTTAAGACAAAATTAAAAGACAAAATCTCGAGACAACGACCATTTCTCCTCGACTGAACAGCTCTAAATATGTTGCATTTCAAAGTAAGGACAACGTTGGATCTTTTTTTAATATTCACCCTTTGCAATTCAACGGTGAATCTCACTCATCATCCTATTCTTTACATTTACTTTAACGACGAGTCTTACTCACCATCCCATTTCTTTACATCAACTCGAACGGTGCTTGAAATAAAAAAGATTTCTTCAATTTGAGTATATATGGTTTTTTTATTTTTCTCTTTAAAAATATTGCAGAATTGCTCGTTTCTCATAGAGAAAAAGCTTGGAGTGCGAAGGGTTAAAGCTATTGCTCACTTATTTCTTCTCTCAGTACAAACAGTTTATTAATACTTCCATAAGGAATTCAATATATTGGAGCTTTTGAAAAAATGAAAGCTTTTTTATGTTGAAGTAGATAATTCAACATTACAACGTATTTTTTGATTCGGTGCTGTCAGTAATTCAATTTTTGGACCATATATAAATCGCGCCAATAGTACACTCATCCTACTCATCAGATCTCTCCAATGAAAATTTTCTCTTTTCAAAATTGTAGTTTCTTAAACACAACCCACTTTGATGACATATAATAAGTTATGACAGAGCACCTAAAAAGCATTTCTGAAAATATTTCTGAACTTGAAGGCGGAGAAAGGAAACAAGCTTCGAGCCAACATGAACTGCTTTCAAAAGAACAATCGTTGAATCCTATAATTTTAAAGACGGTTGCACAATATATACACGATATGGATGGAAATTTTATATGAAGACATTCGACAGTGAAGTATCAGACCAACTTGGTTCGGTGAGGGAAATACTTTTACACAAAAGGATCGACCGAAATCGTCGTAAGAATAATCCTCGTTGCTAAAGTATCTCGGTGGCGACTTGCAGAGACACTTAAGAGGCATGGGATGGAAGGGGGATGCTTCAGGAGGGAGGAAATAAACTGGTTAACATTGTTATTTGGTTATTTTAAAAGTTTTCTCAAATATTCCATAAATCAGGCTCCGAATTCATACACTTTTCCCAGCAGTTCACTATTTGAGAAGATTAACAACATATGATAACTAGGATACAAACAATCACATGAAAAAGACTGTTGTCAGGGTCTTGTACCCCCAGATACAGTCTAAAATATCAAGACGACAATACAAGAGATGTCCCAATACCTCATACGTAAGAAAAGTATGCATTCATACACAGAAAATATAAAATAGAAAGACAGAGGTTGGTTACGGAGAAACTGTAGCCCCGAGGAACAACCAGGGATATAAAGACGCACTATAACAAGATACACTTTTCTAAATTCGTGGAATCCTACAAATTGTCTGTAATGAAAATCGATAAAACGTCGTTCCTATTTTATTAAATCTCATATTCCAAAAGAAAAGTTTTAATTCCAATTTGAATAAGTTTCCAAACATACCTGAAAGTTTTATTTTTTATAAGTTACCCTTATGTTAGTTAATGTCTTATACAAAAAAAATTATAATACAAAAAATAATTTCATACACAGTCTTATTATTAACGATTAGTATATTGTTTATAAAAATTGAAAGCTTATCAGCTTCCTAATGAAATAGAAAAATATATTTTCATTGCAAATAAAATTAATTGCAAATTTTATAATCGACATACTGAAAATAGATAAAGTGAGTTTCGATAAGATTTTAAAAATTACTATTTATTCAGAAGTTACTTTTTATAATTTATAACAAGTGGTAAATAAATTGTAAATAAATGAAAAAGAATTCTAGGTCATAATTCATGTTTCATGGCAGGAAATCATTTTTTTGGCAGAAAAATACGTAGATTAATCATTTAATTAAATACATATATACTTTTCAGCTGCATAACATAATAAGAAAATATTTGAAATAAAACTAAATTTCTTGAAATAATTTTATGCTATTAATTTTGTCTGAAACGCTCAGTTTTAATGAAACTATTAAACATAGTTGCAAGCAACGTTATTATGGTTGTAAAAACCAGCTCACGTCCATAAAATTAATGAGAAATCGATAACCAACCATTTATAAGTCTGGCATTTTGATTATGTTCAAAAAAAAAGTAAGATATGAAATACATTAGAAAATGTCACATACTATACATACAGATATACCTTATATATATATATATATATGAACATTTTGGAAACTGTAATGTGAATTTGCTTTAGTGGTAATTCACCATCCGTCATATCACAGTATGTGGTTCAGTTGGTGAAAGCCTCATATCCGTTTATGGACATCACCTTATTTCCTCTGAACGTGTAGACACAAAGAAACAATTTCTGTATGTTTCTTCATCGAGTGTCAACTTTGATTTAATAATTAATGTTTCTTGGAAATCTCGTATCTTGAAAATACTGATATTATTTCTGATCGGAAGTATGTACATAGGTGCGTACTCGACTAACATCTAAGTTAAACGTTTCCTATAGAACTATCCTCGATTATAGACGTTTTTGTGACGTTATACACGTCAATGAACACTTTCAAGTGTTGTTTCATCGTTCAGATGGTTTATTTGTAGTCACATTGACCTTCGTTTTCTTATGTTTGCGAAAGAAAAATAATCAATACGGAAATGCTCTTAAATATACGATGTGCATGTGGGATGGTCGTGAATGGAAGATTTTTTTAAGGACATGCTACACTTTAATAATTTTGCAGATAATATTATCATTAAAGAAGAACACACTAAATAAGTTTTCTTGAATCCATTAACTGATGTAATATTGATGAAAAGTTTTCTATTATAATATATACGTACAAACATATATATATATATATATATATATATATATATATATATATATATGTACATAACAATGATTTTTTTTCTTAATGCAATCTTAGATTTTCACTAAAATCTAAAATTGCATTAAGTACAGAATATATCATGAATATCAAAAACCAACAGTTGAGATACATAAATAAAACTTTATCAAACAAAATAAAAAAATACCGTTACGTTTCTGTATGGTAAGTTATATAGGGACTACCTTACCAAAATAAAACACTACAATATTTTTTAAAACTTATTTTTACTACCACAAAATACGTCAAAATATTAAAACTTTCACCCATTACATTGACTTTTAATTGGCTCTGAAATTATGGAAATCTTTTCAAAAATATAGAAAAATGTCTTGAACAGCTGAAGAAATAGATCTCTAAATGTTAAATAAATATAAAAATTAAATATAAATGTTTAATGTAGTTCACAAACATTTTTACAGAAATAATTAAAATAAAAATAGTTGATTAGAGATCGAGAAACTTTCCAGACCGAGAATTGAACGCAATGGTAAAAAAATACGTGCAACCAGCTCTCAACTAAGGATGTCTGTTAATAAAGAACTGCGTATAAAAATAAAATATTGTTTATGGTCTATAAAATAAAAATTGGAGTTAACTGTACACATTGTAACTGTAATGAACCCGAAGATCTGTAACAAGTTCTCAAAAGATGCAAATACTATGAAATTTTCCGGATCGCAAAAAATCCATGAATAACTAAACAAATATCAAGAAGGAATCCTATGAACGTTATTAATAAGTAATCAATATTTTAAAATTAAAATCATTTGTACTCAACAATTTTTTTACATTTCGTATTACAATATACAATATAAGGTATGCAAAAATTATATATTATGTACTACTCATTTAAATATAAACTAATTAAAAAGCGGACATGACAATAAATGTAGTTTAATTACAAACTAATACTAAATATGAATGTATGACGAACCTCCCATAAACATTCGTTAATATATAGTAATATATATATATACACAAGGTTAGTAAACAAATGATTGCGGTGTATGATCTTCAAATTCATATATATTTTTTATAATTAGTGGTTTTAAGTGTTCCCGTATTATTGGATGATTAACGCCTAACTTTTGTGCAAGTTCTCAAATTGTGCATGATTCTGATTCAACTAATGCCTTCGGATGGTCGTTAAAAAAATGCTCCCATTGGCTTCTTTTCCATCTTTATTTCAATTGCTCGATTTAAGGAACAAATTAATAACAAATATTCTTTATTATCTATATTAATATATTATTTAAAAAATAGCACAATTAAATTTATTTCTAAGAAAACAATTACCCTAACTAATGTTCAATCGAAGATGAAAATATTTCAACTGATAACCTCTTATGACTGAATAGATAGTCTCTTTATGACTAAACATATGCGACCCAGAAATGAACATGTCAGAAGATGGATAATTTGTGATCAACCCACAAATGTACGGAGACTTTCTTGGCATGTTTTTCAGAATGAATTTAGTTTTGTTATTATTTTCTTAGAAATAAATTTAAATGTGATAATTTTGTTAATAATATAATAGCATAGATAATAAAGAGCATGTCTGTTAAGTTTTATAAATGTATTTACATAATTCTAAAAATAATTCAAGTTTTTTGTTGTAAGTTGTGAGTGTACGCAGACTTTTTTGTCTGACTTTATGTATACATTTGTGCGATTCTAAATGTCTTTAAAAAATGTATTTTTCTTAAAAACTGAAGACTTATCACATAAGCCGTAATTAATATGAAAAATATACTATTTACTCTTTAACAAATCGCGTGGGGCGCATCATAATTCGAAACATGCTTTTGGATATTATTGCATCAACATCATTCATATGTTGTCATGGTTATGTCTCTGCTTTAACCGCACAGTGAATCAATCGATTTCTTTCTAAGAACTAATTTTGATGTACCGAGTTTGTTTTTGTTTTAAAACAAGCTTATAAACAGTCGAATGTAGCATCTGGCATCGAACGTAACCATGAGTATTTATGTAAATATTTTGTATATATTTTTTATTATATAACTAGTATATACCCCGTCAAAATTGACGGGAGAATAGAAAGAAATATAGAAAGAAAAAACTGTTTATTGGTTTTTACAACATAATATATTTAAACATAAAAAGTACCTAAGAGCGAAACCACTTACTACAGCGTTCATCAGAGCTTACAAAGCAAACATTACTCGTCACATTGCCCGCAGAACAAAGTGAAGATTAATGTAGGTCTTTATATATGAAACTTTAATAGTAGTATTCTCATTTTTTTAATCTTATGGAAACATAAGCAACATTTATGTATCAACTGTTAATAAAATTTAGTTAAGATAGTAGATCAACTATTAAAAAGCCAGCTTTCATAATTTTCACTTGAAGATTTTAAAAATTTTTATTTATGCAATGATGCAATGATGAAGTACTGTAACTCATTTTATTTGTTATATAAAAAAACATTTGAATTAGAGTCCAATACACGATACTTAAGAACATTTATTTGAAAAAATGTTGAAAATGATGAAGAAAATTCAAAAGAGCAAATTCTTAAAAAAAGAGCATTCAATATGCCATAACTAGGAGAATGTAAAGAATATAATTACTATAATTGTGTTTAATTGTGTTCAACTTTCAAATATTATATGTGTTTACATATATATATATATATATATATATATATATATATATATATATATATATATATATATATATATATATATATATATAAAATCAAGTTTTTTCACAGAAAAGTCAATGATATAGACTTATTTATTTATGACGCCAATGTTTCAATGGTACCCCAATATATTTATCTCATATATTAGATAACATATTGCAATCTGTTTGCGATAATGATTATACAAAGATAGACATATATATATATATATATATATATATATATATATATATATATATATATATATATATATAACAGCAACGTTGCAATATATCTATGAAAATGATTAGACATAAATGAGTTTTGAATAATATTTATTTTTCATTCGATTACATGTCCATACTTGTAATTGACGAGTGTGGCGAGCAGGGGATGAATCTCCCTAGTATGTATGTATGAATGTATGTATATATATATATATATATATATATATATATGTGTGTGTGTATAAGTGTATCAATTTATATTAATAAACAATCATAAAATTGTAATACATAACAAAATTATATTATCTTCCGATAAAATTGTTTTTTTTTACGATTAAACGATTATTAATTAATTTTGCCAATATTGAAGAATAGAGCAGACATTTATTGAAATATACAATAAAAATTTTCAATTGATAATACCATTTTTTAACAAATATTTTAAAAATTGTTTAATATATATATATATATATATATATATATATATAACTATATTAAATTTATTAAAAAATTCATAATTATTTTCACGTGGGATTATTCTGAAAAACCGAATGGAAAGTAGGCGAAATGCCAATGGAAAATACTGCTTGAACGCACGATATAATATGATTTAGCGGAAACCTATTTCACAGCGACAGTCGCTGAAAAGTAAAAAAAAAACGCAACTGGTGTGTCCCAGTCGACAATAAGCTTTCCAACAGTGAAAAGTTATGACCCACAAACATAAGTGAATCTCTTGTAACTTCTGTCAAACGAATAAACTTACAAACGTGTTTTGAGTCAAAACGAACATTCGTGAAATTTTCAAACTGTAGATTTCTAAAAATTTCAATGACTCAGTGAGATACGTGGAACGTATAAAATGTACAAATGCAATTAACTTAATATAAACATTATTCTTTTTAATGATTCATCAGTTTTTATGATAAAAAGTAGTCTAGTACATCACTGAACACATGCATCTCATGTTCATATATATGGTAAGAAAGCATATTTTAATCAATAATATCATATGACATATTCTTTGTGAAATGTGTCTCTCTACTTTATCATAATTCCAAGAAGCATGATCTAAACCAGAGGTGGGCAATTTCTTCGATAATAAGATCCACGTATAATCCATTCATACATGTTCAAGAGCCACAAAAAATATTATTTTAATTGTATATATAGATAATACAGAATACAACTATATAGTAGTCCTAGTCACCAAAGCAGAATATGTTTAATCTCTACTCGTTGAAGACTTCGAATAAATCATCATTTTTCCAGTTAATAGTTTAAAGTGTGGCTATTGATTACCACTATAGATTATTAATATAAAAGTTTAGGAAAAATGACAATG
>CM068314.1:40365807-40380807 GCA_034766995.1 Acanthacorydalis orientalis | reverse complement strand
ACTTGGTATGAAAAAAGAAAAAAAAAACAGAAATTTTATAGTAATCGTAAAGTCAATTGTTATGACATCAATTATGTACTTTTTTATAAGTAAGTATTACCTTTAAATATGCTCATTAACAATGAAATATTTATGATTAAACATCGTTCATGTCTTGACTTCATATAAAATAGCAGGAAATATTTATGACAATATGAAAATAATTATATTTTCATTCTGTTATTTTTATCAAAATAAATATTTTTACTTTTTCATTTTATTTGTAAAATATGATATGAATTTCAGAATTATTACATTTATATATATATATATATATATATATATATATATATATATATATATATGTACACACACACACACAATTTCGTAGAAAACATAGTATATTTTAGTTTATTTCAAATAAATAAATAAAACACTGAATAACATTATTCGACAGTATAAATATTCCTCAATAATATAACAAATCAAATACTAATACAAATTCTAATTCTTCTATAGACTATCACTTGTAAAGTTCTATTCGAGTAATTGTGTTTTGCACCAAGCCATAATGTCTGACTTGTTATAAATCAACGCAAACCGTAATTCATTGCTATTGCATTTTCATCTACAGGTACGAGTATGTTCATGTACACTATTTTTAACCGTCCTAAATCATAACAAGTACTATACATTTTCTATAAAACATGTGTGTTTATAAATTTATTTATACATATTTATATATATATATATATATATATATATATATATATAGAGAGAGAGAGAGAGAGAGATAGAGGGAAAGGCAACGGTTTTTACATTATTAAACTCATATTGACAGAATCATACTGTCTCCATAGAATTATTTGAAAACAATGAGAACTTTTAACAAACTTTTAATACCATTATTTTATATATTGTTTGTTCTATACTATATAGTACGATATTGTATATTTTAATATTAAAATTGAGACAAATTATAAAATTCCACTGTTACTTATTATGATAACTAATTACAGTTCACTACTTTTAAAAAACAAATAATATCAAAATTATAGTTTTTTTCGCTATTGATAAATTCACTTTAAAAATGAACTATCACTTCTCAAAAAGTATACATTTTTTTTTTGATTTAAGTGTGAAATAATTGATTTTTGATCATTTTAGTTAATTCTCAAGCGAATCACCCTCAAAAAACAACTTTTATTACAAAAAAATTCCTATCTACGGTACAGATTTATCTATAATCTACCGCTTTAAAGAATCGCTATTGAAATAAATGGGTGTATAATAATAATTAAAACGTTCAAAATCAATTATTAAACATTTGTATCAGAAAAAATTATACATTGTTTGTTGTGAGTGAAAATTTATTTGCAAGAATTAAAATTATATTTTCTTTACTTGTCCTGTGATACATACATAAGTCCACCTTTATTTTATATGCATATATATATATATATATATATATATATATATATATATATATATATACAAATGTATGTATGTACATTCACATATACATAAATATATATATATATATATATGTATGTATAGATACTTAGTATAGATGTTTTGAAAATTATAATTTGCCTTTAAAATTTTAATTTAAATTTACAAACAATAATACTTTCTTACTCTATTTCTGGCATGGAAATAAAATTATATCGTAAAAAAAGAATCGTTTTATTAATATTAGCTTAATTTTTATTTTTCGAACAAATTATTTGAAAACGTCTGTTTTATAAAAATTATTATTGTCTTTTTGTAATACTAAAGGCAAATAAAATATAGATTCAAAATGTATTTATAATTCTTTTTTATTGCAAATTATGACTTCGATTGTTAAAATATAACATAAAATATATATACTACACTGAGAAAAATTTTGAATCTTAGTTCAAATTTATTATACAAAAGAATTAAAATAGCTGAAAATCTATATTATTTTTAAAAGTGATATCCTAATATTTTCAAAAAAAAAAATTATTTATACTTGCATACAATTAATGAAAATTATTGTCTGCATACAAGATATTATTATATTTCTATAAATCAACATTGGTTTTAATCAACAAATAAATTTATTTAATTAAAATTAACGTTTGAAATGACAAGCAGTTAAATTGTAATCATCATTTGTGTCATAGTTGTTTTATTTATTGTAAATTAATATTTTTGATAAATAATAAAAACTTTTACGAATAAAATCATGTAATTATCTTTAAACTTATATTCCTTTTTTTGTTGGATACCTACATAATAAAATAATATTTTATGATATTATAATATTAGTTTTAATTAAAACTATACTTAGACATTATTGAATTATTTTTTTCTAACTGTAAGAGATTAGTTACCAACGCTATCAATATAAAAATCTGCTTAAACGTATTTTAAGTTTGCACTATCAAAGTAGTAACATAATATTTTAAAAATAATAGTTTCTCAGCAATATGAAAATTCATATTCCTAGATATAAAATATTCTTTCATACCATTTTTTAAAGCAGATTGTAAAATAAATAGACCAAGTTCAATTAAAAATACAAATAGCATAACTAAAATTAAAATTAGAACAGTCCTCGTACAGATTAATAAATTTACTACAAAACAAATACACCTACTCCGTAGTAAAAATACGTATTCGTAATAAAATCAATACTATATTGACATATATATCGCAGATAATAAATTACGTTTATTTTTTTACTAATGCGCACAAGGAAAATAATTTAAATACTGATAAAATTAACGTTAACATATGTAACTGATAAACACTTTTATGTTATCTAGTATATCGAAGAAAATCGAGTACATTCTTTTTCGACAATCAAATAATACAAAAAATTAATTAATACAAAGTCTACAAAACTTGTATTTTCTAAATGTTGCTTTAAAAAAAATACAAAACCTTCTAAATTTTGATAAAGAAAAAATTATATTTTCATAATTCACATATGCAGAAATAGTTGAAAATAATAACATTTATGACATATACAAGACTTAAAAGAGTTTTTATGGAAATTAAATACTAACTGTATAATAATTTTATATGAAAAAATATAAAAAATAAACTATTTTATAGAGTACAGCTTGTGAGTCTCATAAAAAAAGTAAAGAAAACTGATTATCATTAAAATTCTAAATAAAGACTTGGTAAATAATTTCTTCTTAAATTACTAATTGTAAGAATCCTATATTATAGGAATATATATATATATATATATATATATATATATATATATATATATATATATATATGTATATGTCAATAATAAATAAATTCAGATAAAATACTATATAATAATTAAATTAAAAATGATTTCAGTAAAGCTGTTAACGCAGTAAAATAAACTTGAATTTCAATGCCATTTTAATACTAACAGACAGAAATTAAAACACCCAGTAGAAATTATAATTTTACTTTACCACCTTAATTACTTTTAATTGACTTGACACATAAATGAAAATAAAATATGTACTTAAAATATTTGAAAAATCTCATTTGCAGGCACACACACACATTTTATATATATAAATACATATACGTGTGTGTGTGTTGTGTATAAACAAAATAAAAGTTATAGTATGCATAAAGGAACTATATAACATTGCAGAAAATCCTGACGCCGCGTCTGCATCAAACACACAAGCAACTGGTGTCTGATATACAATCGCAGCAGTTTTACGTTAACATTCTACTAAAAGTAGTATAAATTGTGAAACATACCTTAAAAAGATGTTTATCTGAACAGATTATAATTAATGTTAAAAGCGCACATAAAATATACTTTACACATTTGTATTATGTTTAGGAAAACCACACGATGAGTACACACACAAAAATGTAAACAAAGTAGTGTTGGAAACACAAGAAAGTTTATATTGAACTGATTGTTCAATTTAATATAGATTAATAAATGCACAAAGATACATCAAAATATTTTTTTCAATTTTTTCTTTATAAATTTTATCGAGTGATTAATGTCTATAACACAATTGTTTATAAACAATTATTTTCATATTTATTTTGAACAAAGTTTTTATTTAACTATTTTTTATTTAATTTTAAAATAATTTATAAACGTTATTAATCAGAAAGTTGACGAATAAATTTTAACAATTTATTTTATTGTTGTATTTCATAAATGGGACATCAGCATATGAGATCGAACTCGCGGTCTCTGAGCACGTTTAGTAATGCAGCTGTACCATAGACTGACATGTAGCGAGCAGGCAAACGGACCCGGGCAACTGATACAAGGGTCTCCTGTGGGAATAACGAGCATGCGCCGCCACCGACAAAATCTACGGTATCTATACCAGGAGACGGTACATAACTATATGTCTGTATGTGTATGTCTCTCTTCACCTACCCTACCACTACAGTATCTTCGACGTCCAAGATTACCCTCACTTTTTACACTATACTAAAACTAATAGCATTGTGCAAACATGTCATAAGCAGACGAATGAATCAGACTTAATACCGTTGCAAGAAGATTATATATTATCGTAATGATTGATGATATTGATAAAGATATCGTTTGATATGAAAATAGTTGGGTGGGTGGTTTTTGTAGCGTATATTTTAACGAATCACCCATTTTTTTATTTTTAGAAATTAATAGATTCACTAATCTACTATACATATATATATAACGTACAAATCACATACATTATCTTTATTAACAAATATTTGCAGACTGTTTTATTTTAAAAGTTTGCTTGTTTTATTCTTTAATATTTTGTTCTTTGATTCGAGAATTTATTTATGTTTAACAAAATTAAATTACTTTTTTTTAAAAAAATTCTTAAATTTGAAATTAATGAATGTGTCTGTAACAAAACTAGTGTTAAAAAAACAACTACTTGTTCAGTATTATTGTCAAGTTAAAATTTTAATATTAATTGAAGTTGTTTAAGTTAATATATTTATGTATTGGTTACAAAGAGAATAATAACATATCAATTTAAATTAATATAATAAATTCTTAATCGATCACACAGAAACATCAGATTCTAAGTTTTAATTTGTCTATTGAGAATAAGAAATTGAGCTTCGCAGATTGCATGACATACATACAACGATGCACTTAAATATTGTAATGTATATTTTATTAATTAATCTCTTAACCGGATTTTTTTCTATATAATAAAAACCTACATTTCTCGTCACTTTGTCTGCAGGACAAAGTTAAGTCCATAGTTACAAGAAATGTTTGCTTTGTCAGCTCATAGGTTTCAAGTTTAATTCATTAAGTTTCATTATTAGGTATTTTTATTTTTAAATATATTAGATTGTAAAACCCAATAAACAGTTTTTTTCTTTCTATGTTTTTTTTCTAATTTCCCGTCAATTGAAGGATTATATACTAGTTACGAAATATTTCGTCATGCCAGAAATACAACTCCAATGAGCATGACGACATTGTTCGTCACGGTGCTTCAAAAATGAATCTCTATTCGGCATTACGTTTCACGTCATTTTTGTTGTACCTGTCTCAATATATTGTTAATATTTTTATTATTATAATTTATTACTAACACGGGACGTTCATTTTTGACCCCGAAACAATCTAGATTGGTAGAAAGACATTTTTCCGATTATATTCCCAACAACAATTCAAGATCAAATGTAACCAGAAGATGCACTTCGTGCTATTCAAAAGGTTTGAGAAAAGAAGCAAGATTTGATGTCCCGACTGTAATGTTACTTTGTATATGCCTCAATGTTTCAAAAAATACCGTACAGAAAAATAATTTCATATAAGTTAGTTTTACTAATTTTTTATATTTGAAAAGAACATTTTTTAGTTCAATATATTTCATTAATATATTTTTTATTTTTTTTCTCTTCGCACTTTAGACCCGATATAATAACATGCAATTGCAAAGAAAAAGTCCCTACCGTGAAACGAGTTATTTTTACACAAAGAAAAATTAATTACCCTGTTAAGAGATTAAATGTCTATTTCATTTTACGTTTTACGTTATTCCAAGATTTATTTTTACAATGTACCTCGGAGAGTACATTCACTCTAAAAGGGTGCATATATAGATGGAGCAAACTTAGATAATATGTTAAACTTTTTACAAAATACTTCCAAAACTTTACTGGTTAGTATTTAGATATTCTTTTCATAACGTGAAAGAACTCTTTCTGATAAGAACTATTAACGATTTTAATTAGTACTAAACCTACACCAGGTATTCGGTACGACATTTATCATTTCTCAAAAATAGTATATACAGAAAATATGAAGCAAAGTGTAAACTGGAATAAATGAAAATGAAGGACAGAAAATGTAATACAGATTTTTATCTGTTTTTCGAACAGAAAATCGAATTACTTTATGTTGTCATTAAAAAAATATTATGACATACGTTATTTTATATTTAATGCTTTTTTAAATCAAATACTCATAACAGAATACAAATAAATTAAATTTAAATAAAATGCAAGTTATTATCTCTCTCTCTCTCTCTCTATATATATATATACATTTTTACTCATGTAACAATATATAAAACATATTCTCTTTTCCAGTTTACAATATCGTTCATGATTAAAAATTGAAAATACATCCCATCCTCCGAGATATATTATTTTTATACAAACATGAATTTTAGTGAAAACGCTACTGTTCAAATGTTAATCAACCTAAACATTAATAACAGTATGTTAACATCCCCTAAATTAAATATATAAATCATTTCTCAACTACTGTATTTTTCAATAACTACGAAACGTTTATGAAAGTTCACACTAGATTGATGCTACATTTTTTTAACAATTTTCGTTCATATATGTGTATATATATATATATATATATATAAGCCGTAACTATTCCCGCCAGTGTGTTTTATACACCACTGGTGTATTTTGTATAAACATATTTGTATGACATTATTTTTTAAATGGTGATATATCCATCTTTTCCATCCAACTTCTCTACCTTCCGTTACAGGTATTATGAGGTTGTTCCAGTTTATAATAGATATTTAGGAGTGAATTAGCAACAGTTATTTCTAACAGTTTGGTTTGGAGTATAAAATACACCACGACAATAATCATATATATGTATATATATATATATATATATATATATATATATATAATGTACTCTATATGTTTACATTTCTTTATTAATTTAATTAAGAATAATATATTTTAACAATGAGATTGATTAACAATTACTAATTTTTAATTATGTTATAAATCTGGGTTCTAAACCTGGAGCCATATGCCTCCCAGAAGGACCGAGGATATTCCAAGTAGGCTACAAGTGAAAATCGCGTAAAAGGGGGTTACGGCACGAGACTAGCGCATCACAGAAAGAAGTGAAAACAGAGAAGTGAGCGAGAAAAGAAAACAGAGAAGTGAAGAAAAAATAAAATAGAGAAGTGACCGTGCATGGTATTTCCTAGCTCGTAATTGGTAGAATCAGGTTTCAGTCGTGTGAATTATTTACTCAGCCTAATGCGGAATTGCCTTCTCATAATGGATAGAGGTGATCTTGGGTGTTCCCTCACAGTAATAGAACCGGGTATAAAAAAATTGTTTCTGGTCATCAAGCACAAGTCACATTGATCGAGAAATACTTAAAGTATATTTTTTTATTTAATTATTGTATTTTGTATAAATTATATTAATTATAATAATACATGTTCTAGTAACAAAAAAAATATTGAAATAGCTACATTACTACCGGTAGAACAGGAGGGCTACAGGCAGCAAACAAGGTCGAAAGGGGTAGTGGTCAGATAAAGGTTCAGAAACACTCTTATAAATAATAAAATAATAAACTTATTGTCAAAAAAGCAGTCAAAAACAGTTAATTAATAAAAAAGTGGTAATTGAGAAAAGCGGAAGTGACGAAAGAGATTGTGATGAAAGAGTTTTTTACCTAAGAGATCATCAAAAATTTCTCGAAATCGAAAATCGAAGAAATGGAAGAAAATTCAAAAAATGAGGAAAAATACGTTTTTGTACTTAGAGAAAAAAATAAGTCTGAATGGAAAAATTCAGAAGTCAGATAATTCACTTTAATGAATAGAAAATATTATTACAATAATGAAAGGATGGCAATCATCTTTACAAAATATTTAAAATAAAACACACATTTTTCAATGATTGTCTATACTGTTTTACATATAAATTAATACATGTTAAATATTCAATCAAAAGCAGTAAAGGAAGAGATCTTAAATAATATTACTGCTTGCAAGTGTTACTAACTTAATTTGTATAAATAAATTAATATGTAAATATATACTAATTGTTATTTATTACTATGATTTATAAAATACATCGAGCAAGTAATTAATCTAAAAAAACGAAGAGTCACGGGTTAAATTTAATTTACTGTAAGCTATATTTCAATGCTTTACATAATTTACACTATAAAATATTCAATCTTATACTTTCAATCAAAATGAAAGTATTCAATCAAAATAAATGTATATATCATTTTGAAATTAATTCAATTTTACATGGTAAAGCAGAAAGTCATCGAACATTTCAGTACTTAGATTAAATTCGATTTGTTTGATGTTTGGTTGATTGAGTATATTTTATAAAATATTTGTTAAAAGTGATTGATCAAATTCGCATACAAAATCACGCATAAATTGGACAGAAATTCAACATACTAAAATTACGGTACACCTCTTTTTAGTAAATCATTATTGATGTAGGAAAATATATTTTCTTCGATTTATTGATAGAATTGTATTTTTTATTTAATGTTGTATTAAACATTTTTAGTTTGTTTTTTTATATTTAATTATTTTATATTATCTATTTTTAATTCAATTTTATTTCGATAAAAAAATATTTTTTATAAAAAATATGACTGCTTACATATATTTTTTTAACATTTCATTGTAAGGAAACATTGAATTTATATCGGACAAAAATATAAAAAATTAGAAATTTATATATTTGTGCATTTTTTAAATAAAAAGTGACATGAATAATAATCGATACATTAAACACATATTTTAAATTGATTTTTTAGTAACATTTAAATATGAGTAAAAGGGCAAATATATATTTTATGTATGAAAATTATAAATATTAAGATTTGTTAATTATGATATTCAACATACTGTTTAGAATTTAAACGTGACTGTACTGTGTTCAATTACGTTTTGATAACTTGACAGCATTACATACTGTATGAAGAATGAATTAGAATATAATATACATTAAGAGTAAGAGAGAGAATTATTTGCATATCATAGACATCTGTGATATTTTATTTAAATATAGAAATCTGTAATTATTTCGTACTTAAATATGATAATACTACCTTTTCAAAGTCTAGAAATTCACAAACTGTGAAAGCTAAACATTTCAATCAATTGTAATTGTTTTTTTCCAAAACTCCATGAAGAATCTTAATGAATTTGTACACAAATTGCACTCTTTTTATAAACTACAGTCACACAAAATTTTAAACACAGTCTCAGTTTTTTCCTATTATATTTGACAATTAATGTTTTCTTTTAAAATCACATATAAAAATATAAAAAAATTCAAATTATAATTTCTTTTAAACAGTATAGAGAATCGTTTTCAAATTTTACATATAACTTGAAAATAAAAAAAAGTATGTTACAAACATTTATTATTTGTAAATCAATGATTATTATTTTGGTTTTTGGAGTAAATCAATAACTGTATAGATTACTTTCTAATATTTAAATATTTAAAAGTGAATATCTGAAATATACAGAATTCAAAACATAAGTTCTTAGTTAGAACTTAAGTCTGAAAATGTTCTCAATGATTAATCACTAATATATTAATGATTTTTGAAATACATCTCCTAAAACCTTGATAATTTTATTTAGTGAAATAATTTACTTTTTTCTCTTCTTATTCAATTTTTGTTGGTTAATATAATATTGGATCAGTACAAAAATTCGTATACGATTTGATTTGAATTGAAACTCAGGCGATTATTTTTTGATAGAAAACGTCTTTATTAATCAATTATGTATTCGCCATCGTTTTCTCCAATCATTTTCAAACGCTCTGGATTCCTCGTTCGTAAAAGCTGTGTAATTTTTTGGAAAACAATGTGGAGAGGTCGTTTTTAATGGCCTCCACAGTATCAAATTTTTTACCGTTTAAACTGTTCAGCAGCGACCAGAACAAACGATAATCCGAAGGCGCAATGTACGGAGAATACGGTGAATGCGATATGATTTCCCATATCAATTGCTTTAGTTTTTGCATTCAGTTTTGCTGTATGTGGTTTTGCGTTGTCGTGGTGGCAGATGACCCCCTTGTGATTGACCAAAATCGGACGCTTTTCTTTAATTTCTGCATTCAATTTAGTTAGTTGCTGACAGTATTTCTTTTTACTTTATTTTGCACTGAACCAATACATTGATAGCCCGTATAAAATTTTAGTTTATGAGTGTAATATATATTTATTATAATAAAGACCATGTAAATATTTATCTTTTTTATAAATGCTGTTAATGTTTTTTTTTATTAAAACTGGAACAAAGCTTAATTCTTAAGGAATTAGCTTTTAAATATGTATTTGTCATTATATAGATTATATACAAAGAATACTTAAAAAAATGCACAATTAATAAAAATCAAAATAGTATCAAGATCGTTGCTATTATGTATATATTGAAATTTTCAAAGTTGTAAATCTATTATAAGAAAAATGTTTAGGTAATAAAACGTCACAGATCATTTATATTCTAGTATGTTTCAAGTTAGTTTTTGTAGTTGTGTTAATATTACATTTTTCCGTTTCGTGTAAACACATCAATAATTATAGAAAGACTCTTAATTTGCATTTGTATATATTACACTTCTTTTTTATTAATATAATGAAAAATAAGTACGCAGTAATACTCACTCTTGAAATATACAATCGCGCGTCTCTTTAGTACAAGCTGCGTGCAATACCAGCATGGCGGGAGTTTGCGGTGAAAGACCACAGGTGGTAGAGCCACTTAGTTATTAATAAAAACATGAATTTTCATAAAAACAATAGACGTTTAAATATAAGAAATATTTATTTTCTTTACAAATGACTAAACGGTTTCCATCTACTAAAAATAAAGTCAACGTCATGTATTAAATATAAAAAATAGATTTTTTATGGCAGTCAATATTTTTTAAAAAAACGCTAATTAGTCATTTCATTAATTTTAATTATTCTCAAATAATTATTGAGTGAAAATTTCAATTGATATTAATTATTTTGATGAAATTAAAAGAATTTATTAACGACAATTTAAAATCTAATTTGATTACCTTTTTAATTGAAATAAACTGTATTTTTACGAAATGGAGAATTTTTGAAAGGTATTTCTTTACAACTCTGATTGGTTATCATTCTGATCTGGTGGGTTTGTATCGATTGGAATTTGATATTTGAAGAGAGCGGACGTAGAGAATTCATTATGGAACGCTATTCGGTTAGACAATGCGTATTTATTGTAGAAACATTTTATGAAAATCAATCTTGAAGTTCAATAACGCTTAGAAACTATTTGAGGATTTCTATCGTAATAACGTGCCAAGTATTATATTCCGATTAGTGAAGGGATTCGAAAATACTGATGGATGGAAAAAACACTTCTATCAATATATGATTATTTAATTTTATATATATTATTGATAACTATACAAAGATTTGTATTGATTGTAATATTAAAACCGAACAAATATATATATATATATATATATATATATATATATATATATATATATATATAAATTTCCGCAGTAATACTGAATTTTACAAGCATTGCGCCAACTATAGAATTTATTTTTATAGTTGTTCATAAATGTTTAAGTAAAACAAATAACGCTGAGAACAGTGATCAAAATTTCTGACTTTTATACTAAAAAATATCCATTACCTGCTCACTTTTAAATGTATGGCTATTTCGCCTTCATTTTATAGTTTTACATCTTAAATTTTTATGTCAATGGGTCTTCGGCGTTATCATTTTTTTATATAATACAAAGTTTCATATTTGGAATAAAAATGATATAACATGTAGTTAATAAAATTACTTTACGTTATTAAACTTTTACTTTATAATGATATTTTTATAAATATATTTCAATGAAAATAAAACCTGAATTTTAGTTCCATTAAAATCGATAATATAAAAAAATGAAAAATCCTTATTTATCATACATATTAATAACATGAATTCACATACGTCACATATTGAAAAAAGTATGAACAGTTTTAGCTTTTGAACGAAACTCAAAAATGAACCCAACAATAATCGTATTACAAACACCATTAAAAGTTTAATAGAAAATAACGACAGATTGGAAAAATAATGATCATTCTACATAATTGACCTAAATTCACACGTTGTTTATATATGTAAATTTGGAAAAGGGGAGTAAACTAATTACATTCTCCTGTAATTGTTAATTTTCAGAAAGCGGTAAATGTTTTGTCTGAATAAATAGAAAGTAGATTAATATTAATTTTAAAATTACCAACCATCCATTTTTGCTTTTAAATGGATATTTTTGAAAATTGATTAATTTCTTTTTTTTAATTAAAAACAACAGTTGATGCAATAACATAGTGCTTGTGTACGTTGTTCTTTCATTTCATGGCATAATAAAAATATGCACACACGTATTTTTCAAAAACAATGATTACATTATTAATAGTTAACGTTGATATTAACTATTTTTGATGTTGAATCTAATTTAATCATAGAAAATTTCGAATTAATTTTCATAGCACACTTCTTTTTTTAAAAAAAATATATGAAATGTAATTAAATTTTTATAAAACTTACAACTTAATATAATTTTTAACTTTTAAATTTAGATTTTAATTATACAAAAGCTTTTTTTGTGTTTTTTTTTTATCAAATTATGCTATTTTATAAGGAAATGTGTAAGACTAGAAAATTACTGTACGTTTGAAACAGTATATTTGTTAAATATGTATTTGCTATCAGTAATTAAACCTTTTTTTATTAAAATTCTATAATATAAATATAATATAATATAAATATACTTCAATAATATAAATAAATATTATTATTGTACTATATTAACGACAACATAAATTATAATTAATAAATATAATATAGGCCTAATAATAAATATTTATATATCATAATATCCAACAAGCAAGTACAAGAAACAGTTACCTTAATGATCGTAAGTAATTAATAGCGTAGCAGTATTTTCCCAGGTATATAAATCTTGTAACCGATGCTGTAACTATCGCTTAATATCATTAATTATGCGAAGATTATAATAAAATAAATGATGTGCACGTATTATAAAAGCATCTATCTTTTGACTTGCACATTATAAAATGCTATTTCAATAATGTTTTATAAATTACAGGAAGCAGTAAGTAAACATCAAAGTTATAATTTAATTATTTGAAAAGCATTAGTCTTTTCTTAGAATTATTTTAGTTATTTATGAATCAGTAAAATGCATTATTTCTTAATTCATGTCACTTATAAATGATTGGTGATTTATTAGCAAGACATCAATTCCTTTTTTGTATATTTTAAGTTTTGTTTAAATTTCAAAAACGGCATTACTAACTTATAAAAGAAGAATAAAGATTGGTTTTTGTACAGGTATCAAACAGTGATTTGTGCTATTTTAAGAAATTAAGACCTCAGCATTAATAGGGGATCAGTCGTTAATAGTCTAGTGTTAATTAATTAATGTAAAATTATGAACCTATCTCAACTTCGTTTCTTTATTTGTCCTTCATCATAACATTCAATTAATAGTTAACTGAAATTAATTAAAGTGTTTAAAGAACCAATTCACGTAAAATAAATACAACATAAGTGAATGAAATTAAAATAAGATTAAAACGGCCAGAATTAAAAATGAAACATACATAAATTATAAGGAACATTACAAATTTAGCTTTTGGAATTATTAAACGAAAGTTGTGAGAGCATGTTAAGATTTTATACACAAATAAAATCATTGAGCGTATTATTAAAAATTAATTAGTATGGAAAATTCGTATTTAAAGAAATCAAAATATATATTTTAGAGTTCAAAAAGTGATGTGAAGTTTCTACACATAGAGAGATTTCTGAAAAAATAAAGCAAAATTTAAAGCAGAAAGTAATAGTATTTGGAATCAATAGCTTGTTTTATTTTATTTATAGCCATGAGATGAGCGTACGCATTAAATATTCAAAACAATCAATAAGTTGAATCCATATAACTCTTATGAGTCTCCATAGAAAACTTGTTATTTCACTAGAGAATTTTAAGTATCTCACTTAGAAAAGTTCCCATAAATATGTCAAAAATTAGAGCTTTTGTAAAACTTAAAGTTCATGTACCTACTGATATAAAAAAGTTTCATGAAAATATTTTATAATAACTAGTAAACAATATGAAAGAAAACTAGACAATACGAAACCTACAATACTATACGAAATAAATAAATAAAGATATATTATGTAAGTAGTTTGCATATAATTTTTTATAAACAATTTATAATAAATAAATGTTAAGTAATGTCACTTTACAGACTAGATCTGAACTAATTTTTTTACGAATTTATATCCACTTTTACTCACTGAACTCAAAAAAAAACACATTTGTTTTTACCGTTCTTTAATTTTTATTTTGACTATTTTTAATCAATCTTCAAATTTAAAAAGTTTTCATTTCAAGAAGTTTATAAAAAAATATAGAAAAATTTTCTGATATAATCCTGTACTTTTTTCTGAGAATATTAAATTAAAAATAGAACATAAGCTTATACTACCAAAATTACACTTTAGCTATTACAATTAGATGTAATTTTTTCTTGATTTTCAAAAAAAATTAGTCATCGTAACCCAAGCCTTAACGTATCCTTTAATATATATATATATATATATATGAAAAATGTAATCTAGCATCTTCTTATAGATATATTTTACAAATATTAACTTTTCCTTAATTTTGAGCAAAAAATATTTCACCAAAGACGCACCTTAGTAACTGGACTAATTATTT
>CM068314.1:40353307-40360807 GCA_034766995.1 Acanthacorydalis orientalis | reverse complement strand
CGGTTGCAAAAATCCATAATCAAAACCGTACTGATTACCTTTTTCGATAAACAGGGTATGATCCATAAAGAATTTGTACCTGAAGGGCAAATAGTTAATAGCAAATTCTACGTTGAAGTAATGAAAAGATTATTGCAATGGATTTCTTGAATGCGATCCCAATTTAGAGAAAAGATTAGCTGGTTTTTATTGCATGACAATGAACCTGCCCATTCAGCACAGATTATGAAGTCATTTCTCCTGAAACACGGCACTGTTGAGACCATTCGCCCACTCTATTTACCTAAGTTGGCACCCGCAGACTTTTTTCTCTTTCCTAAAGTTAAAACTGTTCTCAAAAGGAAACGATTCGGGACATAGTAGTTATTAAGAAAAATGTAACCATCACATTGAAAGTAGTCTCTTAGGACACCGTTACCAATTGTTTTTAAAAACTTTTAAAACATTCAAATAAATGTATTAGCGTAAATGGAGATTATTTTAAATAAATATCAAACATTTTTTTTTACCTGAATTGTATTTCTTTTCATTGTACCAATCTTGGAATTAAATTGTCAAACCTCATATATATACATATATATATATATATATATATATATATATATATATATATATATATATATTTATATAAAGAAGATATAATAAAACAATGTGTTTATTGTAGAATTTAATCCACATATACTGAATTAAAATAATAATTAAAATGGAAAATCCTAAAACAAAGTATTAGAAAATCATTTTTAAAATTTCATGGTTACCCAACTACTTTATAAAATTCTATCTCTGAATCGTATATTAACGAGAAACTCTAAACACTATGATATTATAATAAAAAATTTGTCATTAAAGTGAATATAATATACATATAGAATACACATCTTTATTCAATACAAAAAGTATTGAATAAAGATGGGTAAAGTAAGTAGTATAGTAAAGTAAAAGTAAAGTATTAGTGTAATAAATATTGGTTCATTTTTAATATATTTTTGTAAAAACAATTTGTATTTTATATTATTTATATAAAAATGTTTTAAAAATAACTATGTCCGAATAGTATACATAAATATATATATAAATATATATATATATATATATATATATATATATATATATATATGCATATATATATATATATACATATATATTTATACAATAATTTATTAATTTTCAATTAATTAATATGTTTTTATTCAAATATTTTGGTAAAGAAATCTGTTAATAGTAAACACCTAAAACTATAAAAAGTAATGTTCTTAAACTGTCCAAAAATCATCGTGAAAAATTATATTCATTTTGGTTCATATATATATATATATATATATATATATATATATATATATATATATATATATATTTGTATTCTATATGTACATACATATACAAATTGATTAAAATTTGTGAAGAAGTATAAAATTATATTATATTTGTTTATCTTTAAATTATAATTTAATCAACAATTTTAATCAAAAATAAATATCGTTCCAGGAAAACAAACATTTAAGACATGCATAATGTTACAAATTTAGATCAATGTAAATATATATTCAAATCAATACATGCATCAAATATGTAAATAAACACAAAGTATGCTTTTGTTTGTATCGTGAGCCAAAATTTAATAAATATTTGATTCAGAAAACTATAGGTACACCACATAGTATTAATTTATTTGTGTACGTTTGTATGATAAACATTGTCTTTTCATATTTTCATATATTGAATAAACATTTCATTGTTAGTTTGGATTAAAATCATTTTTGTATCTCACACACACATATATATATATATATATATATATATATATATATATATATATATATAATACATATATCATGTCTACATACCTTCATATACCTACATATTTCAGATATTTTTAAAAAAATCATTTTCTATTTTTTTGTTCCATTAAAGATTTAAAATCAACTGAAGATTATTGGAAAAACATTGTTTTTTACGTCATAAAAAATGATTACATTTTTCATATATTGCATTACTTCAAATAATAACTATGGAAAATATATACAATTAACATGAGCAATATTGTAAACGTTCTTTATACTTCCTTAAATAAGTTTTATTACATTGACAAAAAAAAAACAATCTATTCAAATTTTTAATAGCAGTTACTGGATATCAATAAATTCTTTTTTAAATGACCGGTATAACTTTTGTATTAAATTTTAATTTTTTTAATTATCTTTCCTCAATGCTGTTCTAATTACTTTAATAATTTTATTAGTTTATTTATGATTAAAATATATTTTCTTAAACTGAAAAGGGGGTCAAAAATAAGAATAGGAAATCTTCCCTAATATATAACAAAAAGCATCTAATAGAAACAATTACAAATACATTTAATAGAATGTATGTGTATATATATATATTATTCAAACTGAAATTAATTTCTTATTGCAATCTTACTGCACTAATCATAAAAGTTTTGAGGTAATATATAGTCGACCATATGAAAGTTAGAGCTATATTATTAACCGATATGTCAAATGATTACAAAATGAAACTAACAGACATTAATTTGATATTTCCAATCCAGGAGAGATTACACTTTTGATTCTAAGGTCAATACGATAACGAGAAGCGCTTATTATATAGACAGTTCATTTATTGAATATACTCTAAATAAACCAGATAATGTCAATAATGACTATTCAATAATATAACTGATTTAAATATCATATATATATATATATATATATGTGCAAATCGGTATTATTTAATAACTACAAAATCAATATTATTTAAATTTATACATTAACATTATCGAAGTAATACAAATAAATTATAAAAACTGAACTTAACAAGTTCATAACAATCGTAAAATATAAAAGATATTTGTGTGACTTTATTACAATCTACTGTTCTCTCTTTCTCTAAATCTAGTCTGTAAAGTTTCTAAGGATTGTTGAGTGAATAATATATGAAGTTAAGGAAGTTAAGACAAGACCGTTAAGATTAGGACATTAGATTCACTTCACAAAATGGTATTACTGCTTTTGTCAATGCTCTTATGTATTTGAGATACGATTATTCAACTGAAGAGCTTTGCCTACGTATTTTATTGAAACCTACTTTGTTTAGTTAATAAATACTTATGATTTTCTTTTAATTCATTTTCAGACTTTTAAGTTACTCATTCATTTTAAGATTTAAAATTTATTATGAACACTATTTTAAATAAATTTTATTCAATATTTATTAATAGCGAGAGATACATTTTATTCAATATATTAAGTTATTAATTATTATTTTTTTTACTTCAACATGCAATCAAACACATTATAGCCTCTCTTTCAATTTTTCAGTGAGACAAGTTATCGTTCCACTAACCATAATATTTTTTTTTAATTAAATGTTATTATTTATTTAATATCTCGATTCCAGTTCTTCACTTTTAGAACATATATATATATATATATATATATATATAATATATAGGTTTATATATATATATATATATGTGTGTGTGTGTGTGTGTGTGTATGTATATGTGTAGTATAAATGTTAGAAAATATGTCTATAATTATATATATATATGCATAAATTATTAAGTTAGTAATCAATTAGTAAAAGTTTAATCTTATTTCACTTTCAACTTTATAAACACTAAATAATTTTGTCTTATACACTATTTATATGTATATATAATGTATACATATATGTGCATATATATATACACATACATATTAACCGCTTCATTAGAAGAAAATACCTTATTTTCAATTTAATGTACTACGACATAATTAACAACGAAAAGGTTAAATATTATATGTAGTTTATTTCTAAATATTACGTCGGTGCAAAAATAATTGCGGTTTTTACGTAGCGAGTATAAAGACGCGCATATATCAGTTGAAAATTATATTTATTAATCAAAATAATGACTATTGGCCAGCACATTCTTCCAGCGGGAAACATGTTTGTTTATTCCTACAAAATAGAATTCTGGAATCCTAGAATTAACGAATTCATCGAAAGCGCTTTGAGCTGATGCTTAATCTTTGAAAACCTTCTCTTGTAGGAAATTACACAAATGTTTGAAAAAATGATAATCTGTCGGAGACAGGCCCGAAGAATAACAGGTGAAAAATGTGTGAAGTAAGGTTTCATAACTCAGTTCATTTCATTTTTTTAAAGTCATTTGTGAAACTTGACGTTGTCATAAAGAAGAATTAGTCCTCTTCGATTGACTAATGCTGACCGTAAACGATATAACTTCTCATGCATTTTTTCAATTTCTTGCCAATATTTTTCTGATGTTATTGTTTCACCAGGATTTAAAAAGTTGTAGTGTGTAATGATACCATTTGCCGACCGCCAAACTGTGACCATAATCTTTTTTTCATGGATCTTCGGTTCAGGAAACTGTGTTGGTGCTTTTCCTCGGTCTAGCCACTATCATGAACGATTCCGATTGTTGTAGAGAATCAACTTTTCATCACATGTGACAATGCGATCAAAAAGGGATCATTTTTGTTACGGAAAAGAAGCGCAGAGCCGACTTCGTTTCGATGAATTGCTTGATGTTCGTTTAGTTCATACGGCACCCATCAATTCAGCTTTTTTGGTTATCCAATTAGGCTCAAATGTCGAACAACTGTTGAATGATCAACATTAAGTTGTTCTGCTAACTCTCGAGTTGTTTTACGTGGGTCCGCTTCAATAATGGTTCTTAAGTCACTTTTAATTATAGCTGAAGAATGTCCACGACTCTCCTCATAATCAAGGCTTTCGTTTTCATTACGAACTTTTTAAAACCAGTGTTTGACTGTACGTTCACTAATTGACTTTTCACCAATAACAAATTTGATATTTCGAGCAATTTCTGTTTCTTTACGTCCCAATTTAAACTCATGAAACAAAAGCGTGCGAATTTGCTTTTTTCCATGACACATTTAAGAGGTTATATCTAACAATACTAAAGAAAGAAAACAATAGATAATTATTTTTGCACCAACCTAATACTAAAAACATTTTTACGTGTTTTTAAAAAACAGCTCTTAAAAAAAATAAAATGTATTTTTAAAATGATTTTCATAAAATTAGAACTTATTACATATAAACTATCAATATACACACAAGTATTACCTTCCTATATATATATATATATACATGTGTGTGTGTATGTACATTCATATAGACATCAGAAATATAAATAGTATTAGCATTAATTGAAACAAAAATATTCCAGTCTCACATAATATTTAAAACGATACAAACGCAATAATATTGACATATATTTTGATTTTATTTTGATAGAAACATATTTCTCAGAATGTAAGAATGTAAAGTAAGTTATGTCATAACAATTTGTCATATTTTTTCTGGAAAACACGTTATAAAGGATTCAACATTTACGTTATACAGGAAGTAAATATGAAAGTCAGTGACCCAGCATAAAGCTGACGCTTTAGATCACATAAATTGGACAGTTTGAATATAGTGTTTACTTGTCAGTTACCAATTTAGAGAGCCTTAAAGCGACAAGTTGACCGATTTTTTGCGCTTGATATCTGTGTTTGTATAATGTCAGTTGTTCAATATTGATGGAGCAAAAATTGAGGATAATATCTCCATTATATATATATATATATATATATATATATATATATATATATAAATATATAAAAATATATATATATATATATATATATATATATATATATATACATGTATATATATATATGTATATATGACTATATATATGTATATATGACTATATATATCTATATATATATATATATATATATATATATATATATATATGTATATATATATATATATATATATATATATATATATATGTGTGTGTATATATATATAAATTCTTCATTAACAGTTATTTAAATGTAGGATCGTTAAACTATAAACTATATAAATTAATTGAAAGCTATTATTTATTCAACAGTTCTAATAAACCGTCGTAAATAAATTATTAAGGTAATGAATTATATTGTTGATGTATCCTTCAATTAAAATAATTAAAATTTAGTGATTATAATTTATATCTTTGTCCTTTAAGAATTATATTAATAGATAAATTAAATATTTTGTAACGAATAGCTCATTTTAAATAATTCTAACTAGTAATATATCAGCACTTGAGTATTATTGATTAAATCCAGCTATACTATAAATATTTCTAAATGTTACAAAAATAGAACAATGCAAAGTGTATCATACTTGTATATAATCTAATCTTCTTTCAATAAATGAAGAATAAAAAATTATACATATTTCGTTTTATTAGCTGTAAAATTTAATTCTGTGCCTTTACGTTAAATCAATCATAATTCTGTTTTAAATTAAAATATTTTCTCTTCGTTTTAGGAATTTGAAGCACCAACCTTAATATTTAAAAACTATATATCTTGGCCAAGCAGTTGGTATAATCAGCTAACAAAACCGTAGTTAACACGGTGGAGTTCGACAAGTAGCATATTAGGCATTGCATATTTTTCGCATTCTAGTTGCAAATGCAAATCAGAAAATGCATTACAACTACATCAACTCAAAGTTGCCATATTTTTTCGATATTTTTTTTTGAAGTTATATAAAATAATGGGGGATATTTTGAGGATTGAAATGTATTTCATTTTTTGTAAATATTCATTTTTTATAAAAAAAGGCATCGAATTAATTTGTATATCTAATATTCTGTTTAATTATGAAAACATTCTTTTTTATAATCTTTACGATTGACTAATATTAATAATAACAATGAACTATTAATATAAATCTATACAAAAATACTAATTTATAATTTCAGAAAAGACTTAAAATTTCAAATTCATAAAATAATTGTAAATTGTTATTTTATTATTTATAGATAATTGTAAATTTAAGTATTTTTTAAACAATTCTCTAACTGAGAATCAAGAACAATAATATAAATCACACACATTAGATAAAAAACGATAATTATATTTCGAACGTTTACTTTTCTCTGATAGAACTAATATATCTTAACGTAATTATTAAAAATCATTACTAGAATTTATGCATTCTCTATCTGCTCACTTTGGTGTAAATTATTCGATTTATAATTTATCATCTTATTCATTTAAGCGGAACAAATGTCACGTTTCAATTTTAACAACCGCAAAGCATATATTCACATAACATATTGTAATACTTTATAAACTTATATTTGGAAAATATTAAAATTTTAATTCTGACACATGAGATTTATATTAGTTGTGTTAGTCATATAAAATTAACAAATAATACAGAAATTTAAAGCATTTAATTAGAAATTGAAATATAATTCTATATATATTTATATGACAAACAGATGCAAATCTATTAATTTTATTTCATTTTAACTCTTCTTTTATTTAATTTTATAAATATCATTTTAAAAACAAGTTGTTTTTGTCATTTTTAAAACAAGTTGTTGATCATATTTAAACAATTATTTTAAAGAAAACAATCAGAATACTTTTATTAATACTGTCAAGGACTATACCTAAGCATAATACAAGT
>CM068314.1:40325807-40345807 GCA_034766995.1 Acanthacorydalis orientalis | reverse complement strand
AAAGATCGTTGGGTACAATCCTTCTTATCCTGCATCCTCATTTTTGTTTAATAAACGAATCATCAACGTTGTAAAATATTGTAACTGAACAGATATCAAGGGATTTTGTAGTAAGTTTACCTTTCTAGATCAAACGAAGACAAGAATGAAATATGTTTATACATTCTCTTCATATTCGTCGTTTACTTTAACACTCTACAAAAGGATAGGATATATAAAGTAAATATGAGAGAAAATGTTTCTTGGGTTTAAATTTCCGCAAAAACACGATATGATTCTGAAAAAGAAATAAGATGTATATTCATTGTACAAATCTTATATTATTTATTTTCAATAAATGTACATTTAAATTATTTTATGAACATCTCGACAAAAGTATATATAAGTATGTATATGAGTATATATATATATATATATATATATATATATATATATATATATATATATTTATGTATATATATATATACATATGTATATATTTAACTATCTATAAATAAAATTTAATAATAGAATATTTTTTTGTATAAAAAAATAAACATCTTTAGAAGAAAATGCTTCATATTACTCAAAAAAAAATTAAAAATATATATTAATATGTGTATATATATATATATATATATATATATATATATATATGTATATGTTTAACTCTGTATAAATAAAATTTAATAAATTAATAGAATATTTTTCTATATAAGAATATAAACATCTTTAGAAAAAAATTCTTCACATTACTCAAAGAAAAAGTATATATATATATATATATATATATATATATATATATATGTATATTCATGGTAATAAATATACAAAGATATGTATTTAATTATTCATTATTAAACTTCAACTTATTTTAATATATTGTATCTCACACTCGTCACAGAATTTATGTTTTCAAACGTTTAGAGTGTCCGTAGATTTTTAATTAATTGTACACATCATTATTATCTACATCGTACACAACATAATATTATTTATTATTCTAATTTATTAACCTTTTATAATAAATTAGATTTCTTATTGTAATAAATTAAAAATATTTTTTCATTGAGCTAAATATTGAATCAATTAATTAAAAATAAGTATACAAATACAAAAAAATGAATAAAAATGACTGTTTACGTTTAATTACATACGAAAATAATTAAACGTTTCTGAATGCTTCTATCATTCTTGTATTAAACTTTAAATTGAATTTATATTTAAGTTTAGCAAAATTATGTATATATATATATATATATATATATATAGATAGATATATCGATAGATAGATATGTATAAATTATTTGGTTTGGTAATCGAATCAATTTCGTTTAATATATTCTATTATAGTAAGATTATAAATTGTTTATGATTTTTGAATCAATAATATATTCAAATCCGAAATATCACCAATCAAATAAAATAATAATAATTGTTTCATATATCATGTACATCGTGTATTACAAAATAAATTACTAATTAATAATATTTAGTTATAAACAATTATTTATTATTTTAATACATTCCATGTCTTTATTATACATTATTATTTACTTTATCATACATTATTTACGCACCAAAATTGAACCGTTAGGTATAAATACTTCACCACGATATAAAATCAATACACCAAAAAAATAAATTCCGTACATAAATACGATTGAGAGTGAAACTGTTCACAAACTAAATTGACGCAAAACGAGAAATTTATCAGATGGTTCTGCCTCATAAACTATTTACCATCACATTAGAAGACGATTTAAACATGAAATTGAGAAAATAAAGATATAAATAAATTAGAATAATCTGTTTCGTATTTAGATTTTCTAAGCTTAACAGCAATAATAACCTTAGTGAAAGATTACATTTTCCTTGATGTATGATAATATTATTTTGAGCATAATAGTTATTTGAATTGTAGACAAAAATTATGAAAAAATCCACTTAACATCAAATTGAAGATATATATATATATATATATATATATATATATATATATATGTGTGTGTGTGTGTGTGTGTGTGTGTGTTTGTGTGTATTACATAGATTTTATATTTTTAAATATAAATTATAAGATTGTATTAATATTACTGATATATAAAAAATTAAAATAGACATGAACAAATATTGGGTTTATTGATTATAATATTAATTATATTAAAATATTAATAGATATTTATTTTCTATATTTTTTATTCAGTTTTTTTGGTTTTAAATAAATAGAATGGGGTTCGATCTAGAAACCGTCTTGAATGAACTATTTTCATTGTATTATTTTTAAAAGTCATTTATATTTTTAAAAAATATTTTTAAGAATAATATAAAAAAAACTTTTTTTGAAAATGGATCTTGTATCAACATTTATTCGAACAACCAGAACTATTCTTTAACTAAAAGACAACATAAGAAGTCTTTTTATAAATGAGATCATACACAAAAATAATTCGCTTAGATTTATCGAAAAAATAAAATACTAAGAGATACTTTGCTGCAAAAAAATAATTTAGAGAAAGTCACACAATTATTCAATGGTACGAATTAAATTTGAATTATACTCACAAATTTTTCATCGAAAAAAAACAATTTTCAGTTCGCATGTTAAAAATAGCATACATTTACCAAACAATATTATGTGAACTTCCTTTTTTAATGCACGACCAATATATTCACAGTTTATTGCATCAAATTTTTGTTGAGTGCAAACATCCGTTGAATGTAGACGATATATTTATTCGTATCTTTTCTGAAAATGAATATACGATGAATATTGAGTTTATCGAACTTCGGCGTTAAGGGATGTTGTGAATATTTAGGATTCGCACATGCATCACTTTATTTAAAGCCAGGAAAGTATACTTCAAGCACGAACGAAATAAGAGAAAACAGAAGATCATCTGTTTAATGAAAGTCGAAAAACAGAACGGTTTCAAATTTATTTATAACCAAATGTATACACGTGCACACAAACAAGTATATATATATATATACAGAGTGCGAATGGTATTTAAGAACACTTATTTTTTAGGTTATGACTCTAAACTAAAAAAAATAAAATAAAATAAAATAAAATGTTTTTATTTCCTAGAAATCCACCATGGCAGATAAAAGGCTAACACAAGAAATTAAGACACGGCAGTCATTGTTGCCATATGTGCGGCACGCAAAGATTTAGAATTGCCAATTTCCTAAATAATGCAAGATATTTTGTACACAAAGATCGTATGGAATTGGAAGCCTCTGGCGGGGATGTTTCAACTGTATCAAAGAGAAAAAAACATTCTAAACATTCGGACACCAAATGGACACCGCATTTTATCCAATAAGTTCCAAACATTATCGATAATGATCCCGGAAAATCAATGAGGGCCATTACCAAAGAACTTCAGGTGTCGGAGTGGACTATCAGAACTTTGGTCCACAAAGGCATCTGATCCAAGTCTTATGCACTAAGGAGAAGCCAATTCATGTCTGCAAAGACAAAGAGAAAACCGTTTGATCTGTGCCAAGCGGTTACTTAACAAAATTAAAAACCCTCACAAACATGGCATGCTTAGTTCTTATCTGATGAGAACATTTTTGACAAAGACCAAAAGTCTAACAAGAGAAATGACAAATGGTTATGTGTAGATCGATTTGATGTCCCCAGAGTGATGCACACTAAGTTTCCAGCAAGTTTTTTTTAAACAGTTTTTAGTTTAGCTGACAGTGTCTGGAGTCTCTGTAATCGTGTGGTTTTTTATCGTTCCTGGGGATTAGTTCCCTTTCAAAACTAGACTGTAACGTGTTTTATCTAACAACTTGTAGTACTATCATATGTCATAATCTTGACTTTGCTGCCTAGGAAAATTTTCAAAAAACCTAGTTGACCTTATTCGACGGAATATAGATCTCACCCACCTCCTACCCGCTGTAAATGTACGCATGCTGCGCATAGATACAACTTTTCGAACGTATCGCCCGCTTGGGTTTAATTATCCGGTACTTATCGTCTTGATATGTGGTGTACTTTATTTTTCTTTCTTTATATTGTCACAAGTATCCTGATTTATGCATTGTACGAATTTCTATCGTGATTTAATGTGCTCTTCTAGCACTCAGCCGTTACTACCCCCTGCGGGTGGTGGAATGAACGTACTGGGCAAGAAGTACTTTTTCCTGACCCCCGTTCTGGGTGTAATCCATGCCTTCTTGAAGTTTTCTGTATCTAGCTTGTCTATCAATACAATTCTTGTGATGCGGCCTGTAAGTTTCCATCAACGGTGATGGTTTTAGGTATAGTGAATAACGAAGGTCATGTCATTCCACCTCACATCTTTCCACAGGGTCTTAGAATTACTGCTGCTGGATACATTGCGGTTCTGAAGACAGCTGTTAAGCCTGGATAGATGGAGTATGTAACGGAAGACCGTACGTGTTTCAACAAGACTCAACACCTTCTCACAAAGCCCAGGTAACTCAAGGATGGATGTCAGACAATCTGTACGATCATGTAACATCAAACATGTGGCCTGTAAACTCGCCAGAGTTAAATCCCATGGACTATTATGTTTGGAGTGTTGTTGAAAGAGAAACTAATCGATATCGTCACAATATCATAGATTTACTGAAGGCCGCCATTGTCCAGATAATGTCCGAAATGAATAAAGCCCATTTAGTGCAGGCATTTCAACGATTCTGGTCCCGCATTGAACCAGTCATCGAAGCCAAAGGCGGATTCATAAAATAATCTAATAAAAAAGCTTATTTAGAACAAGTGCATAATTTTTTATTAAAATATATTTGGTTTTTGCTCGATTGGAGTTTATTTTATTAAACTATCAAGTATGTCCTCAAATACCACTCACACTCTGTATGTATATATATATATATATATATATATATATATATATATATATATATATATAACAAACTCTTGAATTCACAGTTATGTTAGCAAAATAATATAAACATAAAATAGAACTTTTATTACATTTTGTTCCAAGTAAAATATAAATAAACTATAAATTATTTTCAATTGATACCAGAGTGTCTTTTAAGTAAATATCATTAAAATTCTTCAAATTGATTTCATTAATGATCCAAGTAGAATAAAATACGCTATCAAAGGCAATTCAAACCGAAAACTTTTATAATTAACTAGTTATTGATATGAAGAGACGATTTGCTTTTATGCCACGTGTGAGCACCAAAAGCAAATATATTTTTAATATTAACTCGCTCGTATATCTTTTTTAATTTATTTATAATCATCAAAAGGTTTGCGTTTTATCAGAACGTACGGAAGCACATTAATTAGATTATTGATCAGAGTGTACGTTAGAGCTTATAATTTTACTTCAAATCGTTCAAACGAGATTTTTTTCACACCGTTCTAAGGGGTTGTCATATATTTTTTTTAAATCAATGCACTTAAATAAACTGTACAAAACATTCTCTCAGAATCTATAGTTTTTTACTGACATTTTAGAATAACCTGTTTTGTAAATAATAATTCTTCTATATTCAAATATGTTTATGTATATGTATGTATATGTATATATATATATATATATATATATATATATATATATATATATATATATATATAGAAGTCAATTTTAATTATTAATCCTTTAACTATTGCGCACCACTAGAGTGGCTTCTCTCTGAGCCATGTTTTGGGACAAAATACTGTATAGATTTTCTTCTGTATCTCGCATTGAAAGTTATATGCTTGGTTGTTACTATAAGAATGTCTTCACGTCAAACAAAAAAAATGGGGGTTGTATATATATATATATATATATATATATATATATATATATATATATATATATATACACATATTTACAGAACTATATTATAATTTTAATTATTTGTATAAAATCAAAATTACAACAGAAATTAATAAACAAGAAATTCAGTTTAGTTCATGTGTGTTTTTTGAATTACACAGTAAGGTCGTTATAGTTTATTCTATTCGTCAGTTTATTTTTGTAAATATTTAATAAAAAAAAATAAACTTTAGAAACGAAAGCAAATAGTGTCTATATAATGAGTATCTAGTTACTATCTAATATAATTATTGCTTATTGTATAAAAATGAATTAGATTTATCATTTTTTTGAAACATAAACATTATTATGTAATCAATTAGAGTGAATCAAAATATTAAAAAAAATTCAATAATGATTAGTACTTCAGAATACTTAATATTTTTATAATTTCTTAATTGACTAAATTATCGATGTCTTTTGATTCGTAGTGCTTTTTTTAATTTTTGAATTTAAACTCAATAAATCCGTAAAAGAAAATTGTAGAAAATCACGCACTATGGACAAGTTTAAAATATTTAACCATATGTACTGTTTTTATGATTTAATCATATTATGTTTACCAAATTCTCGATTTATTAATAAATGCTTAATAGTAATTTTGGATCTAATTGAAAAAAATGATATTATTTTTTTTGATATTTGGTGAAAGCAACTGAAAAAGAGACAATTAAACACTATATTAATAAACTTGGACTCTATCTAATCAATTTTCACGGATGAGTCGAATGCTAATGATTAATAATGTAATTTAACATATTCATTTGCGAACACTAAGTATTTTTTTTTTGCTGAGTTAAAACACGATTTATAACTATTACAAAATACGTTTCACTGAGATATAAAATGTATAATTATTTTTATATACTCGTATTTAGTTACTCAGCAAATACAACGTGAAAAACATTTCACTTTATGGCAAATTTATGACGTCACATTTGAAAGCAATATTATTCTTGTTTGCGTCATAGAAAAACGCTTCGTAAACTCGTTACATTTACTAGTATTTGTCATCAGCTTTACGACATACGTAATATTTTCTACGTGTATGACGTCATAAACTTCAGATATATCGTATAGCAGATGAGGTCCACTCATTCTAGTCAAGTGATAGGACAGATCTAAATCTTTTTAAAAAGAATACATACACCTAGTCTCTAAATACGTTTGTTAATAATATTACAGAGGTTGTACATAAAACAGAAAAAATAATTTAAAAAAAAAAACATTAATATGTGTGATTAAAAAAATATTTAATGTCCTTCAAATCAGAATTTACTACATAAAAATATTTGCATTTAAATTTCTGTCATTTTAATTTAAAACTTTCTATATTCCTAAGTAAATACTTCTGATATTTTTCATAGAAAATTTAATAATTTTATTTCTTAAATGATTTTTTTATATGAAAATTTGAATGTTTTGTAAAATGTCAATGCTTTTCAAATAAAGAAAGTGTCATGTGTAATGAGTAAAAGAGTCATGTATTAAATTGATTCTTAAGTTTCGTGTAGAATATTTAACAAATTACATATTGACAAACAAGTCATTAAGCAACCAATTCGAATTAAATTGTTCACAATTCTTAATTTACACTAGAATCAATAGACTCATTATCAAATTTTACAATTCTTATTTTCCCGAATGGAAGCCTTTAAATTCCATTATTTGCTCATCTCCTTTTTATAGTTTTAATTTTACTAATGGTTTATGCGTTCAATTTACAGATATTTATTTATCGCAATATATTTTTTGCACTCTGGTTAACTTTACTTTCATAAATATTTTTTTCCAATCACTTCGCAAAACATAAAAAAATGTCCAGATCAAAAATATCTAATAATTAACTATTCATTATTTTTGATTGTTGTTTGTAAGCAATTCAAAAGCGATATAATAATCGTAAGAGCGCTAAGCTGCAGAAAAAACTTTATCTTAGCGATTTTTCTGTACTTCAGGACTTTGGAAATGATATGTAATTGCCATTTGAATGTGCTTAAGTAGCAATCAAAAATAATATATAATCAACTATTTAATATGCTTGATCCAAAATTGTTTTGTTGTTAGAAATGTAAATGAAATTCATTTCAAAAGAAACATTTATTTAATTTTTTTATTTTTATAATAATTTTCATATATATATATATATATATATATATATATATATATATATATATACACTCATACACATATACACATACATTTATATATATATATATATGTATATATATATATATATATTTATATATATATATATATATATATATATATATATATATATATATATATATACATATATATAGAGAGAGAGAGAATTCTTTTTTATTTTAATAAATTGTATTAATTATTTTTTCTTTACTTTAATTCTGTTTCAATTTCGATTGGAAATTTTAATAAAATATTTTATCTAATTTACAACGGGTATTAATGATTAGTTCAGGTAATAAAATCGACGCACGTATTAAAGTCGACGCATTCTTAAACCCTAAATATATCTATCCATCATCCAATTTATAGAAAAAATTGTGAAGTAACTTATAAGCTTAAATATTACAGTTAATTACAGAATTATTGTCACAATTAAGTTTTAATTCAAATATATCCCATTATATTTTCTTTTTTTTTAAAAAAAAATAACAGGTCAATATACGATTTGAAAAGTTAATACTGTCGACATCTACTAATTTTACATTACTTCATATTAAGTCTATCAAAGTAATGAACCTTATTCAAAATGAAATTGTGTATTACATTTTTTATTTATATTCATAACCAATTTACATTTTTAATAAATATCGTTAATATCACAGATGTAACACAGCTATGATTGATATTTATAGAGCAATAAAAACAACACCTTAAATTCAATTATTATCTAAAAATATGAATTATAAACCATTATATTTCTTATAATATTTGTTATTTATGTGAATTATTTTTAATGTTATGTTACTTTTAATAACATAAATATCAGTTATTACGTTCAAATAACTTTAATCACTTTAACAAGTTAAACAATAAATTGATGATTATGTAGTGTTATTATTTTGAAAAATTTCAATTCTAATTTGCATCATTTCAGTAAGGTCAGGTTATAATTATAAACTACAAGTTAATTTATATTTTTATGGCTTGTAAGCATAATGTGGGTAATACGAAATAAAGTTATTTTTTCGACTAAATAATACTTTCTACCAATAAACCATTTAAAAGAGTTGTCAGAAAAAAAGAATTTTTATATGAGATATTTTGTGTAAATAAAACTCTGGTATTCATCTTTTGAAAAATGATTTGAAAATATTAACACTGATATATATATATATATATATATATATATATATATATATATATATATATATACATATATATATATACATATATATATATACATATAGAAGTGCATAACTGGAAACACGAATTATATTAAAATTTAAATATAAAATTATTATCTGAAAAAGCCTATAGGTCACGTGGAAGCCCAGCTTTCAACTGATGATTTTGGCTTTCGTTATTCTCACATTAATCTTAAATTCGCAATTAAATTTTTAACTGTGGACGAAACTAATTGTAGAAAGGACGAACTTGTTCGTGACGTACAAAATTAGTATAGAATAATTAACAGTAAGTACAAAGTAGCGGGTCATACGGGCATACGAGGGAACGAAATAGCGGACAGACTGGCCTCATTAGGAGCCAGGTCCGCAGTGGAAGGGCCAGAGCACTTCATTGGGCTAGCGAGATGCTGAGCCAAGGGCGCCATTCGGGTGTGAATCGAGTCAGAAGACTCAGAATGGTGGCTAGATTGTCGGTTGCCGTCAATCCAGGGTACTCTTAGGCTAGGCCCCAAATAAGGACTGGACCAAGAGAATCTATACATGTCGCAGATCCTTCTCCCGGCTCCTGGTGCGAATTGTCACAGGACACGGGAAACTAAGCTACCACGAACATATACAAGGCCGAAGGACGGACGGGAAGTGTAGATGGTCTGGGGGGGGGGCAACGAGATCCCCATTCACTTCCTCGCGGAATGTCCGGCATGGGTCAATTTAAGGCGACGATAGTTTGGGGAGTTTCTCCTCACCGCGGCCGAACTAGGGTCTATAAACTCGGACAGGCTGATAGGCTTATGGTAGGAAGCGAAACTTCCCGAGTAGTTTTGATCAGCCGAGGGAAGGCATAATGGACTTCGAGTCTAAGTGCCGGAAGGCAAGATAGCTTCCTCCCCTCTCAAACATTATCTATCTAAGTACAAAGTAAAACAACACAACAAAGATACATTTCTTATAATATGATGTTCTTTATAATAGATGATAAAAATGATAGTAGTGTATAAGAATATAACAAGCATGTGTTACTATTAAGTACTTTTTTTACATTGATATCTGTATTCATTTCCTATAAAATGTTCGCAAAATACCTGGCACAATTATTTACATAAATTAACCATAATGTACCTGTAAAATAACACAGATAAATCATTCATATGAGAAAAAGAAAGTATAATATTTTTAATTGTACATGAAATGTAATGTGCAATTCAAAAACGTCTTATTTGTAAATAATTCTGAGAACAAGAAAGAAAACCATTTGGTTTACATGGTACTCGAATTGCACGGTTGAAAGAATGAGTAAAAACTTCCATTTACATGGCACTATTTCAGTTTAACACGGTCACAGAATCGCAAAGAATTGTTTTAAAATACTTTCGCACATATTTAAAAAAGCTCTCAATTTATACTGCTGTGGAAAATAATAAGCACACACACCACTGTAGACAGTTTCTTACTTCCTTTCATTCTAACGATAAGACAAACTCTCAACATCGCATTTTTTCTTCTGAACTCAAGTAATGGTATCAATTCGAGATAACAGCGCAAATAGTGCTGACTATGAAAAAATAATAATTTGAAGAAATGTGCTCTATAAGTATTAGTACGGATTTCTACTAGAAAGAATAAGTTTTGAATAACATTACAAGAAGTGTTATTTAATTATAAATCAAGTGCTTTTATTGCCTTCGTTCCACCCATTTGGACCAGCTGTAAAATATATAAAATATTTATAGTAAGAGGCAACACCAACATTTACATTTGCAGAATTTTTCAAATTTCATTGCGGATTTGTAAAACCTATACGTTATTTTTAATATGAGATGTGGACCCGAATTGCACGATTTCGATTTACACGGTATTTTTGTGGAACCAATCTACCGTGTAAATATAACCGTGTATGTATATATATATATATATATATATATATATATATATATATATATATATATATATATATATATTCAAATTATTGTTATATAAATATAGATATTGACTGATTCTAAAACATTTTCAGATATATAATTAACACTTCATATTTATTTTCGTCACAAAAATCGTAACAAGACTAATTTCAATAATTAGATAGAATATGAATTATAATAAACGAGTCGTAACATTCATTGTGTTATAGTAAATTTGCATAAAAAAAGTCAGTAGATAGAATAACAAATGTTTTTGGTCTATTTAGATATTTCCTTTATTATCGAAAGCGTATCAATATTATCCGGTCAGACACAATTGAATATCCGGTTTTTGACTATCTATTTATTTCAAAACTGGTTTACTTTCATACATATTACTTTAGTTAGAATTTCTAGTAAATTAATGTTTCCGTTTTAGCAAAGAATATAGAAATGGTTTTTATTTTCAGATGAAAAGTATGCAAATATTTACAAACAGAATATTAATTATTATTTAAATGCGTGACAAATTATATTTTTTCTATTCTTTTCTTTTCATGCTGACATATTTATCGTTTTGTTCTTTGTATCTTCATAATAGAATTTATTTTTTAAAATATTGTTGTTTGCTGATTTTTAAATTGAAACAAATGCATTAGTATCTTATAAATTAATATCTTAAAAGTTTAAGTGGCACTTTACATAATAATAAACTATATTCACTTAACTGCTTTTTAAAGGGAATATAATAGTGTTATCATTATTTTTTTACATACTCTATTCAATGTTTTTTTTATTTTGTTACGTGTTTTATCTTTGTGATTTATAATAAACTAATTTATAATATACTTTTATATACATAGTGAAATATAATGAATAAATTATAATACCAAAATTTGTTAAATATCATTTATATTATAATATTAGAGAGCAATCACACAAACTACGGCGTATATTTTAATGTAAGAAAATAGTTATTAATTTTTATTATAAACAAAGATATATGAGAATAACAAACACTCATATTAAAATCAATGGTTACAACTAAGAAAAACAATTTCTAAGACAATACAAAATATATTCCATACATATTTATAATTAAACACATTTATTATTAACACCTGTCTAACAATTTCAATAATTCCAAATTAAAACGATTGAAGAAAGATTTTAATTTCAATTAAATTTTTCTGATTATTGACACTGTGGATGATGACATCACTATCTAAACACACTCAAGCAATAATCGTTCATTGAACATTTTTAATAAAAATACTTTTTGTGGATGAAAAAACAATTTATTTGTGAAAATGAATTTAGTCAAAGTATCAGAACTGAATTACCACAATTTTTATATTAAATAAATTTATAACACTTCTATTGAATTAAATTTAGTATATTATTTTTAAATTCAAAAATACCTAACAAAACATGTAACAAATATGTTTTTTAATTTTCTTTAACAAATACTGTTCGACAGGAAATAATTCGAACATTTTCATCGTACAACATATACTAAAACAGAATCTCCCTTTTATCAGTTATTTCTTTCAATATAAAAAAGTGTACTAGTGTATAGAAATAAAATTAGATTTTTATTATGTGTAATATACATACACACACTTTTATGCATGTAAATTAAAATAAAATGTAAATGAAAAAAAAAAAACAATAAATAACATTTATTTATTTTTTATTATCCATATTTCAAGTACAAATGTGGATATAACAATCATTATGTTACCATTAAAATCTAAAGTAATACACAAAAAATTCAAAGCTAAAATGAAAGTAGTACAAAATTGAAATATTTTATATGATCTAAGTGCATACATACATTATACATAATGTGTAATTTTGTTTTAACATCCCAAATAAATGAACAGTAAATAAATTTCAAATACATTTTTATAATTTTTTTTTATCGCAATTTTATTTTTTCTCCAAATTAATATTATATATATATATATATATATATATAATGAAGGTAAATTATAATTCGATTTAATTACATGAAGTTAGTTTTTTTTATATTTTTTTATGTTGTAAATAATACTATCGCACACTGGAAAAAGTTAATAGTACAGCAATTAATACCATTTTAAACAAATCCACCTAAGCAAATTAAAACTTTACCATCAAAGATGTGATTACATAAACTATATTAGGGCCAGATAATAAAATTTAATTAAAAAGTGTAAAACTCTTAATTATAATTTTACAGAAATACGAAAATAATAAATGCTGACCCATAGGCACTAAAATCTTTTCATAAAACCCTACTGCCATTACAATACATTTTTCATAAACAGTAATTAAGTAGTATACATATCTACTGGACTTTTAATCTAACCAATTGCTATTACAAATAAAGAAACATGACTAATGTCATGACATGATGTTATTTTTTTAATTTATTATAACTGATTTAAATGTTTGTAAATAACCGAAAATCAATCACCATTAACAATCTAAAGAATTTAAAATTTTGACAATCATTTTCTGTAATTTGTGAAGTTTTTAAATAGTAAAATTTATTACTTTAAAATGCATCAATCATCTACTTTTTACAAACAAGTGAAATTAAGTATCAAATCTTGTACTAAAACATCAATTCTATATGAAAATTAAATCTGTGAGTGAATGATATTATTACATATCTAAATCAAAGATTAAATCGCTTTTAAATTCATCAGTTTTTATTTTATCACTTGATATTTTTATGGAAATATCTTTGTCTTTTTTCTCCGAATCACTACAATTTCCAGAATCTTTACGGTCTCTGTTTTTACCTTTCAAAATATGCTTTTCTTTTGAATTTTCATTGACAGAGGATTTACTCTCATTGTTTGACTGTTTCCGTTTTAAGATCATAAATTTATTATGTATTTCTTTTTTGTCTTCTGTTTCAGATAATTCACTTTCACTGTGACGTCTTTCTTGAGCTCTCTTTTTATTTCTAGCTCTTCGTTGATTCTTTTTCCTTTGTCCAAGTATACTTGAGTTTGACCTACAAAAAAATTATGTTGTTAACTGTACATACTTAATTACACTAAATATTTTATTTAATTTTGTTACCTGAACAGTTGTTTTGTAATATGATCATTAAATCGAACAGTTTTTTTAGATCCACAATCTTCTTCTTTTTCTTCTGGAATGCATGAATCTGAACCCCCGTTGTAATTATCTAATGAATTTGACCATGTAAAATCATCAATACTTGATTCTGATACACTGCGATTTACTATATTTCTTCGCTGTGATCGTTCACATTTTAGAATGCCTTTACTTTTTATAGGACTTTGACTCAAACTGGTTTCATCTCCACTTGACTCTGAGAATGAGTGAAGTTTTTCAATTTTCTTAGGTTTTCCTCTTTTACAAACGGTTGACTTTTCTTCTTTTTCTGGTAAAATAATTTCAGTTGGCTTAGATGGTTTTATTTCTATGATCATTTCATCTTCTTCTTCACAATATTGACTTTCAATTGTGACATCTTCTGATATTGTTACTGGTTTTTCAGTGATAATAGAACATTCTTTAATGTTGTATGCTTCAAGAGAATTTTGACATAGTCCAGCTAGGTACGAAGTGAGTGAAATATCACAGACATTAAATGGCATTTGTACAATAACATTATTATCCCACACCTCAATAGAGATATCATCACTGTTAAATGAAAGTGGAAACTTTGCACAAAATGAATAATGAATAGGGAAAAAACCAGAACTCATAGATGAAAATTTTAAATGAATTCCTGAATCTGATTCAAAATAACATTTTTCTACAGAAACAGGTTCAACATTTTTAACATGAAGTGTAAAAGCTAACGTTCCATCAAATATGTGTTCAATAAATTCTGGAAATACATAGTGAATATTATGATCAAGAAATGAATTTTCTGTTACACTTCTAGTCCTATACGCATCACTATCACATTCTGATAACACTGTTTCACCATTCGATATAATTTCACTCACCGATGAAACTTTTTTACTAGTCAAATCCTCGTCATCACTAACAGACGAGGATAAGTTACTATAATGATCAGTATCGACACCACTGTCTTCAGGAACTATATCAGATAGAGTAAAGTCGGTTTTACGTTTAACCGGTAATAAGATTACGAGTTTATGAGATAACGTGTCGAATTTTGCAGTTCCGGATTCTTCATCGACCGCATAAGGCAGAGTCAAATGAAGTTTGTACTTTGAAGGCTTATCACAAACAAGATTTATTGATTTTTCTGTAACATCGAGATTAACATTTGTACTAGATTTAAGTAATGGCAAATGTATTTCGACAATTAATTCTTTAGGAATGGCAGCATTTATTTTAGAAACTTTCGAGTCAGTAAAATCTTGAATATCTATGTCAGAACGATGTTTAATTGAATATTTCGGAGTAGTATAAACTGTTTCTTCACATTTCGACGATTCTTTCTTTTTCTGTTGTGGTTTAACTTTCGTATTTTGACTATCATAAGGATACGGACATAATTTATTGATAAATTCCTTATTCTCACTATTCTCGATAAAACCTTCAATTTTTTTTCTTATAACTGTCGGTCTGGAAAATCCTTTATATTTTAATTTAGGATACTTTAAATTTTTCTTATCCAGAGTAACTTGAAAATTGGACTCAATAGAATCACAAGCGGTATTATTAATCATATTTTTAAAAGAATCATTATTCTGAGCCAAACGTAGTGCATCGGGATGATAAACAACATCATACACTGTACACAAACCACCTTGTTTATCTGTGTCCTCTCTAGGAGGTGCAAGTGTATGGGGTATCTGCCATTGAAGACCACGATGCGTCCCCCTCGCTGGAGTTGATGATGGTTTTTCTACATTTTCATTCATACAAACGTTAATAAATGCCTTTTGATTCCCATTTACACTTGTTTTTATGACGTAACCCGGCAAAGGATTAATGAATGTTACATCCACACCTCGTTCCTTCTCTAACTGTGTTATTTCTTCCTCATATATTTGCTTGTTCTTGGGATCTTTTATTTCTTCGCAATATTCGACCAATAGTTTTCGAAACTCTTCTTTTTTTAATGCATTTCCAATACGTTCAATTTCATCTTTAGTTATATTTAAATCTTCTAATCTTGCATTTGACGAAAATGCCATTTCTCTAGCAGTGATATTAAAAACAGTTGTATGCGCATGGGGCACGTATACATAAACAACGAACTTTACTTCGGGTGAAAACGAGTAGAACCGAGTATAATTCCGTACATAGTACACGTGTATCTATGCCGGTCGTTGCTGCTAATCAAAATATATATCCTCAATAAAGGTAAATTGATGTGTTTACGCATACAAATGATACCTCCATACTGAAATATGGCCCCCGCGCAAATATGCTTTTTATTTGTAGATAACGTTTTTTTTTAAAAAAAAAGATAAAACATTATCAAGCAGCGTAATTTAAATGAAAGTGATACCACTTAATTATTTTGTTGAGCGCATTCCAAAACTATATACAAATTTTATTATAGGAACTGATTGAAAAAATACACAAGTTTGTCAGGAGTAATTATACATTTTTTCCATCAGTTTTAATAATAACAGTCTCTCAATAATATAAATGTGCTTTTATTAATCTAAATTAATTTCACAATATATGAATATTAATACAATTTGATCGCATAAAAATGTTATTGTGATATTTAAAAAGTTAAAACAACACATATTTATTAAGTTGTACACGAGTGGAAAAAATATGTAATTAAAACTGAACCAATGAAATAGTCTAAAGTTAAATTGATCTATTATAGAGCATTTACACTGGCATATATACAAATTTACATATGTGATGATCTACATCAAGAGTGGGCAAACTGCGTCTCCCAAGATAATACTGGGTTTCATTGCCATTTTTCCTAAATTTTTATATTAATAATCTATAGTAATATAGTATATACAAGGGTAATTCACATTATCTTTTCAAACATTCACATACTTTGTGTCCAAACTGCTGTTTAAGATGACTCTACGGTTATGGACAATCTTTAAAAAGATATAAAACTAAACAATTTTATAAATTGAGACTTCCTGAATGCAATAAAACCTTGAAATATCTTTAAAAATGCATCTCCTTACACGGTCTCGGCAACTTTTAACGGCAAAAATGAAGACTCAAAGTCTTCAACGAGTAGAGATTAAGCATATTCTACTTTACTGAGTAGGACTATTATATGGTCGTATTTTTTATTGTTTATATTAGGTCGATGGAAAAACAATTGTGGTTTTGTATATGAATTTGAAGATCATAAACCGCAATTATTTGTTTTACTAACCTAATAAATACAATTTTAAAATAATATTTTTTGTGGTTCACGAACATTTAAAAATGTATGGAAAGTATTATATGTGGCTCTTGTTATTGAACGAGTTACCCACTCCTGATCTATATATTTATTTTGATATTCACATTATTAAATTAACTCATGGTCTAACTGATATTGTAATCTTTTATTTAAACGCATTTATAAAATCATTAAAGCATACAATTTTACAATAGTCTTTTTTATTGATTTTCGTTTTTTAAGCGAGGTGCAAAGTAGTATAGGATACACGAAATTCATTTAAAGTATTGTAAACAATTCTATTTAAAAACAACAAAACTAAATCGGATTAATAATAAATATTTGATAAACGGGAAGGTAAGTGAGCATGACAAGTATACAGATCGATCAATACATCCTATGAAGAATACAATTCGTTGCTTGGAGTTAATCCGAAAATAGATACTTAACAATTAAACGTCAAGTTAAATAGGTATCAAAATAATAACTACAATCATTTCAAACATTTTAAGAAACTCTTAAAAATCATTGACTGAGCTTCCTAAAATTTGTTTTAATTATTATCTATTTTGAACGAACATTACAATATTTTCATATTACATGTTTATACTACATACATTGAATGGAATGAAAAAGATTCCATTATATATAATTTTCAATTTTTTTAAGTTTCATTATCAAATGGAAAATAAGTTATTGCTGTATATTATATATATTTAATACATTATTCAAAAAATACATATTATTTGCAAGAGTTGTTTAAAGGAGAAATTTATTAAAATGTATGTACAAAAATATGCATTTAGAAAACAAAATTGTTTTATGAATAAATGATGAATAATGTTTAATCCATAAACAAATATACAATAGACATTTGTTTATGCATTAGTATTTTTTATCTGTGTTAATAAGAAATTTGAGTTTAACAAATAGTAAAATTGAAAAAATATTTCATAACTCGTTTCCTTCGATACCTAAATGGTAATATCCAAGAATTCGAATATATCTTTTTATTTATTTTCGACGTTTGAAAATGTTATAATTAATTAATAAAATATATTGATAATAAATAATCACCCACTTTAGGAAAAGAAACTAGGTGTACATAAATATTTAATGTAAAGGATGGAATATAAATAGTGCAATGCCATTCTTTTTCATTTAAATAAACATTATATTCGAAAAAAAAATAATATGAACAGTTAAAAAGTGATTATACGACTTTAAGCATAGACAAAAGTTTAATCAGGAAAACATCTTTAGTATTTAAAAAAGGAAACCAATAACTGCATTCACAAATGAATAACAAATCAGATTTTAAGACATTAGTCTTATTATTAAACTGCAGCAGAAATTTATTTATTGCAAAAATGAAACAAAATATACTGATCTCTAGAAAGTAAGATTTGTATAAAACTTATTGAAAAAAAAATTTTATAATACATACATTTTAACACAATATTACATAAAACCAACACATTTTTATAGATATGAAATTTAATACATATTCAAAGTATGATGATAAATGATTGTACAAAAAATGAGAGTTTATTATTAATTAAATATTCGTTTAAAGAATAAATATTTCAAGTATATACAAAAATACGCTTAATTTAATAAGAACTTTTTCAGTACTTATTAAGAAAAAATATTTGCGTTTTATTTTTCTCCATTATTTTTTTTTATCATATACATATATAAATAGATGACCCTGATTATAAACCTCATATTAAATAGTATTCGTAAATGTTGATAATACATTCGAGTGATACAACATAGTACACAGACAGAATATAAACAAAAAAGTTCGCAACCGTATTGTAAAAGATACGAGTTTTATCCAGCATGAAGACTGCTACCTTTCACCTACACACAAGTACCATAAGTAGTTTGACCTACTGACATAAGAAAATGTTTTACGTTTATCCCATGCTGTCCAGAGAAACTTCTCACGACTTCATTTTGATCTTTAGTCATGTTTAGTTATGATAGCTTTCACATCCGCATGAAGAATTACATAGTAATATATAAAAAAAGTATATTTTATAATAATAAAAATATAAATAAATTAATTTTCAATAATGTATTTGCGACGACGATTTTTTGAGACATGGTTTGTGTTAGTGATTATTGTATCGTTCTTTGTATGTGGTTATATTGTTAACAAACAATGGAAAAATAGAATTGTTGAGATCCCGTTAAATAATTGGGCGTCGCCTGTTTCTGTAAATATTAAAAGTGATGCAGTCATTGCGTCTGAACATAAACAAGTAACAAAATCATTGGCGGAGCTGGGGCCGGTGCCAGAATTGTGTAATCATGTTTTGTTTTTTAATCGTGTGCCAAAATCAGGATCGGAAATGTTGGTTTTATTAATACAATGGCTCCAAGGAAATAACAATTTTCGTCACGTTCGTTTACGTGGTGGCGATAAAAGAAAATTACGTCGTATAGAACAGGTGAGGTTTATATTAAAAGAAAATAGTGTATGAAAAAATCTATTTTTAATATAAATAATATAAATATAGGTTGTTACACTAACAAGATGCACGTGTTAACTGTACAATTAATTTTGTCACGTTTAACAAAACTATAGTGGGACTTCTAAAATTATTCCGAAGATAACGCTAAATCTCAGTGAAATTTG
>CM068314.1:40248307-40318307 GCA_034766995.1 Acanthacorydalis orientalis | reverse complement strand
AAATTAATCTCATATATACTCTAAAATTTTCTCACAAAATGTAGATATTTAAAAATTATAGAATATCCTAAAATTAATCATACAAATACAATTTAATAATTATAACAATTAGTAATAACAATTGTAAAATTCATATTATTGACAAGGCAGGGCATAAATATTAAAATTTTTTATTTTTTTTTAATGAAATGTCTTCTTAAGATACTTAAGTAAGTCTATCATTTTAATGACTGTAAATATCGGCAAAAACATAAAGAAAAATTTAATGTGTTTCTTCACGATATGAACGAGTAACGTTACAAAATAAATAAGTAACAAAAATAAAATGTCGAATGCGATGTTGATGCTGAAGATAAATACGAAATATTTATTATAAAAATTAAATGCTTTAAAAAGAAAAATGTATGAAACTCTTCATGAAAAGAGAAAGCTGAACGTGAGTTCATTCACAAATTCAAAAGCTACTTGGTATTCTCGTCACGGTTTACTTGCGGGAACTTTTCTTTAGCCGGCGACACGTACAATTTCACATCAGAAATATTCCTCTAAATTAAAAGCAGCATGCCTTGTTCCTTTTTATGACAGAACAGCACATTCTCATGCAAATTTCTGTAGACAATTTTCCTGTTCCGTGCTGAAAATCGTTGCCGCAATGGACAATTTAATCGCGCAGTAGATCGGGGCTAATGCGCTCACTGCTGATGTTTGTTATGAAGGGTATTGTGCAGTGGCGCCATTTTGTAGATTTGTAGTAAGGATATTAATAAGTTTGTATATGTTTTATAAATTATAATAATTAAAAATTAGGAACATAGTCTAAAAGTTATTATTTAGTACAAACATTATCGTTATTCTGATTACTTTTGTAACCAACATTTATTAATTTATTTAATCCATTATTTGGTTGCTATTTAATTTACAGATAATTGGTCCTACACGAACTATTTATTTTGTTGAAAGTAGCCTACTAGAAAAATAACTCTCTCAATTTATTTAATATAATTTAGAGAAATAAAACCATTATGTGAAATGTAATAAAAAAGAAAAAATATGGATTATGTAAGAATCAAACATGAAATATTTTCCAACCCATTTTTTTTGTTTATTATAAAAATGGGTAAAAATTAAACTGCTGATAGATTATAAGATATTAATTTTTACTTTATTTGTAAAACTTATAACATCGCCGTACATGATACTTTTCAAAACAATTTGGAACATGTAACATGATAAAACACTTTAAACTCTCATATAGTCTCCTCCTTTTCTTGGGTTAAATGTACATTTTTCATCACTTAATGACATTATTTTTTTTCTGCTGAGATTGGTCAAATATGTTGATTAAAATTCGAATTGTATATATTCGTCAGAAAGAGATTAAAACAATAAAAAAATCATTGAGTTTAGCCGGTTGTTTTCAAATACGCCCAACAATGTATCCCACGAGCATGACGTGACGTTTCAATACAAAGTACTAATAAATCGAAACATGTCTTTTTTGGAATTATTATAAGCTTTATAACTGATATTCAAATGATGAATTATTATCAAAATTTGATATAATTTAATAACATGTTTAATGTAAATGTATAAACAATTAAAATATTATAGTAGAGGTTACAATGTCAAACAGTTTATCATGACTTCAAAGATTGAAACTATTTAAAAATAACCAACGTTATATTTTACTATATAATTTGTACATAATAATAGATTTATTATAGCATTTATGAAATAAGAACATTAAAATTATATATAATTTTATTTCAGAGAAATTGTGCCCGAAAATACGAATTAAAGAGTATAATAAACACGATTATTTAATAAATAATATTCATCAATTAAATATAAAGCCTATATTATTTTCATTTTTTGTACAAATTTGAAAGCGGAAAACCACGATTTTAATATAATTTAATCAGTCGTGATTGTGAATAATATATCAACATCATTTATTTATTGCATGAATTTATTCACACTGGAAGGCTTAAAAAAATTAAAGAGATTATACAAAAAAATGTTCATACATTGGTTTTATTCATATAAAAAATATGAAATTGTGGAGATGGCTAAAAAATACCCAATCTATAAAAAACAATATCTGATATATATATATATATATATATATATATATATATATATATATATATATATATATGTGTGTGTGTGTATTAAATTATGTGTGTAGGTATGTATTTGAATAATTGTAAGCAATTGAGTTAATAAATAAAAATACTCGTACAAGCTTTTCTATAAATACAAACTTTTCAATAAATAAAATATATTTTTAATCTATTTTAAATTACGTCTTTTGGAAAACGCTTTTCATTTAAAAATATTAATTGAATTTTTAATAACAATTTACTCGAGATTATAAATCTACAAGTATAATGAAATTTCTATGGATAACAAATTCAGATAAAAAATCTAAAGAAATTGTATAACAAAAAAAATCTAAACTCTAATTATGTAAGCACACAAAACTTAAAAGTAAATATTGATTAAGTGCAAACTACATATCTGGCATCTATTATTCTTTCGAATACAAAATACAATAAAATAAACACAAACCTGGATTGTCCATGCTTTAACTTCATCTGGCCCAGAAGTGAAGAAATATTCTAGTTGAAGTGCTTTATATCCTTGTACAATAATTTTATCTAATGCACTAAAAATTAAAAATTATTTCAGTTTATATTCATTTACAATCATATTATAACCATACTATTATACATTTATATATATATATGGAAAGAGAATATTTTTTTAAAAAATATTAGTACTTTTCAGGAAACATTAAACAATTTTCAATACATCTAAAATGAAATATGTAATTCAGATTTTTATAAAAAAAATAAATACTATTACTGCAAAACATTTACTACTAAGAATTGTTATTATTATTTTAACAAGATTTCTAGAATTCCGTTTTAAAATATATATTAATAGTAATGTATTTAAAAAGAACATTAACATAACTCAAAAATACGTTGAAACTAATTTTATACCTTTTATGTATATTCATTTTATCTGACAAAAATAATATAAAATATTCTTATTTAATAATACATATAAATGTATACATAATGGAACAATAAAAATATATGTAAAAAAATTCGGAAATCGTTTCGGTTTTATTACAAACTTTTCTACAAAAAGTGATGTTTCTTATATAAAAATATATGTTTATTTATTGTTCGATACATATCTAAAGGTATAAACAGATGAAATGGAAAAAGAATGCCATTGTTTTTAAACAACCCATTGAGTTTTATTACCCCGAATTAAAGGTCTTTTTGGATGATACCAAAAAGATAATGATGTTTGTAATAATCATAATAATTGCATTAAATTGCTGCGGACGAATAAATATATGAATGTAGTTTGATCGAATATTATGTCGAATTCATATAGAAACAAACACATGCGCGCGTGTGTATGTGTATATATATATATATATATATATATATATATATATATATATATATATATATATATAAAGTATAGCTTTGAAAACATTTAATAAGTAATGATGCAGTGAATGATTTTAGTGAGTTTCTGTTAAAATAAGTTCAAACTTATATAAAATTAATATTATCTAGACTTAAAATGGGAATTATAAAATTAAGAGTGAAACCAAGTACAGAGAAAATATAATCGAATCAAGTTAAATTTATTTTTATAAATAGAAAAGAAATGTTATTTCATTAATGCGAATATTTAATGTTTTAAGGAACTATTTCATTATACGAGTACTTTTTGGGCACTGTAACTAAATTCACTTACATAAATGGATTTTTTAAAAAGATTCTATAATTGATATATTTAAGGATGGTGATTACTGTTACTTAAATATGTCCAATTAAATTAATAACTGATCAATTATTGAATATTTTTGATCCGAAATTATTTTATGGTGTGTGATGGAATGAAAAATTCATTTGCGAAAAATCTTTTCATTTTTTAAAGCAAGTACAATGAGAAATAAATATAAAATTGTTTTTAAAGCTCATTTTTAAATCAATTTTACAAGTTTCTGTACGTTATATACGTATTTTTTTTCCTTGTTAAGTTTAACAGAAATGCCATGTTTCATTTATAACAAACAGCATTCATTATAGCTCAGGTTTAAATAATAACATATATTTTAATATTCGTAATTTAATTACAAATTAATAGATTTTTTTCATGCGAAAATTTTATAGGGCTTGTTTTATATTATATATTAATTAAATATATATTTATAAATATACAGTTTAAAACTAGAAAAAAAAATAATTTGATTCTAATTATATTTTTTCTTTATAATTTTTTGTTTTTTAAAAACATGAATAAGTTTCAAATATATACAATGATTATTATTATTTTCGAATATGTAGTCTTTTTTTCTTTAAAAAAAAAAACAATTTTTAATAATATCGTAACATAACACAATAAAGATAATAAGTAAAGAACTATAAGTCTTAGAATCTGTTAAAATGTTTAAGAGTTTTATGCTGTAATGAAAAAAATATCAATTTACGAACATATGTAATGTTTTTGTACACATGAAGAGAGCTATCAACATAAATCTGTTATAAATTAACTATTAGAAATAAATTGTAAAAATATGAATACTGTAAAACAAACAAAAACGCATTATATTTACAGCAAATGGCAATGAATAATGATTAATGTTAATGGAGTATCAAGTCGGTAGTCTTTCTTGTTAAGTTTTTAATTTATTATAAAAAGCAGAGAATTATAATACTTTGAATTTTTTTCATTAGTATTTTATTTAAATATAATATAAGACTTTGATTAGAAGTATTTCAGTAATTTCAAGACTGAAGCAATACGGAAAAGAGACAATTAAATGTAAAAGAGTTAATCATATAAAAAAGGTGAATAAGTTTTAATTATTTATCATGGATTTTTTCTATTAGTTTTTATTATTTGATAGATGGAATAATGAAATTTATAAATAAATAATAAATTTCAATCGACTTTAATTATATACGTCTAAAGCAAATTGTTTGCAAATGTATGGGACGGTTAAAAAAATACTGAAAAGGTGATGATAATTGCAAAATTATTTTTTTACACTAAAACTGTACATAAAATTAGAAACCGTTCACAACAGATTTAACAAAAATGAATTTTCAGTATCCTTATACTTTATACGCACTTTTACAGAAAAGTCATATTTCCGAATATAATAACTGAAAAAATATAGAGAAAATTTTAACAATTATTTCATTTCATGTGGGTGTGTAATTTGCGAAAGAAAAAAAACTGTTAAGATTCATTACACTGTTCATATAATTTTCATATTTTATTATTTGCTTCTTAACACATTATATATATATATATATATATATATATATATATATATATATATATATATATTGATTGGTATAACATCGACATTTTACATGAAAAACATATATTTAAGAATTTCCTATGACGATTGGCTATTTTTTGTGAATGAGGTACTGGCTTCGGGTATGAAACCTATTATTAGTTTAGTAAGAGATGAAAACAACAAAGCGGATCCAACGAAAAATGATTCAAGTTCAAAACATTTTTTAAGTAAATTATTATGTACGAAAGAATTTAATTTGTGCAATTACGTTAAAGACTGTCCAACATAATAACATTATGTGAATTGTCATGGATAAATGTAAGATTCAGTCGTAGATACGAATAAATAAACCAATGTGTGTAATTTGTTTCGGTAGAGGTTTAACGTTTCAATGTAGATTTTCAATTTTGATTATTATAACATCGATCAATAGCACACAGTTAAATAGTTTAATGAATTGTTCTGCGAAATACTAATTTTCAATGCAGATATTTTATGTTAAATATATTAATTTATTTATTGTTTTACTTTTAGCCGATGCTCATTTTATATATATAGTTATGTAAGATATTAAAATAATTTATACATTTTGTTAGAAATGTGACTTTAATTTTAAAAAATGAATTTACAATTAATTAATAAATATAAAGATTGGTCTGTTCTTAATGGGAGTAATGAACATTAAACTGATTTATACAGTTAATATAAATATACACTTACCAGGTAACTTTCATTTCTTCTAAATGCTTTGCCTTGTCGGCTTCGTCCATATCTGCGAGTCTTAGTTCAAATGCTCCTGAAAAGGGAATGATAATCGCACCAGGATCGTTATGATCAACCCATTCTTTGATTTTGATCAACCTATAAGACAATTAATTTTATAAAATGCAAGCATTTATTATAAATGTATTTTTACATGTAAATAATCCACGAGTCATTGTATTTATTAGTAAGTGACGTTAATAAATATAAATAATTTGAATAAACGTGTAAAGATGTTTAATAATGAAAGTACTATTATATTATTTATGAAAGAAATAAATGTTCTAAGAGTGAAACAAGTATTTATTACAATAAAATACTCACCATTTATTCTTTTTTCGAATATAGTCTTTTTCCGAAAGATTAACTAAGTAAATCATAGGCTTCGAAGTTAGAAATAAATGTTTATTAAGGATTTCAATCTGTAAAAAAATGAATATTTTATAATGTTGATACATTAAATTATTTTCATTCAACTCAATATAAATTGTTCCAAATCAGTACACTTTTATGGTGTATGTTTAATTATACATAATTTGTTTGTTTGCCTGGGAATTTATATCAAGTGAATTTTAGCAAATAAAACACACAACGACAACTTTATTGATTTGGCGAATATTTACATACGTGATAATTGTTAAAAAAGATATCGTAAAATGTGGGTTTAAAATGTTAAAAGAAATGTTATTTTCATTATGTCTACACTCGATAAATTTTCAAATAAAAATTTGAACTCTTTCATTCTGTTGTCATAAATATGTACATCATTATTGATAAGCTTAGATGAAAAATCATACTTATTTTTGTAAGTATACATTTTTAAAGTAATATGTACATCATTGTATCTAACATTTTATTTAAATTAAAGGATTATTTTTTATATTTTGTTATTTTTTTCAGAAAAGTAGACATTTAACATTTTTGAACACTTTTCAGACGAAAGTACAGAAATATTTTTTTAGCAATGAATTAAATCCAGAGACAAAAAAGTTAAAAAATAATATACAGAAATCAGCAGGCCAATTTAAAAAAAAATATTTGGAGGAAATAACTAAATATAAGTTTCCTTTTTTAATTTTTACATTTGAATATTATATCGATATACATTTTTAATTAGAATAATTAAGTAGAATAATGAAAGTAAGAATAGTGAAAAATGTAGTAAATAAATATATAAATAACTTAACTACAGTTGCGGACAGTCGTATTCTTCTTACACAAGAACTGATACTACAAAAGACAAGAAAAAGATGGTAAAGTTCTAAGAAAAAATTAATCATTTGTGTATTTACAAAGAAATGGTGTAATAAGGTAAAATTATGTACAAGTTCTGCGACACTCACTCGTACATTTAAGTATTCGTTTGAGAACTGTGAAACACACACATTATAACTTAGAATTTCATATTAGAAGAGTTCGTAAAATTGATATTTCTAGAATAGTAACGTTTTTGGTTGTTTTGTGGTACGTGAAATAGATATCAACAATCATGGGAAGAAAATGATTCGACACAACTGTAGAAACAAGAAAATTAGTAGTTTCCTTATATGAAAGTGGTAAATCTCTAAGTGAAATTAGTAAATTGATTCAAAAAAGTCATTCACTGTGCAGTATATTATAAAAAAATACAAAAGCGAAAGCAGTGTCGAAAACGAACCTAGAAATATAAGGAGAAAAATATTAAGTGATCGGGATGAGTATGAAATTTTGAAGAAAACAAGAAAGAATACCTTCATTAGTGTTCTTAATCTTTCTGTCACTATTGGTAATACAACTGGAAAAAAAACGTTAGCATACGTACAATTATTAGATCCTTAAGTAAATATGACTACAAGAACAGACTAGCTAGAAGAAAACTATTTATTAGTAACATTAATAGAAAGAAGTGTCTAGAATTTGCTAAAAAGCATATAAACAAGGATATGAAGTTTTGGAATAAAGTAATTTTCACCAATGAGAGTAAATGTTGTCTTTTTGATTGAGGTGGAAATCAAAAAGTATGTCGAACACCAAATAAAAGTCTTAATAAAAAAAATGATTCCGATGATTAAACATTGAGAGGTGTGGGGATGTTTTTCGGCCTCTGGAGTTGGAAAACTACAGTTTATTAACGGACTCAGGAATACAGCAAAATATATTAACTTTTTAAAGAACAATTTAAAAAAAATAGTGCAGATAATTTAGGGCTGGCAGATAGGTTTGAGTTTTATCAAGATAATGACCCAAAACACAAGTCGTTGGATTCTCGATTGCGGCTCCTTTATAATTGTCCGCAAGTTCTAGATACACCTCCATAATTATCTGTCCTCAATCCCATTGAGAATTTATGGTCAATTTAGAAGAAAAATATTCGAAAACATAAAATATGTAACCTGGGGGATCTGAGATCTGCTCTATTATTCGATTGGGAAAATATTACACCGGATATTACAAGAAAGTTAGTTCAATCTGTCCTAACTAGGTTGAGAGAAGTAATAAAACAGAAAGGCTACGCTACCCGATATTAGACAGTATTTTTAATTCATATTATTACAAAATACTTTTGTGTACGAATACGGTTGTGCTGTGTATTTTGAAATAGTTTTTAATTTTACTTGTTAGTTTTTTTATTAGTGAATTAAACGGATTCTTTTATAAGAAATTAAAATTACATATATATATATATATATATATATATATATATATATATATATAATTTATTAATGAAAAGAATTAAATATTTCACTACAATTTGTCGATCGATAATACTAATCGATAATACTAATGTACGAATACGGGTATCAAATACTGTATGTAAATATACACTGTCTAGTTTCAACTACAAGAAGAACAAACAATTATTTTTCCTAGATCAACTGACTGACTGTTGAAATCTTTAATAGGCAGCATAGTAAAATATTAAACATTTCGTATATTAACGGTATAAAAATAATATCGGGTCAATACTTTATTAAATAACTATATTCCCCATCGAAAATTTTATTTTCATTATTAACTTTTTTATGATAAAAACATTTGCGACTGTGAAATCATTTTCTCAAATATTCTAATGAAAAAAAAACATTTTAAACAATAAGAAAAATGAATTTATTTTTTCATATATTTCGAAAGAGAGTAAGTTCTTTAATCAAACATATTTCCCTATAAAAAAATTAAATCGAATATATTTACTCATAAATTATATATATATATATATATATATATATATATATATATATGTACTCGTTTTTCGGGTAATTATTGCTATATGAGTTTTTTGAAAATTTTCCTACATATTTCTATGAACCAGATCCACACTTGACACAAGACAAGGTAATATATGATGACATGAGACTGGTAGGTTTTGGGGTGATACACCCCAAAGTACAACCACATACATAACATGACAGTACACGATAACAAGACTTACACACTCAAAAAGTGCGTCGTAGAAAAAATGTAGTTATAATATCAATATCATAATTTATAGTGTACGTCTGGTGTCTTCATTAATTATTTAATATAAAATCACACATTCTACACGTTTTTTTGCTATAAATTTGTACATTTTTTTCAATTTTAAGGAACATTTTTTATATACCTATATAGATAGATATATATGTAGTAAAAATAATTACCAATGTCTAATCAGTACTTATTTTGTATACTTAATTCAGAGTTCACAATAGAGAAAAATATAAAATATTCAAAGTCACAAAATATAAACTCAATTTTATAAAACCAAAAAAGTTCTTTTTTACTAACGTCTAAGAGACATTAACAATTCATTTATATTTTAAAATTTACACTTTATATAATTGCGATATAATAACACGTATTATACTTATATATTATTAATATTAAACTTTATTCATACATTTTCATTATCGTAGATATTCATAAATGAGCTAAACAACGCGAAAAAATGAATATAAAACGATGTAAAACGGAAAAAAATCATTACATAAGAATACAAAAAAATATTTATGCTCTATTAACAATAGAGCTATATTATTCTATTCTACATTAATAGAATATTGATTATCGATATTTTGTTTAGCATCTAACATAGTTTTAATAACTGGAAGTGATGTTTGTTTGAAATTGACATTACAAAAATCAATTATAGAAGAGATGTCATCAATTGCATTTGTAAGATGAACGTATGTTTTAATATATAAAATTTCTCTAAAAATAAGTAAATTTTGTTTATCTAGTGCATGTTCATTATGTTCCTGTGGTTCAATAACTTGTTGACTTTCTTGTTGATCATATATTGTGCCACTGACTAATTTATCCAATTTTAAAACACTGCCGCCCATATGTGACATTTTCATTTTATCGAGAGTTTGTTTCGATCGAGAAACATTTTTCACTGTTTGGTCTGGTGACAAATTTCTACTATCAAATATACAACTTTTCTGCAATAATAAATGACGTTTTGTAAGCGCATTTTCTTCTTGTTGTTTTAATAATTCTTTTAACAACAAATGACGTTCCATAGGATCTAAACTTATCAGTCTTTCATCTCTTTCTGAATAATACTTTGCTGGTCTTGTTATGTTTTCTTGATTTTTGGGATAAGTTCTTTGCTTTGTACACGTGTAAAATGGTTTTGGAATTTCGCAATAATGTTTTTTAATCGAGTCTTCCCATAAATGCATTTTTTGATATGTTGTGCTGATACTTGGATAATTTGTTTTGATTGGTTTTAGACCATAGAAAGAAATATATTTACATGCTTCAGTCTCAATTGTGTCTACTGTGGCGACTAATATGTTATAAACTAATTTGTATTTTTTATATTCAGAGTTAATTACATCCACTGGATGATATTTTAAAGGGTAAATTATATCTTCCAAATATTTATACATTTCATTCTGTTCTTTAAAGTTGTTATGTTTACTGATTGAGTTTACAATAGAATCAATACACAAGTCCCATGTTTCCGAACACGATGGAGTTCTAACGCATGTATAAAATAGTTTGAGTTTTTCAATAATATCTGTTTTGAATGGAAATTTCGAAAGATTGCTATCCTTATCGAAATTAGACGAATAAAAAAATTCCTTTTCTGTTAAACTTTCTTTAACGATAATTTCTTTTTGGTAAGTAACTAAAGACTGCCACATTTTCTCTACACCTTTTTCGAATGTAGCGCGTTCTACTCGTTCATTTATTAAATGATCAATGTAACTAAGAATTTCTGGATTATCATATTTATTAACAATAGCCCAGAGACGAAATACGATTTTCGCTGGGTTTTTCAATATATTCGGCACTAAAATCATTTCCCAAATTTGATTAGAAGTTCCTGTACACAAAGGTGTAAAATGAAATTCTAAGTAAACAGTTTGACCTGGCAAAATAAGATTTTCATTTTTATCAAAAAAGAATATCCAATGACGTTTGGGTACAGGTAAATCTGGATTGTGTGTTGGCTGCCGTTTCCAATGATATCTTAATGTGGCTACTCCTTCATTAGTTAACTTCACTCGATTTGTGTACGTGTGTGGCCTTTCTAAGACACAATTAAAAGACAGTTCTATTTTTACATCTTCTTGTCGTTTTTTATTTAATAATATGTCATTTATTCTTAAGGCTAAGATTGGACAAGGAGATTCATATTCAATAAGAGGGTTTTCTACATGTTCAGCATGCTCAGATATAGTAATTATTGGCACATTACGTTTTTCGGATTCTTGACGTAACGGTTTACTATATGATGTACCTATTATAACTAAATCGCTAGTTTCAGGTTTATGTTCCTGAATTTCAGTAATATTCTTTTTCAACGCTTCAATTCGTTTTTGTCTGTATGAAGAATTATTCCAACGTTCTCTTGATTTACTAAGAAAGTGATTAATTTTAAATAAATATTTTTATGGAAAAAAATGAAAATGACGGTTATACTAACCTAATCGGTGCGTCGTGCATGGTATCATATGTTCAATGAAAAGCGTAACACGAATTTGGTATGTTACAATCGTAAATCACGCACTACCTTTTTAAAGTATAAAACAATACACATACTTGGAGCGATTTGGAATATTACTTCATTTTATAGATATTTATAAAAATAAAAAAATATCTCGTACCGAACTGTTGACCATACAGGAGCGCACCGAAATGGATAATTATTAGGAAACGAAATGTATGTAATAACTTGTATATGCATTATGTATTCTCTATTGAAAAAATCTTAAAACGTTTTCTATATTCAACAATGATTAATCATTTGACGAATGTATTCCTTAAACTCTTGAAGTTTTAAAGAAAAAACACATTATGATCATTGAATATTTGATTTTTTAATATTACTTGATAAATTATATGTTTAAATATAATATCAACCTTTGTTAAATTATAAATAAAGATATTTTTAAGCAACTAAGCCTAATTGTTTATTTATTCTAAAAAGAGTATTTTATATTTGAAGAAATATTTCATATTAGGGTAACTACTATATATATATATATATTTACACTATTACATTATTCGTTGTCTTGAAAATTTTATATAAGTACAAATTTACACATAATTCATACGCATACATACATAAATTTATATATATATATATACATATATATATACATATATATATACATATATATATATATATATATATATATATATATATATATATATATATATATATATATATATAAGGTTGTAACATATCAAGTTGCCGAATTCCAGTCAGTCAGAGGTCGACCGCGATTGAGAAAGGTTTTGTGCAATTTTTTTACAAGTTCAGCTATTTAGAATTGACTAATGTACTGTAATCTTCAATTTTAAATAGAGTTATTTTTATTTTTTTATACCCTTTAACAGGATGGTGTCCACAAAAGATTTGCGTCTACTTTTTTTTGTACGACTTCAAGTTGGGACACAATGCAACGGTAGCAGATAGAAAAATCAATGGAGCTTTCGGAAAAGGGTCGGCTAGCCAGAGAATAATTCAATTATGTTCAAAAAATTTCGTTCAGGTAATATGAATCTCAACAATGAACCTCCAGGAAGATCCAAAACCATTATGAACGAAAAATATTTGAGAGCCATGGTGGAGGCTAATCCACATACATCAGTTCGAGCTATCGCATGTGTATTTAAGTGTTAGTATTATGACTGTTTCTTGTCACCTCGCTGCAATAGGAAAGATGAAAAAGCTGAATAAATGGGTGCTGCACGAATTGACAGATGGTCAGAAACTGAGACACTTAGAGGCGTGTTCTTCATTGATGATTCGAAATGATAAAACGCCATTTTTAACTTGAATGATTACTTGTGACGAAAAGTGGATTTAGTATGATAACAGAAAAAGATCTGGACAATGGTTAAACGCAAATAAAGCTCCAGAACACGCACACAAGCCGTCATTATACCAAAAAAAAAATTAGGGTTACTGTGTGGTGGACAAGTAAAGGAATAATCCATTATTCTTTTTTAAAACCAGGTGAAGCAATTACGACTGATTCATATTGTCGCGAAATCTACAATACGAATGAAGAATTAAAAACAAAACAGCCAATGCTCATCAATAGATATGGACCAATACTATTGTAAGACAATGCTCGACCACACACATCTCGAATCACAATTTCCAAATTAAATTCATTAAATTATGAAATTTTACTGCATCCCGTTATTCACTAGATCTTTCATCGACAGACTATCATCTTTTTCGCCACTTGGAATATTATTTAAGAAATAAAAAATTCCGAAACCAAACAGAAGTGATTCAAGGATTCGAAGACTTTACAAGCTCTAAAAATGTCGATTTTTATAAAAATGGGATAAACAATCTACTTTCTCGGTGGCAAAAGACCATTGAACCTGATGGAGCTTATTTTGATTAAATATATTTTGTTTTGTTAAAAATATTGCTTTTTAATTCTCATCTACAAATTCCGCAATTTCATATGTTATACCCTAATATATATATATATATATATATATATATATATATATATATATATATATATATATTTATATATATAAGCTAAAATGTGAAGATCTTAGATGTCGACGTACCCCTAAACCACAAATATCTAACTAAAATGTTAAAATCATTTAAATTTAATTTCTATTACGTTTATTATTTAATAAATTAAATAAATGCAAACGTTTAATGTATATGTTTTTACCTAGATCTACCAATTACTCCTTTACATTCTTGTATATATGTTGGAACTCCTACACATTCAATTTCAGGTATAACGCATTTCATTTCTGCGGTCATTTGATAATAATAATCAGCAGGCAACCACGGGATGTTTACTAATTTATTAGGTAAATTCCAAAATGCTGGACTTCCTCTTTGAGGATCCGGTGGAGATAAAATATTTGTATACTCCATAATTTGTTTCTCTTCAATGATAACACGAATTTCTTCAATACTATTCATTAATAAAGAACCAGATGTACGATTCAGTTTCTTCCCTAATTGTTTGTGCTGTTTTTTTCTTTCATTCATCCAATGTTCCCAATTTGCTAATCTTGGATCCTCAATTAGTTTTTCTTCGACTATAACAGTTGGTATATGCAATAAGGATTCAATTCCGGGTCGAAGGGTCAATTTTCCTTGTTTTTGTAGTGAATATGACGAGAAAGATTCCATATCAAAATCAAACAATGTCAATTCAGATGATATTTCGTCCATTTTATTGAGCGGTCACACTTTTGTAGATAATGTAAATAAAGCAATTGAAAGTATGTAATAGATATGTTTTTGAAACGTTCACAATATAATTCTTTCGTTAACTGACAAACTCATGAATTATTTATTTTCATACAAACAAAACACTAATTCTATTTAGCAAAAAATATTTTTTTTTGTTTTAATTTTGTGTAATAGAATGTAATTTATAAAAATATTAATGTTTGTAAATTCGAAATATGAATTAATATAAATAATTCCTACTTTTTTAAGAAAAATAATACAAATACTAATGAATACACATGTTCTCGTATATATATATATAAAGTAGTATTTATAGAAATGTATAGGAAATATACTATACATAAGTCTTAAAAATTTAATATTCATAAACATATGTACTTTGTAAATATTAAAATAAGTTGCATCATATTTGATAACCATTACTTTAAACGAATGATTTATTTCCGGTATCATTTAGGTTAAATTTATCAATCTTATGATTTCTTATGATATCACATTTGAATGTGAAAATCTTCCGATTTCAACTTAATAAAACAAATATGTTTACATTTAATTGAACATATTTATGAACACAAATTAATAAATGATATTCAATACGAATAAAAAACAAATAATTATTTATGAAAATTATGAATACTCAGTAATAATGCGATATTCAATATCTTGCTCGGAATATTAAAGATGGCAATATTATAGCAATGTGTAGTTATTGTTCATAAAATTAATAGTTTTGCACTGTATAGAAAAATATGTTAGAAGATAATACGCTGAAAGGATGAGAGAAAAAAGAATAAGAAACACATCAAATTTATACACTTTTGTTATCAGCTATCTTTGATGATTCCACATGTTCATAGTCTAGCTATTTTCGAACAGTTAAATAGCCAAATTCGAAGAATTATAATTATTATCTTCAAACCGTTACTGGGGATCTTAATTAAATTTTCCACAAACATTCCTTTGTTCACATAGTAGGCACACAAAATTTACAATTGTCAGTTTTTTCCTAATGTATTCGGCAATGTAACTTTTTCCCATAAGTACGTAAAAGAGCATGTAAAAATTTAAATTACAATCCTTAAAAAGTATACAGAATCTTCCCACTTATATATTACAATTTTAGATGAAATAGGAATAGACTTATAATTTTTTAGTATTTTTTCAACTATTCCATACATTCTTAATTTCGAAATCCATAAATATATATTATTTTCTATTACTTTCACAAACATTGTTTTGAAATTATATCTCCAATTTGGTACATTACATATTTGTTATGTTTGTTTTTAAAATATGTAAATTTCACCGTGTTATATTTACATAAATGCATATTATGTTCAAATTCAAAAAAACAATTTCTTCAGATAACAAATGATGTGTTACGATGACACCGTGGGCGCGGTCATCTCCACCCGGAGGACGGCCACACGAGCCATCATTATACCTGTCTTGCAGACAGGGGGTATAAAGTGACAAGTAATGTAATCTGCAGGAATGTATTCATAAAAAATATTTTTGGTAATTCGATGTTTTTTTATTATTTATTTACAAATTACACACTACAAATATATACTAAAAGGAGTAATGCAAATAAAAAAGATACAACAAAACTTTAAGAGAAGTAAAGTAAATAAATGTTAGATTAAAAGAATGAAAGATTTCACACAAACATAAATTTGTTAGTACGTGTCTGGGTTGCGTACGATCTTCACAATGCGGGTTGGAATGACTTGCGAATTTAAAGAAAAAATATCATACATCATAGGTTGGCTATTGAGTAGATGACAGAAACACGGCCTAAACGTTAACTAATGACAGACATTTACATACAAGTGTACACATATCCCATGTTAGCTCCGATTTCCTCGTCATTCATTCGATATCAATTTGTTGTATGTTATTCTGATGAATTATTCATGAACTTCAATAGAATATTATATATATATATATATATATATATATATATATATATATATATATATATATATATATATATATAACTAGGACAATCATTAACGAAAGTCAAACAGCAAACATAGTTATAAAAATATTTTCTGTACAATGTCTATTAAACTGCATAAGAATATATTACTAGTTTATTTAAAAATAAAAAAGTAAACATTTATTATATGCAAATCTACTACAAAAAATGAACTGAAAAAATTGAAAGAAAAACAATGGGAATGTAAATTGAATAATTTATAATTATGAAACATTAAAAAGCAACTTTAAAAATAATTTTCTGATAATACAAAATAAGATTTGTTTTTATGTCTATTAGTGCCAGACATTTAAGGTATTGATTTATTAATATTTTATATAAATTCAACGAAAGTAATCGACAATGTTAATATTTCAAAAGAATTAATTAACAAATTATGATTATATAATAGAAACATGGACTCTCATGTACGACAGTATTTTCTTGTAAAAAATAATGAAATAAATATTACTTACGTCATTTACGCTCCAATCGGCGAACCGGATATGATTCTTTTCCTCCATTAGCACAGTTTTTACTCTCTGTAATGCTTCCTGCAATAGAATAAGAATTTCAAAAACATGGATTTATTTTTTAAAGGAAATATTTTGAATAGTGCTATATGAAAAAGTATTGTCATAACGATTCATAATTATATGTGTACAGTCCACAAGAATGTTTTAATTATATACTGACAATTATTTAATTATGTTTTATAATATTCTAAATATTTATGTTATATTTACGTACATTTTTTATTGATGTTGATTTATTTAATGATATTTATTCGTATTTTAAATAAATAATATAAAAGATAATTAAATACTATCCCGCTTAATATTAATCAAGCATTAAATTAAGATAACTCTGAATACAAGTACGCAGGAAAAATCATGTTTTTATTTACTATTTGTTATCGATGAAAATTGTAAGTAAACTGGTTAAGTAATTATTTAACTTAATAATATGTAAATAATGTCTAGAAGCAAAAACGTTCACAAAAAGTAAATTCAAATATAATTACAGCCATAACGATTGAAATAACAACAGTAATTTTCGATCGTGAGTTAAAATACTGGTGCGACAAAATTATATTATACTGTTGTGCTTTTTAAATGTTTTATTATTTCATGTAGGCATCGAAAAAGTATTTTAAAAATAGCATCTCCAGAGTTTCTCAATGTTAAGATTTATGAGAGTTTCTCGGCTATATTTGGAAATTAATTGACGTTTATTAAAATACTAAATCAAAATAAACATGTCTCCTACACTAAAATATTAACAAAAATACATATATACGATTTGGATATCGGATATGATCGCCTTTTCTTGACTATGTCGCTAGATCGGCGCGTGCACAGCAAGACACCGCCCTCCTGGTGCGCGCCCTCCGACACGCCGATCATTAACAATGCGCCCTGTTCGATAACTGTGACGCGATCTGATCCTCCCCGATTGTGTTCACAGGTGTTGCTTATTAGTCAAATTATATGCGTTTGATCCGGGTCGCGTGTTCTTTCTCTATTGTCACGTTTAAATCTCTCATCTCTAATGCTTTGACATATTGATTCAAAAGTGTCTTGTCGGAACGTGAACCGAATGACCCCTTGGTTTCAATTTGAATGTTTTATGTCACTTTATTTATTTTTCTTCTTTTCAATTATAACACATTGAGATGGTCAATTGATACTGTTTATGATTTCAATCGAATGATGGTAATGACTGTGATTGAATAGTATGTAGTGTTGTCAATTGAATATGTATGAAAGAGTTAGAAAAAAACTTTTTTTTATACAATATTTACTATGAAAATCATTTAAATCTTCAATGTCATTTCAATACACTGAATTAAAAAAAAATATTAATTTATAGAATGATAATTCTAAATGATTAGGTATTTTTTTTAAAATATTAAATAATTAATGTAATTTTTTATCGAACTTTTTATAATGTAAAACATAGATAAGGATTTGCATAATAAAATGTAACTATGAACATATTCGTAAGAGAAGTTGTTGCTTACGAATTATAATTGAAATATGTCTAAAGTTTATCGTAGTAATCAGAGCTACAGAGTAGGTAAAATGATTTCCGGTTCCAACTATAGTATATTATTAACCACTTGGAATATACTTACATAGAATATGTATAGTACATTGGTAAAAAAATAAACAAGAATTGTCTGTAAATTTTCTTTTAGTATCATGAGTATCACAAGTATCATGATTTCATAAATGTATTTATTACTTTCGTCGCTTAACATGTACTAAGAACCAAAAATTGTATATTGTGTATATAGAATACACTAAGTATATTTCCCCTAAAAAGGTTTAGGAGTGAAGCAAAAGGTAACTTTATGGGCAATAACTTTCTAGGAAATAACAATATTATAAGTCTGTATCGAAATATCAACAGAAAAATATCAGAACCCAAATCTACAATTTAGATAAAATGAAAATTCTTCGAACTGGGAAGATTTCAGTTGTATACTTCCACTAATAGTTGTTATTTTGAAGTATGGATTTATTTTAAAAACAAAAATTGAAAAATTAAGTAAACTTCAGTCGAAAAATGATAAATTGTGAAAACTAAACAATTTCGAAAATGGGAAAACCATTGAAAATTGTTATCATAATTATAAGTACAATTCAATATGTCATAAAACTAATAAAAACGAAAATTTCTATTATTGAAATTTTGAAGTCTAATACATAAACAGAAAATTTGATTTTCTGTACAGACTCCTTTTTCCCGACTCTCATTCTTGACTCTAAAACTCCGGTAGAACTACTCAGTTTTGATAATTTCCTTAATATTTGTAAATAAATATAGTGATCTTAAAATTAATTTGATACTTTATTATTTAAAAACATTCTAAAGTTTATTATAATAAAATGAAATTAAAAAACTCCGATGGACTTATTCAGTGGCAAAAGATATTCAATGACACTTGGACTTATTCGATGGGAAAATTGTATTTTTATAAAAAAAATGTTGCTGTCAATTTCAATAAAATAATAATAAATGAAAATATTTTAATGGCGGTTACTACATTCTTTTAAATCATTTGAGTTTCTGTCTTCTATTACTTGTTCCGGTACATGTATCCCTTTTAGTTACATTTCAAATGATTCAAGTGATCCAAAAGAAATATCACCAGGATAACACATCACAGGTATAAAAACAAACGATTATAAATTTAAATAAGAATATTTTTGTGTAAACTTACAAATATATCTTAGATACAATTTTACTGATACGAAAATGTTTCAATTTAAAATTTTATATACCGAATATTATTAATCATAAATCAATTTTAATACGAATGCCATCTTGCTGAATGAATATTTTAAATCAGTTAACAATGGTTACTGAAGCTAAATTCCTTGGGAAATATGAATTAACGTTCCTATTCCAAAAATATGTTTGAAATTAAATAATACAAACAATTACGGGCAACCATTAAATATTATATTATATTTGTTTAGTTAAAAATGAGATATTTTTACTTGTATGAATATCTTTAAATACGATCATACGCAATGCGAATTAATAATTATGTACAAAGTTATTTCATATTTTTTAAATTTCTTTTCTATAAGAATAAATATTTTCCTCTTGGATTAATTTAACCTTTTCGAAGGCATGAGAAAATTTCCTTAATACAAAAATCAGCAAAATCAGTTCTATTGTTTAATTTTTTCATAACAGGTCAGCAAAGAATATCTAAATACAATGCAATTCCATTCACATTACAAATAGACAAATAGTACATAGTACCACAGTTAGAATCGCACTACAGGTGTTTGTAACAATTAGCAGCGTCACCATCTATAGGCGTTATTGTGTGCACACTGCTGTGATCAATTCAATAATAAAATATGTTTTCAATAAAAGAATATATCGATATCTAAATGGAAATCTGAAGAGGGCACGGACCACACACTGAGTAGACACGAACAGAAATGACATTGCAAGTCATGGAGACGTTTTAAAGTTACATTATGAAATGACTGTAGCAAAAACAATATATATATATATATATATATATATATATATATATATATATATATATATATATATATATATACACATACATATCTAAACATGTAAGTTTTTTTTGTGTTCGTTTCTTTGAATATTTAAGGTTGTACTGTATCTCAAATCGTTGAATTATAAATTGTATTTCATTCAGCTTAAGTTGTGTGGAGTTAAGATATACCAACAGTATATAAATGGGCAACAATGAGATACATTCTTTCCATTTCAAATATTTATAAACAATTTTTCTTATAAATAGAGAAATTACTCAAAAATCAATACACAAAAATTATTTTGATATAATAAATACTTTTCTGTTCATAAATATAATTATTTTCGTGAATTTAAACAAATAACTACTGCTATTAAAAACAACATAAATTATTTTAATATTCAAAATACTTCTGAAATGAATAATTCTTGCATCATGTATTAAAACAAATTCCAAGTTTAATAAATATAAATATCACTACAGGACATAACAATATTTGAAATAACACTTAAAAATAAAATGAAAATAAAAAAGAAACTCACATATTCAGGTTTCAATTTTTTATCTCCGCCTCGATTGACTATTTTATCCAATCTTTCTAATTCTTTGTTAAGTTTTTCTTCGTCTTTTAATCGTAATTCTTCGCTGATAATTTCGAAATCTCGAACCGGATTTACATCCCCTTCTACGTGAATTACATCATCATCTTCAAATGCACCTTTAAAAAAATAATAGCTTAAAGGAATGATCACATTTTTTCTGAATATATTAGAATTATTTTAGACAATACTGAAAATGAATTTCGTTTGTAGTTAATTTTCCATTAGGTTTTGTTTTATACTAATATATTTATCTTTTTTACTGAAGAAAAAATACGAAATTCATATTTTGTGAATATACATGTGTATGTGTGTGAGTGTATATATATATATATAAATCATAGTGTTTATGGAATTTTTTTATGTATTTTGTCGGATTAATTTTCCGGTTATGTTCGTTATTATCGATTTGAATAATATTTATATTCAATTACTTTTCACTGAAAATGATTGATTCAGAAAAAAGGAAAGTCAAACAACGATTCTCTTTAAATAATATAAATATCAAAAAAATGTATTAAAAAATAAAATATTAAATCAAATGAATTCATGTCTGTATAACTTTTAAATATTGTAATTCGTTCTTAATATTTTAAATGCCTGAATATAAATATGAGTGCACACGTATGTACTATATATATATATATATATATATATATATATATATATATATATATATATATATATATATATATATATATATATACATATGTATATATATATATATATATATATATATATATATATATATATATATATATATATATATATATATATATATATATATATATATATATAAGGGTGATTCAATTTAGGCTTTTACATAGCAGTATTAAAAAGGGGAGCAGGTGTTAAGAAAAATCATGTTATTTTTTATTTAGTATTTTAGTTTAATTCAATACTAAAATACAATTGTATTGAAATACTAAATGAAAGATAACATGTTTTTTTAATACTTTTGTGTAGAAGTCTAAGTTTGAATTACCTATGCAGATACATAAATATAGATATACACAGTGCATACGGTTATTAAATAAAAATTTTAAAAAAAAAACAATATATGTTACATTTATTACAAGTTATTATTTTTATGTAATAAAATGATACGGTATGATAAAATACTAAACGTTACATTTTACTGCTAGTATGAATTATTTATACATAAATGTAATGATATGTATTCCTGCCTATTGCGTTTTATGAATTGCTTGTAATAAATCAAATTTTTTTTTAGTAACACGAAGTTTTCTGCTCTTTTTTAAAAGGATTTTAATAGAATATATTGTTTAATACTCTGCATGTTATATTCATATGTGTGTGTATATATATATATATATATATATATATATATATATATATATATAAATGTATATACAGCCAGACCCTATCACAGAACCCAATATAGTCAAAGACATTATGCAGAATAACATATTATATTCTTATTTTTATTTATAGTCTATTTTGTTTGGAAATACGAGTAAAATGAACACGTGATTTTTAATATTTTCATTACGTGCACAGATCTTGTACTTGTGTTATTGTATAGTTGCAACCGAGAATCGAATTTTTATTTATAAAATGTATATAAATACATAAAAATATTTTTTCTTATAAATATTTTTTGTGGATTAAATACTTTGATTTGAATATTAATATATATATATATATATATATATATATATATATATATATATATATATATATATATATATATACACATATATATCTTAAAATAAACACGTATCTAATATTACAAAAGATGGTAACACTTGAACCTGGATTTAATTTTATTCTGATCTATTTGGAATACAAACATTTAACATAAAATGATACAATATTGATTTTTACATTTTATTACAAAGTAAATAAATGTTTAATCGTCTTTTTTAATAATCTCTTTTTTAATAAGGACAGTAGAAAAAAATATATTTTTCTAGTACCGAAAACACTCCGATAGAAAACAATACCAGGAATATATATATATATATACATAATTGATGTGGAGAAAGAAAAACAATAAAATACAACTAATACAAAATATACTTCTTAAAACTGAAGTTCTTCAATTACTGAAAATTATTGATTTCTTAAAATACAAAGACACATTCTATACATAATTATAATTATTGGAAAAATAGTTAAAATACAGGACAATGAGATTTAATGATTAATAATAAAAATATGTATATTTGAAAACTTATACATGGATTTTTTAATAAGTTACAAGCATAAGTATCTCCACTGAAATATAAGCATAAATATATTCACTGAAGTTAAATATGATCTCTTGTTAATTATGATTTTATATTTTAATTCTAAGTTTAATGTGTCATCGTATATGGTTCTAGATTTCATTTAAATTTCATCTTTGTTCCTGATTACCTTGCTCTTTATTTACAATGTTTTATTACATATAGTAATATTATGAAAAAAGGTTAATGATGGTCACTCGTTTTTGACCGTTTCTTAAAAAAGAATGATATAATAATTCTAATTTTTGATATTGTAGCTCAATACACTTTTAAAAATGAATTTTTACTCTTTATAACGATAAAAAAAGTTTGCTTATCAAATTGTTCAATAACTGACTATTGACCATTTTCACTGACTTTTTTACATTATTGATACTGATTTTTAAACATATTATATATGCACACATTTACTTAATTATATAAAAAATATGTAAAATGATAACATTACTTACGACATAAATGAAAAATTGCATCACAGCCACCAATTTCAGAAAGGAAAGCATTACCAAGTCCTTGGCCTTCGGAAGCTCCTTTTACTAAACCAGCAATGTCCACCACAGTCAAGAATGCAGGAACTTTACTGTAATAAAAATTTACTGCTCGGTTAATGTTCGCCATTTCCTTTATATCCCCCCTCCTTATTATTCATTAAATTATATATATATATATAGTCTACATAGATTATAGAAAGTACAGACACAACAAATCCAAGGAAATAATGTGCAAATGTTAATATAGATTTGGGTTTATGGACATTTCTGTATAACCATACCCTTTTATGACATACTATTTCACGGATACACTGAACAAGTTTAATTCTATTGAAAAACTTTGTTCTTTAATTCATTGGCGGTAAGCGTTATTTTACCTAATAAAAAATTAAACGTAATTTTTACCATAACTTTGAATTTATTAATGAGAAATATTACTAGGTATACGATTTGAGAATCGTTTTTGTTTTTTTTTTTTTTATTTATATTACTTCTCAACATAATTTATGGTCATATCATAGTAATGTATAAATAAAAAGAGAGTACCTAGGTAGAATTTACCCGTTACTGGTATAATAAGTAATGGTTATAAAGAAAAAAATATAATTAGTCGTAGTCACTATAGCCGAGTTCGATTAGATATACAATATATTCCATTTTTTGAACTACGTTTACTTAAAATTAATTCAATGTGTTTAGATTACAACTAGTACTTTTTAAATCAATACAAATTTAATTAGGATTACATTTTTTTGAGACCTTAATACGAACTAGTAAAGATTCGATCTCTTCTATCTTGGGTTACAAATTGTGCAATAGAGATCATTATTTAAAACTATTATAAAAATAAATATTTATATTTAAAGTATTAATGCAAGAAAAGTTTTAAATAATTATTGGTTCAATTCTAATTAAATACACTTGCAGTAAATTCTCGATTTAAGAGATGATTTACCGAGCAAACTTTTTCTGTACCTTCTTGATATATTTTAGTTAATATGTCATAACTTTTCTGTAATACTGAAAGTGCTATTTTTCATTGGTGCAAGAAAAACGAAAGTGATAATTGATATCAAGTGAAGATACAGAGGAAGATAGCTAAAGTAATAGTTTGTGGCAAAACAGATGATAAAAACCATAATAAAGAAAAAGAGACATCTATTTGCTGTTTGAATTCAATTTCATGTCGATAACAATCACATTTATCGACATATCACTTGTACTTGAAGTTTACTAATAATATTCGAATTTCTGAGATTTTTCGAAAGACACTATTATCAGTGATTACTAAACTCTAAAATGTAATTGAAATTAAATGATTTCTTCATGCCAATTAGCCGACCAAAGTTATGTTACTTCAATCAACAAATTTTTAGCAAATGGTGTAATTCTTCGTCAGAATTGACAGTAAACATTGAAGAGGGAGAAACTGATTATTTATTTGAATATACTTTATCATGTTCAGTGTTTCGATTGGTATTTTTTTGTTTATTGAATTAATTAAAGTGCAAAAATGGAACACTATAATTTTTATTATGAAAAAGAATAATAATTGGAAACAGAAAAAAATAAATTAATTTTTTTAAAACATACAAATTTAAAGTGTTTTTATTTCGAATCCAGAAATCTCATAAGGTGAATGATAAATCATAGATTATTTAACATTAGTACTTGTTTATGGGACTTGAAAGTTCTGTCAGTACATATAGTTAAAATAAAGAAAAGTAATTTATTTATTATATCTAATAATATATATGAGGTGTATTTTAATTACATACACAATTGTTAATTAACGGTTGTTATGTAACGGAGTTTTGTTTTCATATAGGTACTATTTTAAATATCCAGAAATAATGTGCACGTTTTCTCGATTATCAGGTTATGAAGTATGAAATATCCGATTTTCTTAATTTGACAGCTCCTATCTCTGACATTTCACTTTGATTGACATTTTTTTTTATTATGGAAAAATACATCGTCATTCTTTCAAACATGCGTTTTGGCTTGTTTAATATTCAATTAAATTTTAGGATAATTTTTGTGAAACCACGGATAAGTCAAAAATTTGTGTTATTTTCGAATATGAATTCCGTCGTGGAACGAATGCAGCGCAGACAGCTCGAAATATAAACAAAGTGTTTAGGAAGGATGTGGCTAATGAACGCACAGTACGTCGATGGTTTGATAAGTTCCGTTCTGATGACTTTTACCTTGGAAATGAGCCACGCCGGAGACCTGAGACTAAGGTGGATAATGATGAACTGAAAGCTGTAATGGAAGCGAATATATCTCAAACTACGCGTGAATTAGTAGCAGCAAGGTTTGACTCTACTATTCCAACAATATTGAACCATCTGAAATAAATTGGCAAGGTAAAGAAGTCGGATAGATGGGTGCCGCATGAATTGAACGAACGTCAGAAGAGATATCGTCTGTAAGCTTGCCTTTCTTCGGTGCAACAACATAAAGGCGAACCATTTCTACACCGTATTGTTACGTGTGATGAAAAATTGATTTTTTATCGTAAGCGTTCGGCACAATGTTTGGATAAAGATGAAGTTCCGAAACACAGCTCAAAACTGAATATTCATCAAAAAAGCTAATGGTGTCTGTTTGCTGGTACAGTGCTAGTATTATCTACTACGGCTTCATGAAATTTGATCAATCGATTACAGTGAATGTCTACTGCAACCAATTAAACGAAATGATGAGGATGCTCGTGATCAGCAGTTGATATTGGTCAATACAGACAGACCAATCCTCTTGCAAAAAAAAGCTCGACTACATGTCCCAGAAATAACGCTGATCAAACTACAGGAGCTGAACTTGGAAACTCTCTGTCATCCATCGTATTCAACAGACCTTGCGCCAACTGACTACCACTTAAAAATATTCAATTCTCAACAAAATGAGAAAAATGCATTTCGTGATTTCATCGCCACTCGCTCCCCAAGTTTCTTCGCTACTGGTATAAACAAGCTACCTTTAAGATGGCAAAACTGTGTCGATAGTTTAAGCGCATTCTTTGATTAATTGAACTGCTTCTTGTTTGAGATATAATAAGCTAAACTTTTGATTTGACATCGACCATTTCATATCTAATGACCTGATAGTTTGTTAAAAAGAGGATTCACTATACCATTGTGAAATGTATGAAAACAAATATCTTTACAAGCCTGCAAACCTTTTTAAAATTTTGTCAATTGTTATTAAAACACAAAAGAACGTGAAAAATTGAAGTATATATATATATATATGTATGTGTGTGTGTGTACATATGTATATTTGTGGCATTGGAATGTATAAAAAATAAATTAAATTTAACATGTAACAGATTCGAAGGCAACCGCAGGCACAATACATACGATATTCAAATTTTAAATGTTGCTATTATGTTACAATCATAGTATTTTCATGATCGACGAACATTATGTTATTATATCATAAACGATTTGCGACTTTTATTGTCGACAACGATTCGCTGCATATTCCTGCACCCAGATTAATTTAATGTGTTTGTGACCGGCGGTCATAAATGTTGCAGGTTTCTTAATGATTCCAAACGCTTTCAACATGGATATTTTGCTAAAGGAGAAACACATCTAATGATTAAGTTTATTAGTCATTTAACTGTTTGTCTGCTGTGGGCGTGGCGTTACCTCGACAACGTACAATGGCGGCTAGTGACGCCCGACGTCTTGAGTTTATAAACACGCATGTATACAAACATTATGTATATATTTTGTGTGTGTGTGTGTATGTATATACATATACATATATATATATATATATATATATATATATATATATATATATATATATATATATAAAATATATACAAGAGAATAAAAAAATAATATATAAAATAAGAATATTTAATAAGACTTATTTTCTTTAGTTGCAATTAAACACCCAATGTTTTCAATTGTAAAAAATAAATTATTACATATTTGTATAATGATATTATTTAGGAAATAGAATTCAAATTCGTTATATAGAAAAAAATGTTTACTTAATATCGGCACAATAAAGCTCAAAATAATTTTTTAACATGCATTTTTTTTAACTTATATAATGTATTTTAATAATTTAACAACCCAGGAGATGTTTTATTTTTTACTACAATTGAATTATTAATTCTTAATTGAATATTTAAAACTATTTGTGTTGATTTATACGAGTAGTCTTTTGTGGAATTACGATGAGGCCGTGGAAGGATATATTCAGTGCTAGCATTTACTTTTGATTTTTTCTTTATTTTTGATTAAATCTATATTATTGATGTTACACTCTGACAATTCATTATGTAACTAATATTTGTGAAATTTATTTTTCGAAAATAATAAATAATAGTACATCAAAGGGCAGTTTTACATTTGCTGCAAGGAAAGGAAAATAAAACGATCAACTATACAAAATAAATTACGCTTTAATCAAATGTACATATTCTTTCAAATTTTCTTTTATTAAATATACTATTTACTGGGCTATGACACCTTTTTCAAGTATGAAAGTAATATCAGTAATTACGATATTAAAATAAATGAAAACTTTTAACTTAGAAATAATATATTTAGTTATTATCAATTAGTTTATTATAATTACACCGCACAACATTAATTTTTGCTCTAAAATCATTAAAAATCATTCTATGCATTTCGTATTGCTGATTTAGGAAATGTGATTTTTTTGCAATGTTATTCCACATTTTCATAAAAAACATAGTATTTATTATTATACAGTTCAGCAGCGTGTTTGCTATGCAAGTAACGAGCTTGTTTTTTTACAATCATATAAATGAATCAGTAAAAGAACCATATGAAAGTATTTCTCTTGCAAAACGCAAATAAAATATCATTCGTTCCAGTTGCACATTTGGTATAAATGAAACATTTATATAGCACTATGATTACAAAAAAATACACACATAAAAAATACTAAACAGACGAGGGAATAACTATTGACGTCTTAAAAGAGACAGCCATAAGTTTAGAAAAGCAGTTCGGGCATGCAAAATCTAGTCTGATTGTACCTAATGTCAATGTGACAGTAAAACAAAAAATAAAAACTGTAAAATCAAAATACGTTTTTTCAGAAAAAAAAATAGAACCAGAATAGCAGAATATTATTCACTAGCCCCTCTCGTTAGGCCATAAAATATTTTTTAATCACTATTACACATCAAAATAGGATTGATTAAAAATTTCGCCACGGCAATGAATAAAGAAGCCACAAAGTTTTCTTGTTTACAAAGCTATATGAGTGTTATATAAATACACACACACACACACATACATACATACGAGGTTAGACAATTAAGTAATGCGACCGATTTTTTTTCTCGGCCTGTGGTAACACTGCGAACTTGTAACTCCGCCACCGTAATAGCAGATCCCTACTCTCTCGACTGAGACCTTGACCACCCTCGTACGATCATTTCTTCGCCAGCTGTTTAGTGTTTTGTAACAACGCGCGAGTAGTGCATGTCACGAAAATGGAACAGAGAAATTTAGAGCAACGGTGCGCGATAAAATTTTGTGCAAAACTCGGCGAAACCGCGACAGAAACTTATGAAAAAGTGCTTAAAGTGTATGGTAGTTATGCCCTGAGTCGTAGTCAGGTGCTTCGGTGGCATGACGATTTTAAAAAAGGCCATTTTAAAAAAGGCGATTTTAAAGTGAAAACCATGTTGATTTGCTTCTTCGACAGCAAAGGGGTGGTTCACAAAGAGTTCGTACCACCTGGACAAACCGTAAATCAAGTATTCTACCGCAATGTGCTCGAAAAATTACGAAAAAGGGTGCTCAGAGTGCGTCCAGAGATCGCGAAGACTTGGGTTCTGCATCACGACAATGCTCCCTGTCACAGTGCGTTCAGTGTCTCTCAGTTTTTGGCGTCTAAAGGCATCGCAACGTTACCACAACCGCCCTATTCACCGGACATGTCACCCTGCGACTTTTTCCTATTCCCCCATATGAAAAAATTCGTCAAAGGTCGACATTTTGACTCCGTTGAAGATATCCAAGAATCTGTGACGAGGGTACTCGGAGAGGTCCCACAAGAAGTGTTCCAGAATTGTTACGAAAACTGGAAAACTCGCTGGAATAAGTGTATAGATGCGGGAGGGGACTACTTTGAAGGGGATCGCAGCGATGTACCTTAATTTTTAAATATACTCGATTTTTGAATTTTGTCGCATTACTTAATTGTCTGACCTCGTACATACATATATATATATATATATATATATATATATATATATATATATATATATATATATATATATATATATATATATATAAACACATCCACTCACTGTTTTCAAATAGCTTTTGAACCCATTTTTTAACTTTTACATACATTTTCATGATATTAAAAGTTGTTTTCTTAGTAAAATTACAAAATAAATTAATAAAAACCAATAAATAATGTAAACTCAAAATTGAACCAATAATATTTTAATCCTTAATTTATTTACTATCTATCTATCTATCTATATATATATATATATTATTTATGAAACTAACCTGACGGGTTTGAAATAATCACATAAGAATTCAAACCGTGAATCTGGTACAGGAACGCGACGTGCCTAGAAAAGAAAATGTTAAAACATCCACCAAGATAGTTAATTTTTATAATGTTATATACATATATACATATATATATATATATATATATATATATATATATATATATATATATATATATATATATGTATATAATTCTCTAACAAGTATTTTATTTAAGCAAAGTAGTACAAATATAACAAATATTTTAAAATAATTACTCTTATTTGTTACAGATACATATTTCTGGTAATTGTTTAGGTTTTATGAAAAAATCCGAGGAAACAATAGATATAGTCGACATTGTTTCTGGGTTCGGAAACATGAAGGGGTTTCGTTTATTTTTACAATATTTGATTATCGCCAATAATTTTTTACATTTGTTTGTGAATTGCTTATATTTTTTTTCATAAATTTTCAATTCTTCTAACGGTGTCATGGGATTATGAATTTTCAAGTACATTCCAAATTGTATTATTACTGACAGTGTTGGATTTAAGCCAGGATATTTTGGCCTGAATATACCTGCGTTTGTGCTTGCTTGCGTTATAATCTTAGCATGTACTTGCTCTAAAAATCCTAATGTAGGCAAATTCTTGCACATGATTGGCGTTAGCGGTTTAGCTGTCTTATAATATATAATACGACCAGCGTACTCTTGAGGCCGTTTTAAAAATTTTTTTCGACATTCCTCATTAATAAATAAATATTTATAATTTCTAAATACAGCGTATATGTTAGGATCACCTTTGATTAATGTAAGAGAGGGCAAACTGTCCCAATATGTAACAATACAATACCCGTCTTGATAAAGAGGATAAAAGGAAAAGTCTTCACTAGAAGAAAAACGAGGCGTATCTGTAGCTAATATCGCGGTACTCTTTGCAGATAAAAATGTTTTAGGCGATTTTATAAACAACTGTACGTGCTCACTACAAATCCAATAATAATATTTACCATATTGCACTACATTTTTTCTTTCTAGTGGGCCAATTTGTTGTTCAAGAACATCATTTAATAAACAACAAGGACAAAACTTTTTAAACGAACTTAAATGATTTTCTATTTCAGTAGTCGACACTGATAAACCGTCGATGCACCAAGGTACACCTGGTTGTAATTTTCGCAAGTAATCTATAATTATCATAAAATTACGAAACATAATTTCTGTTGCTTGGTTCACATTCGACCATTTCGAAAATTTACAATTAATAGGATATATGTTTTGAAAATAATTGTAATTCCAAGTTCGAAATTCTTCTTTTGTATTCGACCACTGAGAATATCTATAGTTTAAAAATTTATGCGAATACACTGGCAAATGATCAGCGCGTTTATTTTCAGAAGATAAGCATGTGTCCACGAAGTTTTTGCTACAGATTACATCGATTATAAAGAAGGGGTTTAATCCAAGAGACTCTAATACTTTGGATTCGTCTTCGGACAACGGAAATCCATCGAATATAATTCCCTGTGTAATGGCTTTTATATTACTGCAATACGCCTCTACCGACTTCATAACTAAATCAGACGGTAAACAGTGACCTTCTCTAAGTATTTCATTCATACATGTAGCTAACGCACAATCGAGCAAATCTTTCAAAACGTATCTTATAGCTTGACCACGTGTTATCACTTTCAAACCAAATTCTTCTGATAATCTTTCTGCCAAATTCGACTTTCCACATTTTGGAGGCCCAATAATAGCCATTCTAAGTGGTATTAAAGGTAGTTTACGTGTTTGTTTGATGTATTTCAATGGGTTTTGTTTAAACTTTTCTAATCTTCCTCTACCTGTTATAAAATAAATGAAATTTCCGTGAATTGAAGGAAAAATTAAGTTTTTACTGTGTAGCGTTGAACACATTTGAATAGGAATTTTATTTTCAAACAGCTGTACTGGACATGTTCGACCAAACTTGCTCAAAAAATAGTATCCTTTATCTAAAAGAGCCTCTGCTTCTTCATAACTGATTTGATACACTTTTTCAAAGAACGATTCGTTTCGAAATATAAACGAATCAAGTTGTAATAGTATTTCAGTTAATATATTTTCGATACTTTTATTATCTTCTGTAATTGATATCCACCGTACACTTGTTTCTTTTACAAGTTGCTCTAAATCATTTATCATTCCTATATCAGCTTGATACCAATTTAGAATTTCATTTCGAATTCTTTCTGTAGCCTCATCGTCAGTTTCCCAAATTTCTTCTTCAAATTCGGGAAATGGAAATTTTTCGTCTAAAATAGCTGTTATTTCTGCTATTTCTTTTTCTTCATCGAATACATCATCTTTAGAGCCTTCTTCCGCTGTTTCTGTATAGGAACTCTCTGATTTATTCTCTTCCTGAACTATATTTTCTTGAATTATATCTTCCTGAACTGTATCTTCCTGGACCATATCTGGTTCAATTGATACATCGTTCTTTTTTTTACGTTTTTTAGAAAACTCTTTAATAACATTTATTAAAATATTATCAATGGCCCTACTTATTAATAACTCAACAAATCTACTTTCGCGATGCAGTGTTATGTCCTCAATTATTTTTTTCTTTTTAATTTCCGATAATAATTTTGCTTCTTGAATCTCTTTTTTCCACGCCTCAAAACGCTTCTGAAAATTTTGTTCTAATGTTAAACGTTCAGATAAGTTTATTGTCAGGATAACATCTGGAAATGTAAAAAGACGATTGACTGCTTTGAAATCAAATGAATTTGTGGGAAACTCAGTCATGATAAAACCGCTGGATTTATATGGCTCAAGAAACCAAAATCTCTGCAGTAAACTCTTCATTATATTAAACGGAATTGGTGATCCGTCTTCCACGTACCGACGTAACATTTCATATAAAAAAAGATTATTTGAAGGAATAGGTATATCTTCTTCATAGTTGTAAATATTTTCAGGAAAATCTTCCGGTGTCTCTCTGTTTGACGTGCTGAAAGCTGGAACGTAATCATTGCCTACATTCCGTAAACCATCTGGAGTAAAAATATTTAATTCCTCTAAAAAATTCAGATAATATAAACCTAAAGACTTTGCAAGACATTTTGAAATTTCTACTTTTCTGGAACCATACGCTCCTATAATGCATATTCTCGGTTTTGGAATTACATTTCTTGATTTATCGAGTAATAAATACTTGATGGGCTCTAAACAAAAATCATTTAACGCTTCTTCGGATGAAAAAAGATAAAGTTGATTATTGTATTGTACGCAGTAGCTTTCATTTCCATTATATAAAATACCATATTTATGTAACAAAACAGGACAGTATGTTAAAATTTCGCCGAACCGTCGTTCATCTTGAAAAGGAAGTTCCGTTGACTGTTCTTCATCTAAATCAGTTTCAGTTGTGATCCCGCCAACCAAAAAGTCTGTTTTTAGCTGTTCTAAATCGGCACTTGTCATTTTTTTTGGTTTTGTGTGATAAAGCATATCTAAGTTGTGTACAATTTCACGTATCAATTCTGTCAATGGCTTTTGAAACACAATGGTTTCGATAATGTTCTTATTAATTTCAACAAAAGACTTAATTTCATCCCATTCTTTATTTAATGATTCGATTAAATTAATAAATTCATTTCGTATTTCAATAGCAGGATCAATTTGTTCACTTACAATATCTTCATTTTTTTCTGTTTCTTCAGATATTCCTGCTGCTTCCAAGTTTGAGCCTGAATCTAACTGATTATTTTCATTTTGTGCACTTTCTGAAGAATCATTTACATTGTTATTAGTAGGGCCGACAACATTTTCTTTCGGTTTTTGTAAACATTCGATTAAAACATTGACTCTCAATAAATAATCTATGCAGTCTGATAACCAATCATATTTAGATTTTGATGTGTCAAGACAGTACTGGCTCATTATTGGTTTGAATGACTTGAAAGTTTCTTCAAAATCAGTATTTAAATTTGTTTCTTGTATATAATTCATGGGCAATTCCAGGGGCTTATCAATTTTTAAATAAATATAATCATCAGCTGCGAATTTAGTATTTTGGAACATTTGAATGAATTCTAAATTTACGGGCATATCATCGATTATCCAACCGCCAGATTTAATTTCTCCGTGGCTATTTTTAAAATTTTCTATTTCTATTTTTTCTATTTCCTCGACTAATACTGTTAGTAAGTCTGTATTTGATACGTCATTTGAGAACGGTTCTGAATTTTTTACAATTTCTGCAGCAAATTCTAATACTTCTGGATTATCGTTTTCAATCGTCAATTGTGCTCCCGGTTTTAAATCATCTGGCAGAAAGTTCGTTAATACACTGGAATCATCAATTACCATTTCACAAAATTCATTACTTGGAACAGGTAAATTATACGACTTAAATTTCGTTATTATAGTTTCAATGCTTTTTTCATATTCATCATCCTGTTCTTTAGAGGAGAGTGTGATGAATTCATTACAAATCTTCAAAACATCTTGTATCCATTTTTCCGCCTTTTTTGATTTATTAAATTCGGACTGTTCCCATTCCTCCTTTAATTTTTCGAATACAGAATCTTTTCCTGCTATTATAGCATCTTCTCTAATTTTAATATTATACATTAATTCTTTTTCTAGTAAAAATATATCACGTTTTTTTGACATGTTTATCACCTGTGCGTTCAATAAAAATGCGAGAATATGACTAAGAACAGTTTTACCCGTAGATTTAGGACCTAAAATGCATATTTTACCAGCTGGCTTAGGAAATGGTGGTAATAAATAAGGTCTGGGGTTTTGACAAAACAGGGCCATAGCTTCCGAGCTTGCAAAAAAGAAAATATTATTAAGAAAATGAACAGCAAAATTAGGACTTCCTTCAATTAATAAACCCTTTTTACAAGAAACCGGACATTTTCCATCCCAATGAGACAACTTCCATTTAAATTTCGGCCCTACACATTGTATTTCGCTTAATTCTGCATAGCATTCATTCGGCGTTTTTTCTTCATATTTATTTTCCATTATTTCAGTAGTGTCATTTTGTTCATCTGCATTATTTATTGGGATAGGAATAATGACCTTATGCAAAGGCATCATTCTCAATCGATGCATAATAATATTAAACATTTTTGATGGAAGCATTCGGCCATCAACTTTTATAATAAACTCCGGATTCTGCTGTAGAATAAAATTTTCGATAATAGGAAAAACGTATTGATTATAGTTAAATAGTTCTGTTTTAACATTTTCCTTTAAATCTACTGGTTGTTTTAGATTGTACTTATTGGACACTGATTCTTGTTTCTTTTTTTCTTTTACACTCTTCAAATCAAACTTTAAAATAGACTGTTTATTTGGCATGTGTTTTGATGAAAATTTTTCAGTTTTCAAATCATTCAAGAAATCAAGATTGTGTGCTGAAATATTAGATCTTTTCATAATAACATCTTCATCAGGACATGAAATATATATGGTAATAAAAGGAATTTTTAAAAAGGACAATATGCGATTCAAGTGACTTTGAAGAGATTGTTGTAAATCAAATGTTTGATTTATGTCAAAAATCAATTCTTTTACAGCCTCGGAATCTGATTCAAGAGATATATCTTTAAAGATATCTTTATAACTGACTCTACTGGTATCTTGAGTAACTGTTTCTTCTAGTGTTTCATCAACTGTTTCTTCTAAACTTCCTTCTTCGGTCTCTGTTTCACGTATACTAAGTTCGTTTAACATTTCATTTTCTAAATTATTAACTACCTGTATACTTGAGAATATCGGCAATCGATCACTAGTACGAAGAAGGTTATTAGGTACCAATGGAAATCCAGCGATAACAAATCCTCTGTGCTTCACTTCTTCAGTTTGCAGTTTACGTTCAATAAGTTTAAGTATAACATCAAATCCAATTGTAAGCCCGCACTTAAGACTGAAATCAATGTATTTTCCAATAAGTGACTGACACTGAAGTTCCTCTTGTATAAGAGACTGAGGCGTAATACAACAACATCGCCAATATTCAGCAAGAGCTTTCGCGAGATGTATTTCATATGAGGTAGATTTTCCGAGAAGTATAAAACAAGTGGGACTTGACTTCAAAAATTTGACATGAGACATATCTTCTGATTTCTCATCGACATCGTTTACATAATTACTAATATCGACTGTATTTTGTGACAACAGATTATCCAAATTCTTTTTGAACCTTTCAATTTTGTCAAAATGATTTCCATCTTCTGTATATATGTATGTACTAGTGGCACGTGGTAAAGTGATATTTTTTTTAACATCATCTAATGACTGATTTTCACTCTTTTTTCGTAACGATTCAGAAATAAAAGGAATATAGTCTTCTTTAATAATGAACGAATTACTAATTACAAAATTAAAATCACTATCACAGTCGCGATTTTCCATTGCTTTTAATAATACAATTATATTAGTGTGGTTTTCATTTTTTATAAATTACAACGGCAATTTGATCTGTTCTTAAAATTATATTTCTGGCGTATAAAAATATCTTTTCTGAAAAACATATAGATTATACTTATAAAATTGATAAATAAAATATAAATTTTGAACTAAAACATATCAAATTAAAAGCATGAAAAATACACACGTTTTTGCAAAATAGTAAGGTTATGTTGTCTTGGAAATCTTCGTCCTTGTGGATCAGTAAAGTGTCTGCTCTCCACTATTAGTTTCTGCACGAGTGTCATTTTTAGGTGAATTTTGAAGACCTTAAGCTCCAAAGGTATTTAGAATTGAAAGGAAAATTTCGAGCCGAAACTAGTAGTGGAGATTAAACACAGTTGATCCGAAACAACGAAGACCATTAGTACAACAGGATCACAGACATAAAATCATACAATTATAATTATATTAATGTTACATCTACTTTCTATCAATATTACTAAAAGAAAATTAAATTTTCAAGTTATATATACATATTATTCTTTTTAAAAAAGTAACATTATTTCAATTTTAAACACATAATAAATGTGTAAGTACAAGAATGCACATATTTAACTACATGTATAAATAATTTTTTTTTTCTAAAAAGTAAATTATTGAACAGTGAGTAAATTGTTTACATATCAAAAAATCATTGTAGATATATTCTCTTATTTAACAGTTACTTGTGTAGGGTTTAAAAATAATTATATATAATAAATTAATTTGTGTACACATATTGTCTGTGTAATATATGTATGAATATATATATATATATATATATATATATATATATATATATATATATATATATATATATATATATATGTGTGTGTGTGTGTGTGTGTGTGTGTGTGTGCGTGTCTATGCATGTGTGTACTTTAAATGTATTATTTTACTAACGATCATAAATTTATAAAAGAAATAACTAATAACTATATATATATAACTATAATAAACTTATAGTAACATTTTTCTTGCGTTTGCATATCTGTAGACCATTTGATACATGCAACTTAGTAAACATGTAAGACAATAGAATTTAAAAATAAATTAAGTAAAATATGTGGACGTTACATTTAATATACTACCTATGCACCACAAACAAGAAAAAATACGTATACATGTATCAAATGATATTTAAATGGTTATTACTTTTGATTCCACAATATGAGTAACTAATGAATTTTAATATAATAACTAATGTAAAATTAAAAAAAATACTTATTCTCATTTGGTTTTATTGTGCAGAATGGGAAGTTTTCAGCAGCTGCTTGGCTCTTAGTAAGAACGTTGAAGAATGTCGATTTTCCTACATTCGGAATTCCGACAATACCGACTTTAAGATTTGTACCTACGCGACCGATCAACGGTTTTCTTTCAGGCTCTTCTGGTTTTTTAGGTGGCATATTGAATACTGAAAATAAAACCAGTAAATAAATTTCAATTAAAAATAATGACTGCATATTTTTTATGAATACAATTATTATTTTACATTATTTCTTTCTCATGTTATATATTATTATAAAAATACTTTTTGATAAGCTTAAAGAATAAAGTAAGAGGATCTATTATACTTAATTACTGGAAAAAATACATATATTATGTGTAAAAAATAATTCAGTGACTTTAAATTCAATCAATCACAACTTTTTTTAAAATAAAATATTTTTTTGTCGTTAGAATTTTGAAGGGCTAACTTTAACATTTAAAAATACTATATACTTTGGCCAGGCAGTTGGCACAACATAAAAAAACAGTAGTGAATATGATGGTGTCCGAAAAGCATTATATTAGACAATGCATACTTTTCGCATTTCAGTTGAAAAAAATGTTGCCGATTGTTCAGCTTTGGAGAAAAGTGCTGTGACGCACAAAACATGCAAAAAATGTTAAAACAGTGAAAGAGGTTCAAAAATGCAATGCGACTTCATCAACACAAAGTCGCTATCTTTTTTTCGATAATAGATTCGTTAGTTCCGCGACAGATAGAGCAAAGTTATATAAAATAATGGATATTTTGAGGATTGAAATGCGTTGCATTTTTCTGTAAACATTCATTTTCTATAAAAAAAAGGTACCCAATTAATTTGTACACTTAATATAACATACAAATATTATTTTTTCCAATAATTATTAATATTTGTAACGTATTTCCTTAGTTTTTTTATAATATTGAAACTTGTTCAATAGTTGAACTATCTACTTTCTTAAAAAAATAATAAGAAATAAATTTAAGACATATAAACTAATAATTTATATAGAATTATTTAGAGAAGATCTTTTAATTATATTTGAGAAACTAGAAGATAAACTTATTTTGTAACGGTGGTATTATGTATCCTATTATTTATATATTATTATTCTCCATACAACTATATATATATATATATATATATATATATATATATATATATATATATGTATGTGTGTGTGTATATGAATTTTATTATTTATCATTGGTGGTGTTATAAATGGTATTGTAAAATATATGAATTTTTAAAAATTGAAATCAAAAAAAATTTTAAATTTATTCGTTGATAGAGTTGATCATAGATGTTGGAATATGAAAACCAGAAGTAATTGATTATGAGGAAAGCTGAGATTCACTTAGGTAATATATTTTGTTTTGTATGCATGTCGAAAAATTGTAGATCGAATTAACTTGTCATCACAAGTCAATCCGAACTATGTATAGAGCGAAAAAGAAGGAAGAAAACAGGAACAATGATTTTAATTGTCATAATTTCTAGACATTTTGCCTTTGCCTCCAATGGTGTCAACTGAATCCATCTATCCATAATTATATTTCGTATGTATTTCGAATTAAACATTGAATACATATGGACATAAAAATATCAAGATCAACAATGAAAGAAGGTATTTCATCTAGGATCATAAACAGCTATAGGATTCATATCTATATTCACACATAAATACAAATCATAGTTAATTATGCTGCTGCTTTAATTGTTGCGTAGAAAACTACCCTAAGCAGAACTCTACTGTTGTTCTCTGTTCTATTGCTACCCTCTACTTTAATGCTGTCATGGCACTTAGACATTTGAGACCTCATCGATACACATTTACAAAAACATTACATTACAGATAATAAATTGAGTGCAGACAAACATTCATTACTACTTGGTAATGGAGTGTTTTAAATGTAGGTCGTAAAAATTCGATAAATATTGATATTTGATTACGATAAAAGTACTAATTACCTTTTGTTATTCAGTACCTTGGTTATGAGAAACTGAGCAAGGGAAAGAATTTGGCGAGAAGAATTGTTGAATATTTATGGAATTATAAAAACATTACATTTAACAACTATTTTATATTTAAATTAGCATAAACTTTCATACAAAAGGGATTGATATACGTTGGCTTTTGTGAAAAAAATAAAAAGGAAATTTGATAAATATTTATTCCTCATAGTGAGGGAAATAGAAATCAATGTTTTTTGATTTTCACAAAAATATGACTTATGATTAATGTAAAAAAATGTTGTTATTCTGTTATTTAATGTGCAGCTGTGCTGAAATTGTTATGCAGAATATGAACAAGTTTCGCATATATCTGTATTATGATTCTATGAAGAATGGAGTCAAGATGGTAGATCAAATGTATCGTGATCTTTTAGTAAAACAGAAAATAAATATATAGACGATTCCATACTTTTATAATCTTAGCGATATACATTGTTTGGCTGAATTTGGAAAAGTTGCTCGGATGAACTTGTATCCTGATTTGAACAAGTCAAAATTTGAATGTCGTCATAAAACAGTCCTGAAGGAACTAATTTTAGATCAGGTAATATCTAATATAAAATAATGGAATATAATCCACTCATCTAAAACCACGATCAGAACAATAAACAAAAGGTTACAATAATAAAACAACAACTTATTTCATTTTTTTGTTTAAAAATTTTTCTAAATTAAAATAATAATAATTTCATAAGGGCATCTTAATCACATATTGATAATTAAAGTTAATAAAATAATATGGTAGAGTTAAGATTAAAACAAAATAGTTCGTCGGTTTACTCGATTTTTCATTATTTAAATTTAATTTGTGATATTATTGTTAACTTCTAATCAAAACCACAAGGCCTTATGTTTTTAACTTAAGGGTGTTAGTTTATTAAAAAAATGAATTATACCAATTTTACAAAGGAAACTAAAAATACAAAATCATTTTAATATAATATCATACTAAGTAACCCCTTTTATTTTCAATAATTATTTATTGAATAAATTTTAAATCTATAATATGCGTTTCTGATCAATTTTCTATTGATGTTTGCAGAAAATTTTAAAAATCTCTCAGTTCTTTATTAGTTTACATGCCTGTAAATATGTTAATCCGATTTGGGCAAATTAATAATAATAATGAGAAACTGCTACACAGTCGACAAGATTTTAAAGATAATTTCAGGATAAGCCACTTTTTATTATTTTATTTTTAAAAATAATTACTCAAACAATTATTGGTAACCTAAAAAGTATTTAATCTGATACAGAATTTTCCACCTTAAAGATAAAATCACCTATAGATTTATGATTGTAACTCAAAAAAATTATGTTATGAATTATGCTGAACGCATAATATATGCGACGCTTTTTGGTGGCATGACTTTTCAACAGAAGTATAAAACGCGGCGCATCGATCGGATTAGTTTCATAATTATCAATGATACTTCTTCATTGACATTTTTACAAGAAATATACTCAATAATTCTATCATTCGTTAAATATTTTTAACAACAACCATATTATTACAAAATTAATAAATACATATATATATATATATATATATATATATATATATATATATATATATATATATATATATATATATATATTGTAAGTGATGATATTGTCAGAAAGATATTTTATTGCTCTTTTGTAGTAATTTCAATCCTTTGTTACATTTTCTTCACCTCAATTTAACAAATTTTTTCGTCAAAAAAGTTGGGATTCCGTATATTCAGTTCTTCTTCAATTCATTTTTTAGAATCAATGCTTTTATAAAACAAATTATTATTTTTTTATTTTATATCATTGGTCCTCACCTCGAAATCATATACATTACGTACAGAAAACTGGATTTTTTTGAATAATTTATTATCATTGAAAAATCATTTAAATTTCGTATGCCAATTTTCAATTTTGACATCATTTACATTTACAGAGACCTTTACATGTATGTTTGAAACATATGTTATAACGCTTTTAAAATTTAATACCCTCTTTATCATTTGCAAAATAAAAAAAAAAAAAAACAGTTATCGATAACACTAAAAAACATATATAAGTTATCCACAAGAATTATAACAACTTTGGATAAAATAATCCTTTGGATGAACGAGAAATAGCGTGAAAGGGTGAAATGCAAAGCAAAGATTTCAGCTATGTGGAGATATTTATAGCGCCCTTCTTTGATTTTTATATGCTTTAATTTTTATTGATACAAAATTATTGAAAAAAATTAGAATTGATGTGAAAAACAAAAGTAGTTTTTTTAATATGTTTCTTCAAATCCGAAAAAGTAAATAAATAGCTATCGATAACAGGCAATTAATTGTTATATTACACGGTTGTTTCATAAATCCTAATATAGTTTAATTTATTCATACTTTCTTTATTCTTTTCATCCTAGCGTTCTCAAATAATGACGAATTTCAATGTTTTCTTCTTATAAATATATTTTACAGTACTTAGTGATATATTGCGTTCACATGTAATATTTATCCTTTTTACATTTTCATCAATGTCCTTTATAATTTGTATTTTATTATAAATTTTCATCTTTAAATTTATTTTTACTTGGCTTCACTCGTTTTGATAAAAATTGTGTTTCTTCTGATTTATTGGTTCATCATAATCGTATTTAGTTATAAAATACATTAGCATATAAAATATTTATTCAAAGAACTCACCGTTTTTCTAAATTTGTTTTAAGATTTTTTATATAAGAGATTTTAACTTAGAGTTGATTGTGAATATTTTTTACTTAGATGAGTGAATAAAATCGTCTTATAATTAATCCACTATTTTAAATACATTTGAAAATTATAAATGTTTTGCATGTTTACGAATATTATATTCATTTTTTTTAAAAAAATACTCTAATTGTTAAATAATGGATATATTTGATAATTTTCTATAGTTAATTGATTCGCGATCTCATTACTACTGTTTCGATCTATTTTTCTACAATTAAAAATGTGCTATTTATAAAGCATAACGATTAATTTTTTTCTATTTAATATACTAACACCTTAATTATATATGCAGTTATCATAAAGATTAACTTCTAATATTAAAAACTTAATTTCACTATTTTATTAATCTCTATCACTTTTTGGGAATTCGATGAACATTAACAATATATATATATATAAGTTGGGGAAATGAAGCAAATTACACTGTCTGCAAAAAGTAAAGATAATCAACTTTACGAAAAAGTAATTCTTAAATAATAACAGTTCTGACTTTTACTTTTAACATTACATATATTAATGGATTGTACTTTTTTTATTTGACTGAAACAGTATTTTGTTTCGGTTTATTTACAGTTTAATTTAACTTTATATAATTATTTTGAAAATTAATTTTATCCCTTAAGTATTTCAGTACATTATGAAAATAGATAGACAAGTAATAATCTATTTTAATATCAAAAAAAAAATAAAAAAATATATAGATTTACACTGATTATGAACACATATTTTTATGTGCACTTATTTACTTTACTAAATAAGCAATGTCAGTTTTGCAACATTTTTAAGCGATCAGTATATGTAACTAAATATATAACAGTCATTCTATAACTAGTACATACCTCGTCAAAATTAACGGAAAAATAGAAAGAAACATGGAAAGAAAAAAAATTGTTTATTGGTTTTAACAACATAATATATTTAAACATAAAAAAATATCTAAGAACGAAACTATATACTACAGTGTTTATTCGACTTGGCAAAGCAAACATTTCTTGTCACTGTCCTGCAGACAAAGTGATGAGTAATGCGGGTTTTTATATATAGGATTTTTAAATCATAAATATTGTTCTAATTAATCATTTATACCATACTTCATACTATTTATTTTAAAAATAATGATTGGTGCAGTGTTCTACCAAGTGGCTGCATTAAATAATAAGTTAATATTTAATAAAACTATAGTTTAACCAATCGTCATTGTTTTGGTTAATTTCCTAATTGTTCTATATCAGATTTGAACTTCAGATAAGTATTTTAGAATTGAATTAATACTTTTGTATTTATATTATTATATTTCCAATATTTTAATAAGAATTTTAAATATCTTCATTTTTTGTTATCCTTGTAAATATTTTCCGCGCTATATTTTCTATTAAAAAAAAAATATACAAGTTATCCACAAGAATTACAACAGCTTTGCATAAAATAACCATTTAAATGAACGAGAAATTACGTGAAAGGGTGGAATGAAAAACAAATATTTCAGCTACGTACAGATATTTATGATGCTCCTCTTTGATTTTTATATACTTTAATTTTTATTGAAATAAAATTAAAAAAATAGAATGATTTGAAAAACGAAAGTATTTTTTTTGAATATGTTTTTAAAATCTGAAAAAGTCAATGATTATAACTGAATTGATTAACTTGACTATAACTGAAGTCGTATTAGTTATATACTATGATTATTCCATACATAACAAACTCATTTTTAACGTAGACAGAGAAGAATATCTGTATACAGTAATATGAAATTCCATTTGTAGAAACGCTTGATTAAATGAATTTTATCACTTACAATAATTATGAATAGATATGTATGTATGTATATATATGTATGTATATATATATATATATATATATAATATACATATGTATATAGGTTAAACTTAATATCTATTCCCATTATAAAATGAATATTCTATTTGTATTTCAGTAATTACAATAATGACCATCCGAAATTATATATTGGTCAATATGAACATATAAATTTTAACATAAAGAACTAATCGTAAAAAGAATTCGACGAAATAAAATATACTAACTGATTGTTATATCGAACATAGAAAAAAAATAATACGATTTTTTATTTGTCTGGTCGTTTCAAATCAAATTTCTCATAACATAAAAAAATCATAATCTAGTTGCCTGTCGATCTGAATGCCTAGCACGGCTAAGCATTTAATGACGGATTGAACGCAGGCGTTACGATGAGCAGTCTACAATTTAGAGTTAACCACCGACAGAAGAAATAGTATTAATATAATTATCAATACGTTTGCCCGCGGTTCAACCACTCCACGTAACTAATAATTTCATACCGGATTCTCCGTACAGTGAAACAATCAGTCCATTTATTTACATGCACGATATCGTTATTAATAAATATATGCATCAAAGGGCATACTTATTTCTTATACGCAGAGTTATAAAACTGAGATTTAAATATGAATAAAATCGAAATAAAATTACAATATATATATATATATATATATATATATATATATATATATATATATATATATATATATATACCATGTGCGTTATATATGAAGTTATGCCCGACATCTATGATAACGTTTTCCTACTACACCGATCGATGGCGTTAGCTGTCAGATTAACACATGGTTTAATTTTCAATTCTATTCCAATTTACTATTAAAATGTATATACATATTTTACAAATTAAATATAAAACCATTCATATATAATTAAAACAATTCCTATGTCACCTATATATTTTACATTAATCAAAAACAATAAAATCTCTTAAGATAACCTCAAAAAGTATAAATGACATATGTTGCATGCAATAGTTTTTAATACATTTTCCAATTACATCAACTCGTAAATGCAATATAAAATATACAATTTACAATTTAATATTACCTCAAAGATTAAAGCGTTGTGGGTTGAGTAAATGACAAAAAACAATATTAATTCACTACACCGGGCTATAACTTACAGCTACACAGGTACAAATGCCAACAGTCGGTATAACAGTGTTTGAATTGAAACTAGTAGCGCGAATTAAGAAAAAATAGCACGAAATACAATATTTTAACAAATACTTATAAATTAATTTTAGATGTATATGTATATATATATATATTTATATATATATATATATATATATATATACTATTTTTATAATTATAATATATTCAAAGATTAAGAAATTACATTAGTTTTGAAATATAAAATACTATAGTTTGTTAATTATATGTAATTTTGTCATTTTTAATACGTGCAAAGTTATTTTTATTTGATTAAATTTCGTATTAATGATAAAAAAGAAGCGTATATTACATTATCCATGATAATATTTGCTTTTTATAATAAGTATTTTATAATTTATATATTACAATTTTTATTGGTTTATAAAATCTTTATTAAAATATTTTTCAAATATATTTCTTAATTCAATCAATGAACTTCCTTACATATATATATATATATATATACTAGGGGGCTTCGCTTCCTACTCGCCCACTTGTCTAATATAAAACATCACCAAATCAATTAGTTGACGTCATGGATTTATATATATATATATATATATATATATATATATATATATATATATATATATATATATATATACATATATATATATACAGATATATATGTTAGTATGGCTATACAAACATTCTCACAGATAGATTATTTTTTGCAATTTGGAGTTTTATAAAGTTTTTTTTTGGATGATTTGGATTATATACATATATAAAAGGGGCTTCGCCCCCTGATCGCTGCATTCCATCACCTGTTAATTATAAGCCTGTACATGTTACCGACTGAAACAATAAACATATTTTTTAAACTTATTTATGTCTATATAATTATTATCACAGATATATCTCAACTTAGTTATATTATAGATATATATATATATATATATATATATATATATATATATATATATATATATATATGTATGTAGAGAGAGAGATAGAAAAGGATTCATAATTTTCAGTCTTTGACGTTTCTCTGCAGTTGTATATTTTAATTTAATTTTTTATGAAATTCATTTTTTTTTAATTTTATTTTACGGAACTCATAGAGTTTTTTAAATATAAAAAATGATGTTAGAATAACGGCAAAAATAGTATAAATAATATTTTTACTGCTCGCCAATAGTACAATATTTTTATCCCTCAACTTTTTTTAAAAAAAAAACTATTACATTTTTTCGAATCTAAATGTTATTGTAATATTTTTTAATTTTTTATCAGAACTAGCTTTTTCATTTCACGACAATTCTCTGTTCCGTGGAACGTTTAAAATTATTTCGAAAATACTGAATTATAGAATAAGCGCCTCTTCCAATTCGATATTTAACATATACTTCCTTTTCATCCAATCTAATCATCAATATATTTTTGAGTCTTTTTATATTTCTTTTTTTAATTTCAATTTATATTTTCTGTTGTTTTCTTCCGTTTACATTGTTTTCTTGATTTCTATCTTTTTAAATTTTTTGTTATCTCGTTACTTTTAATTTGATTTTGTATCAAATTTATTATTTCCTGTCTTGTTTACTGTTCCCAATGTGGGTATTGTCTTGTGTTATTTCTAATTTCTGAATTATTTCCGTGTTCAAGACCGAAATTAAAACAATCATATCCATAACTAAAAACAATCAAATATTGTCATTAAATTAGATTATATCTCCGGTTTACGTAAAAAATGTCCGTTTAAATGAACTGTATACTATTTTTATTTTGCTGTTAATTGCATTAATTAACGATCCTGATAATAAGATGGTTAAAAAAGATTTAATACCTTCTTTGAATCTTAGATTGAGATAACTCAGGTGATTACTGATACAAAATAATTAAAATATTTTTCGAGATTTAATTTTAATTAAAATTCTTACAAATAAAATTTATTTCCATTAAATATGAACAATTTTTGAATTATCCGTTTTTCGGTTTAATATATCAATTTATTCATTCGTACAATTGTCTATACGTAGAAATTTCAGTATTGATACACATTTTCTACATTACAGTTGTTTACTTTGCTGATCGCTCTTTATTATTATACATTCATTTCAATGAGCATAAATATAAAATTTAAAAATATGTACATAAATTAAAAAAATCAATACAATAAGGTTTTGTTTGAAATAGTCGACAATAAAAATTCCAAAAAAAGAACATTCTAATAATTTCGATAAGTATACATATCGAATAAAAATAATTTGCCTATTAATGGCGCCACAATATTCTACGGCTAAACAATTTGACCCTCATATAAGCATAATTTAGATTATTACCAATAAGTAGAGGGCCCGTGTTGGTTCATGGGAGTTTCGGCATTGATTGTACAGATATTTCGTATACATTTTCTTAAAATTAATAAATAACAGTCTTCGAAACAACGTTAATTTTATATTTGAAGATACAAGACGCGTGCTTTAATAAATTCCTTTTTTATATGTATGTAAAATAAACAAAATAACACAAAAATATAAAAGTATGTTATTCAGTTGCATCTGCATTCGATGTTGATGCATATTTAATTGAATGCATAAATTGTTGTATGGCGTGTAAATTTTCACTATCAAATATAAATTTCATTTGCACAGCAATTATTTTAATTTTTGAACAAAGTTAAGCCGTAGTTATTATTTTTGATTCTTCAGTTTGTTTTTCACAATTACGGACGTATTTTTATTAGCTTACATTGATATAAATGAACACACATGCACACAGTTCGATCGGTAAAAAATCATAAAAATGTATGTGTATATACATATATATATATATATATATATATATATATATATATATATATATATATATATTATAGAAACTACTTTTATATATACATGGAAATCATGTTATTGTAGTAAATAATCGTTTTACAATAATTTTCACACGCTTTAACAGAAATTTACCACCCACTTGGTAATAAACTACAAGTTTGTGTGAACAAGGCTAATTTAAAATATTTTTCGCTATTAACAACAATAATGACCCATCGTTTAGGAAAGTATGGTCAGTTTAACGTACAGACTGGATTTAATAGTATAATGGTAGTGTTATCTTCTTTATTTTTCATTTTATATATTGTTAACTTTACAGCTACATTAAAATAATAACTATTTTATACACACATACTTACAGACACACACACACACACACACATACATATATATATATATATATATATATATATATTATATATATATATATATATGTACACATATATACACATATGTATACACACACACACATATTTATATATATATATATACATAATGCACTATTATTTAAAGTTATTTTTAGAGAATATATTGTTTGCCTGCATTTACAGAACATATTTCTTTAAATTTTAAACCAATTGGAAAAGTGAGAAAAATGTATTAAATTTTCGACATAATCTTGATATATATACTTTTCAGTATGTAATAATATGAAAAATTAATAAAACCTCTTTCAATAATAAATAATATAATATAATATTAAATTGTAATTATATTGAATTTATTATATTAATTATATTATTTATTATATTATTATATATTATAAAAAGTAATTATGTTAAATTGCATATATATATATATATATATATATATATATATATATATATATATATATATATATATATATACTTTTACAACTACATACATTCTGTTTCGAGCTAATAAAGAAAATATATGTTTATTAATGAAATTAGAAAAGTTATATTTACAGAAATAGACTTTTAAATCAGTTACTAATTTCATTACGATTTCTCTGAACTTTTTTTTAGTTAAAGACAATTGTTACAAGTATTTGAAAGAATTAATTGAAGGTGCTATAAATAACTGAAGTAGTATCAATTGTGTTTTCTGAAAGGTAAATCTTGTATCTACATTTGAAAGTAAGTTAATAATTTCTTAATTCATCAATTATATAAACTGGGGAATTAATTCATGATCATATTTGTAAAATTTTGTGCACATTTTTTAAATATATTATATAAAGTATAAATGATATTTTATTTAAAAAATTATGCAATAAATGGTTTCAATATTGTATCAAACAAATCGTTTATTAAAAATAATAGATCGATATAAGATATAGCTTTGACAATTAGCTTATAATGTGTTGTCGATAGGGTGACATTTAAATTTTAATTTCGAATATGTAATATTATCTTAAGAAAATAATCGTTTCTAGTGTCAAATGAACCTTTGCTACTATAGTCGTTCGAAAATAGTTAAAAGTAAAATATAGACAGTTATTATAATGAACAGTTTTGTTTAAATATTTATTACTTCTTGGGAAATAAATTTGAATAAAGATAGAGTAATTATTACTGTTCATTTTTTATATAAAGGGATTCCATCAATTAGAATATAAAGGTAAATGTGTAGCAGTATATTATAATAAAGCTTAGAAATGTTCAAGCAATTTCACTCTGTAATTAAATATTTTTTCAAAGTGCGAGAATAACACTAATTAATCTTAAATCATAAATGCACTTTAATTATACGTTCAATTAAAGTATGTTATAGAACTTAATGGTGCTGATTATGAATACATCTAGAAAAAAATTATCTGTGTAAAGTTATCATGCAGATACTGTTTAATGTGCACGAAACATGCATTTTAATAATTCAACAAAACTGAATAACAAGAATGAAGCTTAAAAATATATACAATATGCAAATGTATAATTTTTCATCTTCGTTTACACATAGTTGTTAAACTGTTTTTTGAACCAGTAGCAAATTCGTAATTATGTTATAAGTATTATAAATGTTTGATTTTGCGAATAAAAGAGTATTGTAATTTCGCATATCTGATTTTTCATGAAATGTAATTTTATATTTATGCTATTTAAAAATATGTTATCTGCAAATAAAAACAGAAACTAATCAAATATTCATCACGAAGATAAATTATTGACACGTTTTTTTATTACGTTTGAATTAATTTTATATCATTTCATCGGTGCTTAAAATTCACAAACAGGAAAAATGCTCAACTAATATTGTGAAATTATTATAAAAAGAAATTTGAATTCGATTTTTTAGTCACGATATTTTGTCTAGAGAACAGGGCTAGGTTTCAAAATATACATATAATAAAAAATAAGTTTTTGATTTAAAAATGAGAAAATGGCTTTTACACATTATATATATGGAGAGAGAAGGAGAGAGAGATTCATATATATTTATGAACGAAATAAAGAATAGATACTTTCACAATTATTGAGACAGGTACAAAGAAATATAGGCATTTTGAAATAGAAAAAAAACTTAATAAATTCATAGAGAAATATAAACTTTTTTTAAAAAATAAATGTTTTATATTCATTTTATTATATAATTATATTTCAAAAGATGTTATATTTTGGTTATTGTTCATGATTATCTTTGTTAATCTTGTTAATAATTATTTATCTATAAATTGTTATAGACATATCGAAGTAATTCGCACTGGAAATTCTCGTTAAGGTCATCGAATATTCATATTTGACTTGGATTAAAAATATTGAATATTTTTATATATTTTGAAAATGTTAGATGCTTTTTTACTGTTGCATATTAATTAATATTTTATTTTCAGAAATATTAGAATATAAGATTATTAAATTTACATTTTTCAACATTACTTCCAGAAACTTTTTTCTTTTATATAAAAGTATACTAAAAACTATAAATAAATTAAATAATTAGTTTTTAAAACAGAATAAAAATGTAATAAAACTTATTCAGATATATTTTATTGTTTATTTTAATATGGGCTTTTATTAAAAATATCAAATTTCGCAATCAACTCAAACATTGTTCTTTTAATAAATTTATTTTCAAGCAGGTGTATGTAAAAGTTAATTATATATACATCAATAAATATACGTATATATGTATACAATATGTTATATACGAATGTGTGTTGTTCAAAATTTATTTCTGCATATTAAAATGTACATACATGTAGCAAATTAATTTTTATTACCCTTAAATATCAACATAATCTGTATATATCAATGTATTTTATTTTGTTAAATTGACCTTATTATATTACTATTACAACATTTTAGGTTTTACCAATTTACCGCAAGTTTTATATTTTTTCTTATCTTTGTAATTAAGGTTTATATTTATTATACATTTAATTTATAACTGCAATGTCGAAAATCGTGTATATATATATATATATATATATGTGTGTGTGTGTGTGTACGTATATGTGTATGTATGTGTGTATGAGTGTGCATAAGAACACGTTTTTAAATTTATAAACAGTAAGTTGTTAGCAGGAGTAATTCATTTAGAAATATTTTATTTATAAATACTGATCCTTGTCACAGTCAGTATCGAACATATTTTGATATAATATATATTAAATTTAAAATTTGAATAAACATTCTTCACATAATTGCACTTTTTTTAATTTTATATCATTTATTGGAGAAAAATAATTTAGAATATACAAATAACATTGAAGAAATTAATTAATATCAAATAGTTTATTACAAAAATATAACATTATGTGTCTGTTTTGGAAAAACACCAGGATGATACATAGCAATTGCAGATTCGATCCATAACAGAATTTTTGAAAAATACTTCTAGTTCTTCGATAATTTAAAATTAAAAATAATAATAAGATGCAAATATGGGAACTGTAGATCAAGTTGATATCTATTGCAGGATTTCTTCCATTTTTTTAAAAAATATTATAAGTGATCGTAAGGAAATCTCCTTTGGACGAACAGAAGTTTGTTTAGCCAATAGTTTTCTCATTGTCAACATTGACTGAAAAGAAAATAAAACGAATTTTGTTAGTGATACTGAAGCATACAGTATAGTTAGTATACTATACTGTGAAATTGTAATGATAGTAGAATAATAGTAAACAAAAATTAAAAAAAAAACACTCATTACTGTAAACGAAGAGGAAATATTGGATACGAAACCCGAATTAATTTCTAAAAAGACAAGCAATATCAAAAACTGTGATGGTTGTTGCGATTGAGAAACATGAGAAGGAAAAAAAGAAATATTGGTTTTGAAATATTGATAATTAATTGGAATATTGAAATAGTGATATTGGAAAAATATTGGTTTTGTGAAACATTTTTCAGAAGTTCTAGTTTTTATTCTGAAGAATATTTAAAAAAAATATATTTGGCTAAAATTAAGTTAGATATTGAATTGTTATATTACATATTTTATTTTATTTAAATATATATATATATATATATAATCTATGTACCTTTCTAAAAAAAAACTTTGAAACAAAATTAAATATTATTTGTAAATGTGTGTATGGAAAGCAAAACTGATTGCAAAGACTTCAAACAGAAAAGAAAAAAATAGAGAAGAGACTGAAAAATACTTGATTTATATGATTATATGAAGGTTTTATTTTTCCACTTAGCTGAAAAAAATCTTATTTAACGCTATAATGATAAGGTTATAATTATTATAGATGTTATTTTATTTTTTTCAATGATAAAATATTTTTTATATTACTTTTTGTTTTTACAAATCTATTTTCTACTTCAGTGATTTATGTTATTTGGTTTTTGTACCAAACTATTTTGTTTAAGGTAAATAGCTTTTCTTCTATTGATACTTTTTAATTTTACTATGTGTATATATATATATATATATATATATATATATATATATATATATATATATATATATATATACTGTTTTGTGTCCATTGTTCAAAAACAATATTTCTAATATCATTTTTGAAATCGTTAACAGAATCAACTAACACATGCAGTGGGCGGTTATCGCCTAGTAGAGCACCCTCGGGTACCCTATGTTTGGTGCAAACATAGGGCGCGTGCAGGGGTACATACATACACACACCTCTCAACTTCCTGTCCCGCGTTCGACGTCAATGACGAGTAGGTGTTCCTCAACATGTCACCGTGAAAGAACCGTCGCTCCGAGGCTCACACGCCTAGTCCATTCACGGGGATGATAATGCTCTGAACACAACAAACTCTGTAACATTGTGACAATACTGCAGCTGAACTTCTGAACTGTACGCACGCCATTGTTATGTGCATTGTTTTATCGTTTGACACGCGTACATTTGATGAGAAATATTTGATATTGTGTACTTTAATTTTGGCCCAAATTGAATTTATTAAATTAATTGAGACGCGCGATAAAAAAATGTTAGAGATTGATTCTGAATGGAGAGGCATAGATTTGATTTAAAATATGTTGACAGTTTTATATATTTGTGATTGATTACATTTAAAAGAAAATAAATTCAATTTTGTTTATCATGTTAGTTTGTGATAAAATCTAAATAATATTTTTTATTCGTTGTTTTGATTAATGTATAATCGATTAAATGTAATAGACTCTTAAAACATTCATTTTTTATAAAAAAAAGTAGAGGACTCCGCCACTTGCTTGCTATATTCTCCAACCCGCTGGGTGTTTTAGCCACCCGCTCACTAACGCTCGCTCCCCCCTTCCCCGATAACAAATAACAGAAATTAATAATTTATACACAAATAATCCGCGTAAAATATAATTCGTAATTTTTTTATTAGAAAAGTTTATAAAAATTAACATAAAATGTGTTATAATTTTTTACTCTAAATCTTCAGTGAATACAACATTTCGAATAAATTTCTGATCATTTTACACTGAAATCGTATAATCTATTTCGTTATACATCATGAAACAGAACACTGATCATCTGACTGATGTCAATCAATTAGAACAGAAAGCTCGCGATCGATATCAACCAATCAGAAAACGAATAAGTCACGGGAACGGCATTATCATCACTGGATAATTTTTATATATTACGTTAGTAGAAAAATAATTGTGGTGTATGAACTTTAAATTTATAAACATTTTTTTTAATTTAAGTGGTTTTAAGTGGTCCAGAAATGTTGAATGATTAACGCCTAATTTTTGTGCAAGCTGTCGAATTGTTGTTCGTGGTTATGATTCAACTAACGACTTCAGTTGGTCGTTATGAACTGAAAAATGACCGACCTTCTTCATTTTTAAGGCTCCCGTCCTCAGCAAGAAATATTAGCAAGCACCATTGTACCGTATCTTTCCTATCAGTACCCACAACAAAAGCATTGTTTAGTTTATGAACAGTTTCAATTGCTTTATCACCCGTTTTGAACTCATACAAAAAATTAGCCCTTATTTACTTCTTTCCTATCTTTAATTTAATATCCCAATTTGAAACAAAATTAATAATTAAACCAAAGCTGATGTTACCAAAATACAGACCTAGAAATACACTTTAAAATGATATTAACATGAACACAATGAAATGATACTTTCATTAATAAAATATGGTTAGAATTTAGAAAACAAAAACCGCAATTATTTTCGTACTAACTTATGTATATATATATATATATATATATATATATATATATATATATTATAACCTATGCACAAAAGTTAGGCGTTAGTCATCCAACAGTTGTGGATCACTTATAACAGCTACAGAGAAAAATGTATATGAATTAGAAGGTCGTAAACCGCAAATATGTTTCTATCAAACTAATAGAAAGATATTATTAATTGGTCGAGTTTAAAATTATGAAAGATTCGACATAATAACGAATTTAAATCTAAATGATGTCAGGAAAATCTTCATTCTTTTGAATCATATGAATATCTATTTTCTATTATTTTCTAGACGAGTAGCATCTTCTGGCAGATATTAAAACCATAAGTGCAGCAATTAGTAGTCCTGAACTGAAACGAAGATGGTCCAAAAGGATGAAAACCACTAGGAACGCACATGAACGGGTTTACGGTTATAAAAACATACTATTAAAATTTAAAACACAGCGATTGTATTTTGAACGTTATAAAGATTTTCAATAAATATTTGGGGTTTATTGAACAGATCTTTGATTTTCATATTTCAATAAACTTGCAAATTTTTATTTTTCACAAATGAGTCACAACTATAGACACCTAAAAAAATTCATAATCAAAATGTTCTTAACCATTACTCATTGTTATTTTTAATCAATTGTTAAAATTGTTAATAGAATCAATTAGTATATTGTTAAATATTTTGATTAAGAAAAATGTGTGTTGTTTTCAATAATGATTCACTTGTCAAAGAAAAACTTAGTTACAATTTCAAACTATAATTATGAATTTCAAACTTATATTAGCAATAGAATAATGATACTCATTCTAGTTTGGAAAAACATGTGTATTATCTATATAAAGAATTTGATACTACAACTAAATATCCATGAAATTAAGAGACAATTTTTGCAAAAAAGTTCTCTAATCTAGTTTAAATTCAAAAATAAAAATTTTGTAGATTAATTTCAGATTTTTTATGGTTTTAGTTCAATTTTTATTTCTAAATTAGTGTCGTTATCTTTGTATATACATTTTAAACACATAATCATTTTTAAGGTACTTTTTAAGAAAATTGAAACTAATTATAAGTTAAATATCTATATTTGAAATACTTTGTTATCAAGAAAATAAAAAAATGATTTAATTTTATTTATTAAATTTATCTTTTGGCGTTGAACATTTCTTGGAAGAATAACGTGCAAGTATGAATACTTTTAGTTAAATATATTTAATAGAATGTTTTACGAGATGCCTCTTTTATAAAAAGTACTATACATAACGTATAAAACATTTTTTATTACGTTCGAGACTTTTTTTTAAAAAAAGTGAATTTTAATTCGTAACTAATATTTCAAGTCTTTACGAAATTCTACGATTGTAAGATGGTAATAATGTATAAACATATTTCTATAGTGAATAAAAACACGACATAGTACATTTTCTTTACAAATACACCGTCGCTAAATTGGTAATAATAAATTCATTCGTCGTAATGAACAAAAAAAAACGATCTTTATATACATTCATATAAGTTTGTAATCTATAATCAAGACTAATTTTATTGTCAATATAATTCATTCACATGTAATAATGGTACGTCAATTTATTTGAATGTGTCACAATAACAGTCCGTACATGTGTCGATCGAATCTAACGTTTTGTTTGCCTGTTCAAATGTCTGTTGATAATGAATCCGAGCTACTTTCTGTATTTGACACGTATGAAATTATATAGTGTCAAAAATGTATGTTATTTCGAAAATTACTGGTATAGAAATGTTTGTATAAATCGAGATGGGCGGCTAATTATTTAATTGCCGGTTATTTCTAAATATTGAATTTCGTTCCTTGGTATTAGGACATATTTTGTAAAACAATAATTTGAATAATAGAGTTTATAAACATATACACGTTCCATACATTTGAATACCGGATTCTATATTAGGAGAAAATAGGAGCTCTATCATCAAATCATTGATTGGTTGGTTATAAATAGAAAGACAGTCGTTTTGATATTCGAATTCGTGTTAGAATTGTCGTGAGTGATAAACATTATTTAAAATTCATTCAAAGCAAGAAATGGATTTATTTTTTAAACATTTCGGAGAATAGAATAATTACACTTATTCTCTATTAAAAAATATATTGTAAAATTAAATATGTAATTGGAAAATATTTAATAGAGTAAATTTATATTTTTTATTAATTACTAATCTTTATAATTGTATATAAATTTTTTGAACATGTACCGGCTGAAAATGAAAATGAAAAATGTATCGATTTACTATTTATATGTTTTTATAGTATCAAAGTACTATTTTCTTAATAAATTATAATCAATGTTTTTAAATACAGTTTCAGTTATAAACAGCAAGTCATAAATTTTGTAAATGTATTAAGATAAATTACTTCTAATAGTCCTTGTGATTGATTCGAAAGGAAGATATAGGATGGAAATACGTTTTCAATTTGATAAGAATACCATTGAAGTGTCAATAAAATTTCAAAGAAATATCTGTTTCACTTAACTCAAATTGATGGAATTTTTAAAATATTGAATTTTTTACTCAAAATCATTATTTTTAGGTTGGTAGAAAAATAATTGCGGTTTATAATCTTTAAATCCATAACAAAAACCGCAATTATTTTCTTAATATTAAAAATGATTTGATATCAAATACACATATTTGTATTGTGCATATATATATATATATATATATATAGTCCACTGACGATAATAACAAATGATTTATTACTGTTCATTTCACACATATTATTTGATTGACATTTGTATAAAATATAAACGGATATATATTTGTTGAAATGCAATGAAGTGACATATGGATGATAACTGCATATCAAATCACAATAGTCTTTTCCTGAATAAATGCTTCCGTGTTGTTCAAAATTTTTGACACGCACAAATATATATATATATATATATATATATATATATATATATATATATATATATATATTTGGTGTGGAGGAAACCAGATATCGTTCTGAATATTATTTAAGAGATTAAGAGTACATAACTAAAATTATGTTGTTTTGTTAATTTTTATTGATATGAGATATTCTTTTAGTATCTTAAAAATTATAATGTTGAGTTCTCTTGTAAAAAGAATAATTAACATAAATTTGACAGATGTTTTCAAAATATTTTTTTTCCATTCTGCGGACTGTTATTTCTAATCAGATTGATGACATGCATTTATTTTCTCATATATCATTATTGGATTGATAATGTTTGTTAGATTGTATTATAAAGATATACAGGTCTTTTATACTTTCTTTTATACAATTTTTGTAAAACTTCGAGTATATTTATTATATTTATTTTATTTTAAATTCTAAGTGATATGTAAATTGGTTAAAATTGTAAATAAATCTAATTAGGACAGCAAATTCGAAAGTAAAGGCTTAAAAAGAGAATAAAGGCTTTTAGTTTTCGTATTTTTTTTCAATCTGTAATTGAATATGCTTACTGATAAAGGAGTGAATTTAACATGCAGGAATAAAATTTATTTTTGGCACGAGATCTTTTATGAAAATTTGAACATTCACTCATCGATTATTTGTAATTGTTTAATTTGATTTTAAACATGTCTAATCGTTCTTTCTATACAAAGAAGAAACTATTCTTCGATTATTGAGTTTTATTTCTTATATTTTTTTTCAATTGAGGTCTTCAACAATTTCAGTTGGGCTATGTATGATTTGAAAATTCTGTTATAAATGAAATGTTCATTGATACAGGATGAACAAAAAGGATCGATTATACTACCTTAAGACACTCTGAATTTATTTAAATTTTATTTTACAGTGTATTTTACATTTTTCGCTCTGTGTTCTATCGTGAATATATATTCAATAATAATTGAATACAAATTACTTAGAATTAAATTTTGAAGAATTTTATCACAAGTTTTAAAAAAAATAATAAAACATAGTTCTGTGTTCCATCCTTGTTGGGAATATACGATAATCTTGAAATTATTTCATTTGCTGAGATTCATGTGTATAATATATGAAATTGATATGTTAACAAAAAGTTTTTTTTATAAACGATAAGTTTTTTAATTAAAAAAATAGTTTGGTTCCAGAATTATTGATTTGATCTACCGATGTGAGATTATTTTAAAGAGATACTTCATCAATTAATAAAGTATTCAATTTTCTAGTTGTACTATATGATGTAACGAAAATTACTAAATATATTTTTCTAGAAATATATTGATCATTATTGTCATAAAAACAGAATTAACAATAAAAGTTAATTTAAGATACTAAATATGTGTATATTTTTCTCTTTTATTAATTTTTTTGCTTTTTGTGGTTATAAATTTCAGAATTTATTGTTATAAAAATATTTTTCCAGAGAAAATATTAAAATGAAACACAAAAATGTAATTTTTTAAAAAATATTCGATCTTATATTGTACATATTAGTTTTTCCGTTTATAAAAAATCTTAATTTTTTCGTTTTCTTTTATTTTCAATTTTATAAAATAAAAATAAATCTACATTATACTAGAGTAAAAATTTAAAAAACTATAATTCAAATTTGTTTTTCACATTTAAGACAATCGTCAGATTTTATACACACACGCATTAACACACACATGCTCACACACACACACACACACACACACACATATATATATATATATATATATATATATATATATATATATATAAATATGAAGTGTGTATACATATAAGAAAGTTATGTTGCCATATCCCAATTATTGCAGTATTAAAAAATATATAAAAACTGAAAATAATATAGGTAAGTTATATAAAAAGTCGTTCCAAAATAATTTTCACTTCATAAAAACAGTTGTAAAGTGTCTGTTGAAAGATAGAAAATATACAATATCGTATTTTATGCTTTTTCAACGTGTGAGCAATAAGATCTCAATCGTACATAGAGAAAAAAGCCCTTGCTTCACTATAGAGTTTCATAAAATAACCTCACAAACGACATCGACATCCAATGAATATGTCATTTGACTAACTACTTCCTGTACATATAAGATTTTTAGTAAGACGACAAAGTAACAGTACTTTTTGTACAGAACTAGCAACAATATAACGTCTATTGTAACAAATAGATTTCGTGAAAGGACCGAAACCTCCGGATGTACCCAAATCATTACAGAAATATTGTAAAGTAGATCACCGACAAAGGTACCGTTCGAAAAGATCAATGTATCGCGCTACAATTGTTGTGGTCTTTTTGCGTGGGTGTTGACAGCCGCTAAGTTATGTTCGTGATCAGTTGAGCTGAAAGATTTATCGATTTTTGCACACTGTATTGATCTGTAATATGATGAAATTGTTGTTGATCAATTTGTTTTCAGTTCATGAGCACAAAATATTTAGAATTTAAATAAAATATACTATTTTTATTTAAACTTTCTATATTAATTAATAAATTTCGATTCAACTAGTGAATTGTATTGTAAATTTCATATAATAATAAATAAACTGAAGATTTTTGTATCATAATTAATTTTATAAGTATTGTAACTTTCAGATTACATAAAAAGTTTAGTACTTTTTAATTCAAGTAAATTCGTATAATTTTGAAATTAAATTATTTTTTTTATATACTCTTATTTATTCAGTCCATCGCTTATATATATATATATATATATATATATATATATATATATATATATATATATGTATATGTATACAGTAATTATATACTTTTTCTAATTATTGTTAGAAAAGGTTATAATATTTATATGACTTAAAATTAATTGGATTCTAATTTTTCAAAATAAATTTCATCACAGAAGCCATTTTTTATTCTTAACTTGTTTAATCATAAAACTAGTTAAGTGTATATTGTCCAGTGATTTAAATGAAAAAAAAACATCTTTATAACTCGTTAAGTTTTAATAACAATTATTAAAAATATAAACACTTTTTTGTTACAAAAAAATCAAAATAATTTATGGAGCTGAAACTCAGTATTCAAATAATAAACAATTTATTTTTAATGTTCTTGTAATTCAATATGTATATGTATTACTTTATATGGGTGCATCAAAATACTTGAGACAAGGATTTTATCTATGTTTTTTTAGACTGGCGATAGTATAGATTCCATCTATAAAAAATAACTTTTTCATGATTCAATAATGAATTTTCTCTCTATTATAACCGTATTTTATAGAAAAATGTGCTATAATTATAGACAAATATTTCATGATATAAATATGAATAACCCTTTTATCTTATTGAAAAATTTATATACTCGTATTTAAAGAAATATAGATGAGTTTCTATGCATAGAAGCTCGGAATATTTGTTTCAGGTTAATATTTATGCTTGATATTTCATACTAAATGTTTATGCGTTGTTTTTCATAATAAAATGTGTTGTTTTACTCTATCTAAATATTATTTTATTAATATTGGTAATGATTTTCTAGTTACTGAATATATATATATATATATATATATACATTATAATATAATATAATGTATATTCATAAATGAATTACTTTTTCACACCACAAAACACTAAAATTTTTCTGATCAAATATAATTAATAATAATTTATTTAATATTTTTGATAAGAAAAAAGGATTGTGGTTTATGGAGAGAAAAAATAATTCATTTGTGAAAGTAATATGTCATATATCAATATTTTTCATGTATATCACAAAAATATTTAAACTATTTACCAAATGAAATCTCTTTAGTGAAAACTAATTGTATTTTTTTTTGTAATTTTAAAAATCTACGTATTAAAAAAATTGTATCTTAAAAAAATTATCGTCCGTAATGAAATTGGCGCTAATGACTTTAATTGTCGACATGCTCTTAAGCCCCAAATATTTTTCTAACCTAAAGAAATTATTTGGATCAGTAAGATTTATAAGGAAAGAGATTATAAAAAATATTATTGTTAAAAAATATGTTTATAGTTAGTTTATTTTTTATTGAAAAATATTATTATAGAAAAAGTATGATAAGTGGTCTTAATTAAATATCTGATGTAACCTATAAAATTTACTTTAAACATAAAATATAAGGTATTTAAGAATAGAAGATTTTTTTCGTTTATAATAATGTTGCAACTTTCTTAGGATTCCCAAGATTTCATTGGTATCTCAATTGTAATTCACCTAGTTTGAAAAAAATCTCAAATTGCTTACAACTATCACGTATTTGATATTAAACTGTTAAGTAAACTACGATACGTTTGATCAAATGGTACGGTCCTGTAAGAACAAATGGCCGCTGAAAAGCCGTTATCATCTTCATATGGAAATTACTACTAACCACATGTAAGTATACCATATTATTGTGTTGTCGATAGTCTAGTCTAGTAGAAAATTGACGTTCTGCACGAAAACGTACATTTTCTAAAAATTATTTAAATGATGGGCGGTTCGAATACCGCGCAGCGGCCTGTGCATGTTGTTAGTCATAACTCCACCGATATAAAGCCGCCATTTATATGTAAAATTATGTTCTTACGAAATCAGCCCCGAAGTGTATAGAATTAATTTTGAAATGATCGACGAGATATTATAGCAGTTATAATATATTTTTGTTTTCATTTCATGTACGTAGTAGACGACTTAAAATATAATCAAGTATTAAATTTGTTTCATATATTTTGTTGAGTTTCATTTTTTTTCTACCAATAAATCTATATCAATACCGGTATTTTAATAATATATATCTGTATAATTAAAAAAAGATGAAATTATTCTATGTGAGTTCACACAATATTTAAGACCTGAACATATTTCTAAAGACAAATTAACATCTTATCAGATGTAATGTCTAATGCTTTCAATTTAATCGGAAGTTCAATGTACACTTGAGTGTTTCATAAATCCACTTGAATTTTTTTTTAATTAGTTTAAATGAATTCATTTAAATACATATTTTTCATTGGTACTTTAATTTAAACAAATTACATTTATTTTGTTCACTCTTTCGTATAAATATCCTTGAAAAAGAATTATTCTTTATTAAATACTTATTATTAAATTTGTATAAAATTATTCATGTATACAAAATGAGTGTACTAATGTCCGTTAATAACATAGAATTTTTAACACCTTTAGCAAAATGAAAATATTGTAAAGTATTGCTACACACATATATATACATACATAGATATGAACATATATATATATATATATATATATATATATATATATATATATATATACATATATATATATATATATATATATATATATATATATATTGTACAATTGGATCGATTCTGTATTTAATAGTTTTTTTAACATCAAATAAAATACTTATACAAAGTTATCCAGTATCAAAAAATTCGTAGAACTGACATATCGATGGCATTAGGGAGACTTGAAAGTATTTTTTCTTGATGTGGCATCCTTGAATAGCGGTTTGTAAAAAATTGAACGCAAAACGTCTCTTAGTTTAGCTTTGATAGCAATCTAAATAAGATGTGTTGGCTATTTTTGTGAATTTTGATAAATTGAAACATCGTGCGATTATTGAATTTTTAGTTTTGAATAGTATGAGTACCACACAAATTTTAGAAGAGATGCCTAGTGTGTACGATAACTACTCCTCAGCGTATGTCGTAGAGCAAAATGAGTTGCTGAATTTAGAAGAGGCAGAACCTCCCTCGAAGATGACCCCCGAAATGACAGGCCTTCAACGTTAGTTACCGCAGAAAATGCTGATAAATTGTATGATATGGTGTTGAGTGACAAGCGAATGAAAGTACACGAAATAGCAGAGGTTTTGGACATATCGACTGATGCACATTCAATTATAACTGAAAATTTAGGCATGCTAAAAATGCCAACTGGGTCAATGGGTGCCGTGAATGCTGAATGTGGACAAAAACGTACACGATAGTAAATTTCAAAGGATTACTTAGCAATGATGCAGCGTAATATAAATGATTTTTTATCGGCTTGTGACTACTGCTGAGACTTGGATTCATTACCACATATCAAAGCTAAAGAGTAATCAAAACAGTTGATTAAGAGAGAGAATAGGCTACCAAAGAAGTTCAAAGTTGGTCCATCAGTAGGCAAAGTCATGGATTCATTTTTTTGAGATACACAGGGAATTTTGTTGGTGGATTATTTGAAAACGAGAAACACAATTAACAGCGGTTGTTACTGCAACTTTTTTGGAGAAGTTACCAGCCACCATTGATGAAAAACGACCCAGAACATAACGTAAAAAAATCATCATCTCATTCTCATTAGTTTGATACTGTTTCATCACGACAACGCTTCGGCTTATTCATCGATACAAACAGCCGCCAAAATCCATTCTCTTGGCTTCTAACTGGTTCTTCATGTCCCATATTCACCTGATATGACCCCCTCTGACTTCGATCGTTTTTTATAACTGAAAACATTACTTGTTGGGAAAATATTTAACACAGATGAGGAGGTAATAACCGAAATAGACATCTATTTTGAAGAGCTTGAGAAATAGCACTTTAGCATCAGTATAATGGTAATAGAGCAACCTTGGATAAAATGTAACAACTTTAAAAAATATTATGTTGAAAAATAAAAATAATGTTGCTGCCCTAAATATTGTCTTTTTAATTCACTTCTACGAATTTTTTGAAACTCTCCATTATACGTGTATTAATCATTCACATAAATTATAGTTCAATATAGATAAATAAAATTCATAAATGTAAACAAAGTACATTTAATAAAAAAATTAATAAACATTTATTGTGTAGTTACCTGTTATATTTTTATTTCATTTTGATGATATATTTTTTTTCTTTTCATACACACACACACACACACACACACACATATATATATATGTATATATATATATGTTTCATTCTCTCTCTCTCTATATATATATATATATATATATATATATATAATGAAAAAGATAATAATAAAAGAATGGATACTTTAAAGGATAATAAAAAGTAAAGAGAATATATAAACGTAATTAAATATATTATATAATAGAAATAATCATAGCATTTCATCATTATTATCAACTAATTCACTTTAATGTTCAATTTAAAAACAATTTGAAGTAAATGAACTTTAAAAGAATGGGACAGTGTAATAACAAAATCGTGAATTAGTTCTACTGAATGCTGCTATATAAATTAATTTAAGATCATTAGTACTTTATTATCAGTTCGATAAATCCACCTCCGTCCTAATTACCCTGAATTACTAACAAGGGTTAGAAAACAGTTGCCGACCGCAATATAGGGTTGTAAAACGAAACCTCAGTTCTACAAACGTAGTTATCAAAATGTCATTTGCGCCTCATGATAACGACCAACGTCCGGTTGTAAGCGATCATAAGCACAGGCAATGACAGATTAACAGCACGTAAACAAATTTATTTTCATTATCTTTGTGTAGGTCATCAGGCGGACGGGCACAATGGGTTGAGTTTAAAAATTCTGTGACTGTCTGTATACGAGTGTGTATACTTCTTACCTCTTCCAAATTACATTTTAATCTCCATCAAATTGACACAATGTTCATTCTTAAATTGTGTTGAAACATTTTATAGTATATAACGAAATTAGAGTTGACGATGTTAAAGAAATAATAGAAGAAGGTAATTATAGAAATAGTTGGTGATAAAAAATATATTGCGTTAGAAAGTTTTGTAAATGTTACGGCAAATTATATTTTTTTTACTAAATATTTCTTCACTTGCTATATGCTTGTGTCTGTTAAATATAACGTATATTTACGAATTAAATAGTGTTTTTTTTCAAGATATATATATATATATATATATATATATATATATATATATATATATATATATATAATCGTATTTTAGAATTTGTTATAAAACAGCATTGTGGAAAATATACAATTTACGATGAATAGCACCTTTTTGAATAGTATATTATTATTTCCTTACTTAAAATATAAAGAAGATTTCTAATTTTAATATGCTATTGTATGTTGTTGTATGCAAAAATTTAAAAATTATCAAAATGAATTTTGTTTAATTTACTTTATTATTGTTAGCAATAACATATGTTTATTTAATTTTCAATAAAATGTACTTGAATTTACCAAAATTTATTTATTTTTAACAAATTATAAACTAATGATATGTTTTTTGTAAACAAAAAAAAAATAATATATTACCATCACGATAAATATCCTGTTACAAAAAATGAACTATAAATACATTTATCATAAAAAAAATACATTACTTAATCAATCTTTTTTTAAATATGTATTTTGAAATGATTTCAAACATTAAAAAGTAATTACTTTTCATACACTAAATTAGAAGTAATTTTATTTATTAAAGTTAAGAAAATTGCAACAATTTATTGATTGAAAATAAATATTATTTTTAAATGAATCTTTGTTCTCTTTAATAAGTACATTTATCTAAGACAAAAGACTGTATATATGACATAACTAAAAACTATTATTCAAAAAAGAAAAGTAACACAAAAGATAATATATAAATATATATATAAATATTTTTCAAAATATTTTGATCATTAAAAAGACTTATTCGAGTAAAATTTTAATTTCTTCTTGTCAAAACTAATTATTCTTCTTAGTTTTGAATTTACAAATAAACATTTACTAAGTATTTATGTAAAAACAACTATTTTTATTCGCATAAAAAAATATGAAATGAATCGTCCAAACAATGTACAGTATTTTGACAATAAAACATATCTGGTTTAAAAAAAGACATCAATTTTGTATCAGTTTTTAAAATTAAACATTTACAGGTAATTAACTAAAATTTATTTAACAAAAATAATTTTGATGAATATTTTAAACATAAATGAAATATTTGCTTGCCTCTTTCATTTAAGAAATTCAAATAAGTTTATCAAAGAAGTTAAGAATTTGCTTATATATATATATATATATATATATATATATATGTGTGTGTGTGTGTGTGTGTGTATGTGTATGTATGTATGTGTGTGTATATGTGTGTGTGTGCCCAATCGAAAAAAAAAATTAGTTATTGTAGTCTTCTTTTAATATTTCAATTTTTGTATATTACTTAATTAATTTATATGAAATTAAGTTTGTAGTTTTAAGTGTATTGATTCAAATGAATATTTATTGCAAATTATCTTGGATTTTAAGTTAAATCATACAATATATTCAGTCGAATTTTATTTTTATTAACTACATTAATCGAAAGTAAATTACAATTACTGTAATGATTTGTTACATCTGCGTGTTATTTCCTTACACCTGTAGATATGGATATACAAATACTCCGGTGTTGTAACAATCCATATATATATATATATATATATATATATATATATATATATATATATTTAAATTTACAGTATACCTTTATTGTTAATTTATATTTTAACAGACGCCAGAACTATATAAAACGCATTAAGATTTGTTTATTTTATATTAAGTAAAAATTTAAATTATTATATTCTACAGAGGTTAATGTTTAAAAATTATAAAAAATGAGAATATAATAAGCAGGTAAAAAAATAATTTAATTAATTTAATTCTTAATGTAAGTCAATATACAGAAACATTATTTAAGAACTGATCGAAACATTATTTAATTTGATAAAAAAAAATATTAAATTTTATAATATACTTTTTAATTGATAGTGTAACTTGAAAAGTATTCTAAAGCAAAAATTTATGTATAACTATGTAGAAATTATAAGACTATTTTAGATTTAATTTATAGCTAAATAAGTTGTTCAGGTGCTAAATAAATATAGTTAAGTTTATATATAATATATATATATATATATATATATGTTTATATTTATTTTATATTTTGCATTTATTAATATTTTAAAAATATGTATGTATATTTAAATTCGTGTAAAGATAATAAAAAAATTAGTGATAATAAGTGGAAAAAGTATTTGAGAACAGTAAATGTTGCAAATATATTTTTTGAGTGATTAATTTTGTGTAGATATATTTTTTACTATGTTCCTAATTAGATTTACTTATGCAAATGAAATTCAATATTACTCGTATATTAAGATATTATGAAAGAAAAGTCTCAATCGAAAAGATTGTACGTAAAAAATCTGCTATACTTTTCCTTTTATTTTGTGTAATTTAGTTATTGTAATGGTTCTGATAAGGAAATCTTCTTCTTCAGAGTCGCTACATTGAATAAGTTTTACAATATTTAGACAAGTCTAATTTATGTAAATAAAGACAAATCAGTAACTGTTGCCTTGTCAACAACATTAGTTTTAACCCTATCTTCAAGTTAATCGTTTAAAGTAGCCTTCAGTCTGGTCATTCAAAGCAAACAAATATTTTTCTTTTTTAACTATAGAAAAAAATCACTATCAGTCAGTGATTAGACTTCTGTTTTTGGTTGGGAAAACGTTTGGAGAAACTAAAGAAAAGTTACACACTGTCTATAGTGACTCTGCACCTTCGATATCAATCATCAGATATTGGTTTAATGAATATAAATGTGGTCGTACAAGTGTTTGTGATGAATGTCCAGGTCGTCCAATTGAGGTGACAACTGAAGCGATGATTGGAAAAATTAATAACATTGTTTTAAATGATTGTAGAATCAAAGTGCATGAGATAGTTGAGAGAAAAGGCATTTCAGATGAACTTGTATGGAACATCTTTCACAAACATTTGCATATGGAAAAGCTATTCGCTACTGCCGCGTTTGCTCACAATCGACCAAAAACGCAGTCGAATGAACATTTCAAAGGAGAGTTTAACGATGTTTCAACGTAATCGACATGAATTTTTGCGTCAATAGATAACCGTTGATGAAACATGGATCCATCCATATACACTTGAAACGAAAGAGCAGTCAAAACAATGGAATTCTCTTGGTGAACGTGCAACAAAGAAGGCAAAAGTCATTGGATCAGATGGAAAGGTTATATCGACTATTTTCTGGAATGATTCAGAATTACTTTAAAAGGATATTACCTTCAAAAATAAAAAAAGAATTTGCTCAAAAAAAAATATGTTTTTTTGTCAAACACCGATACTTATCATTCTACCCTCGTATTTAACCAAACTTGAAACATTGCTGGTTTCATCTCAACTGACTTTACCACATTGAATCGAGAATATATAAAGAATATTCTGTATATAAATAGAAATTAACAAATGTTTAATGATAATTCATCAATATTTTTTTTACAAATTAAAGATGTTTATTAATATTAAAAATTAAACATTTTTTACTTACAAATAAAACAATAGTTTTTTTTAATTTACAAAGACTGAAATTAGAATTAATTTTAAATTAATAACAAGGATATGAAAATTTATGTTTATACTGAACGTAATACTTTTTTTATAGTATGAATGGTTTCAATCGTATTTAAGTCAATATATCATTTAAAATAAATCGATTATTATGTGCACTTACTGTTAGATACATATGTATATATATATATAATAGAAAAGTTGTTAAAAAATGTAAATCAATCGCATGACACAATCAATCAAAGTAATTATGTCAGCTGTATCATCAAGAAATAAATATGTAGATACATATTCACAAATGTACCATAAAAATGTATCCACA
>CM068314.1:40238307-40245807 GCA_034766995.1 Acanthacorydalis orientalis | reverse complement strand
AAACGTACAGTCAAATATTGCTTATATTCCTTTTGCTAGTTTATATGTAAATATATATATATATATATATATATATATATATACATATACATATATATATATATATATATATATATATATGTATGTATATATATATATATATATATATATACGTACGCATACAAACAGCTTATATATATATATATATATATATATATATATCGAACTTTCAATATTAATACTACATTTATGTTTAAAAAAACGAAAAACATATTTAACTTATTTCTGTGAAATAAACAGAAAATACTGTGTAACTAAAATTTTAATGATATATCACATTACTAAAAAGAAAAAAAATGTGAATAGAAACTTAGAATTCTTATTCAATAATATATTGGTATTATATATACACACAAATATATATATAGGTATATTTGTTATATACAAATTTATAAATTTTCTTCAAAAATAGTATTAAAAAAAAAGTTAAAGTACGATAGCTTACTTCGCAAAAAATACAAATAATCTATTCAATTTTTTGAAATAAATGTATTTTTAATATTTTCTCTTTTGATATTCATTTAAAACAATTATTTAGGACTAAATTTGTATAGAATATATACATATATATATATATATATATATATATATATATATGCATAGGTTCCTTTCTTTAATAATACTCAAAATTTATACAAAAATAATGTATCGAATTCCAAAATTAAAGTCTACATTTATCAATCTTAGTAATAATTGAAAATATATTAATTGATCATAAATTTAATGAGAGAAGCTTTCACAAATAATTTGATTTTTGAATCCCATTTAATATCGATTTATTGTTTTATTCATAAATGATAACTGAAAATATAAAATCATTAACTTAATTGTCCTTTCTACAAAAATCTAAAATATATTTATCGATAATTTCAAGAATAGACTTTCTTAATTGTGTGTGAAGGCAAATTATAAATATTGTTCCAGAGGCTTCAGAACCATTTTTTCTGGAATGTGAAAAACATGTAAAGTCTAATATACTGATTTTTGAACGCCATCATATTAACTACTGTTTTATAAGGATATGATAATTGTTTGGCCAAGATATATAGTGTTTCCAAATGTTAAGTTTGATACTTCAAAATACGAAAACGAAGAGGGTATATTTTAATTTTAAACAGACTTATGATTGATTCAATTTAAATGCACAGAATTAATTTGTACACCTAATATATTTGAAAGCAGGATATAAGGGAATTGTAATGACTTTTATCATTAAACCTAATATAAGTGCCCAAATCTCTTCCAGTTTTTTTCAGTGAACGATTCAAATGGTGTTATATTCGAAATGGTCCGTAATGTAGAAAAGATTGGGAAGCATCTTTTTGTATAAAAACACCTACTTATTATAAATGTGGATATTATTTTTATAAGTAATTAATTTTAATTTTGTTTAAAAAAATATAAATATATTAAACTTTGACCAAGTTAAATTTTATAAATTGCGATTTTTTAACATATTTGAGTATTAAGATTTCGCAATACGTCTATTTTTGATAAGGAATCAATTATATACATTTAAATTTGCAATAGGTATTTTTATATCATAAATTATTATTAATTTGATTCCAAGATTCTGATATATAAAATAGTATAATATTCCATAAATATGCTTAATTTTTTTGACAAACAATTATATGTTTATTATAGTAAAATTCGCTATTAGAAAATAAATCTCTAGGTTTAAATATTTATAATTTTCTCTTTTTAAGTCATTTGATTAAATTGTTATTGAAAATAATAAATAAAAATAAATTCTTTTCTACTAAGTTCAAAATGGAACTTTTTTTAAAATTTTCATTAATTTGAAATGAGAATAATATGTGCTAATACTTGTGTTTTTAAGTCTACGTTAATGTAAGATAAAGAAAATAAAATATCTGCAAGATTAAAGTGTTTCGAATAGTTGAATTTTTTGCTTACTGATGAATATGAATGAAATTAAGATAACGGTTTTACAATGATACTAGATTTCATTCGCGAAAGAATAACTGGTTCTGTAAATTGATAATCGTGAAATTATTCTTTAATTTAAATGTGCATAAGAATATATAATTTTCTTAGAACGGTTAACTATCTTTCCTCTTAAAGTCTAGTAAAATATACTACAACTGAAGCAATAAATAAATAAATATAGTGTATAAAATGCGAATGAAGAGTACGAACTTTTATTTCTGAGTCATATCCAAATAAAGAAAATATACTGCAGCAAAGATTTATAATAAAAAGCTGACCACACGACTCACGTATTGTTAGGTACGCCTCTTGCGGCGACGTCGTCCACCAAGTAAAGCATAAATAATTTATTCACTCCCTTCTTTCGTACTTGCAGTTTACGACCACGCTCACTTCATATATCCTGTCTCATATAAATCATAGACAAACAACCCTTTGAATAAAATATCAACGACAGAAGAAATCTTCCCGTTATACGAATATATATCAACGGTGGACAAATCATTCGATTTTCTTGTATGCAATAGAAGCAAATGAATTTTTTTGTCGCGGATACTCTTTTTTGGAAAAAAACATAAATTTGAATCTATATTGAGCATATATTTATGGAGAGAGCAAATAAGATAAATAGATAGCTTATTGTAAATTTATATATATATATATATATATATATATATATATATATATATATATGTATATATAGAAGATATATAAGAGATAGGAAACAGAGAGTATTGATCGTTATATTCATAGAAAAAATGCATATTGAATATAATCTAATATATAATATTAAACTACATTTCTTGATCCCCATGAACTCTAATCGATTTCAAAGTCGATAAAGAAGAACAAATGACGAATTGGCTATAAATAAGTTTTAGTCTGTTAAATTCATTTAAACGTTCAAAAAAAAATAGTATTTTAATTTATATTCTGAATATTAATCCTGATATTTTTTTATTATTTCGAAATTTAATCTGTGCTTTATTTTTATAAAAAAGGTATTTTATATGCAAAGTTTTTCAATTCTTTGTCTTTCTCATATTTTAATTTTTAAGTTTTTTTTATACTGGATATTCTCAATCTTCAGTATGTGTTTCATCATTTTTAATAAATACAATTAAGTAGTTTCAATTGATGAATTTATCGTTAGAAACGATTTAATTCTAGTTATTAGATATTAATAATGTAAACACGATACATTTATGTTATGATAAATTTTAAAATTCATTGTTATGAAAATGTTTAATGACTAAGATATCATATTGTCGACCAATGTGTTAACTAAGTATGAATACATGTTGAGATTCGGAGGTTTTATTTTTCTTTAACCATCATTCGATCAGGTTGTATCTTGGAATAGATTTCTATTTCAGAACTAAACATAATCTTATGCTTGGACTTGGATCGGAACCTCCAGTCCCCTACAATCGACGAGTTTGTCCGTGGACAGGTGCTCTGATTGTACAGTCGAGGAAAGGCCAACGATAACGCTCTAGTCTGCGGGGTAGGCAAGAACGACCTCGTCGCCGAACACTGCCACTTCCAGCGGCCTAGGCTGCTGAAAGCGTAGTGTGAGGAGACGAACGGTCTGTGATCCGGCCATAAAACTTTAAATACCATAAAACGAGTCAGTAAGAGGTTTGCCTTCACCGGTCGACCTGGGGCTCCGCTGACTCTCTACCAGAAGGCGGCCCACTTGGGGGTTTTGGACAACTGCTTCATCACTTCAAGAAAATCTACTCTACAGAGTAACCATCTAAGTTATGAGCAACGCGAGCCGTGAGCGTATACGCTTGGAGCTCAAGTAATTGGCCCATTAGGTCCGAGCTGCAGATGACGGCGTTATGCTTGGACTAGAATGTTTCCTATATTTATTGAAAGTGCATACATGCATACATGCATACAAGCATATATGCATACATGCATACATACATACATACATACAAAAATACATATATATATATATATATATATATATATATATATATATATATATTAAAGGATAACAGTAATATTCATTAATTAACACAGATATAATTAAAAAAGAACTCTTAAGTGCATTAAAAATGAAATTTAAACCAATGTAATATTCTATTCGCAGACAAAAAATCATTTACAGTAATAAATTAAAACAAAACGGTCAAAGGCGGATTAGTTTAGGTCATAAAACTGTCTCAGAAGCGGGAAAACATCTGAAACAGAAATAAAATTGAAACGAAACAATGATTTTAAAACAAAAGCAAGCCGACATGTCAAGTGGCGACTTAGTGGCGCCTTGGACACCTAGTTTTGCAGATACATATTTTTTTTAAGTATTTCGTATCGTTGTTGTAGGTTTTAGTCGGTGATATGCAGTCACAAAGCTACTGGTAAACACAGGTAAAAGACATATATCAAAGAGGTTGGGACCACGGCGTCCAAGACTGCATTAAAACGTTCGATCGTGTGTGATTTAGAAAAAACGGATGTGTGTTAATTACGTTTTGTTTGTGGTGTGCATCGTTAATTGGTTCCTATGGTCAATTCGACGATAGTATAGAAAGGATATTTTTTTCGAAATCGATCTGGGAGTTCATTTTCAATATATTTTTAATGAACATTTTGTGATTTATACGACCACAAGTCATTATTTCATGTTAAAACGATTTTAAATGTAATTATTACAAAGATACAGATGTTTCGAATTTACTTTGGGTTAGATATATGAAATGATACATATAATTGTACTATATTATAGCCAGGTGTAAATAATTCATATCTCTGATTTTGTTCAGATTATTTGAAAAAATATCAATAAGTATTTAAATATTATATGGTTTTTTCTAATATTTTATATCTATGAATGATTATAAGATATATTATGTATGTATATATATATATATATATATATATATATTTATATATATGTAAATTTTAATTCCTTTAACTTGATTATAATTAATGAAACTGATAAAAATATTATTAATCAAACATTATTAATAGGAAACATAATTAAAATTATTCACCTAGTAAAGCTAGAGCATCGAATGTTTACAGTTCAGTCGCTTAGTATATCATAAGAAATGTCATTAAAAACAAAATAAAAAACAAAGGGATTATTTTCTTAATACACCAGAATTTGTTTTTTATTAGCAAAAATAATGAATATGAATAGTAATTTATTAAAGCATCTTTTTTAATGTTTCTTTGTGGCTTTATAAAGTTAAAAGTTTAGTTCTTTATGCGATAATATTTAACGGGATAAATTATTTGAGATTTTTATTGTGTTTATAAAATTATAAAAAAACTATCAATACATTCAGATTCCTATTTATTATTTTAGATAACTGCTTATAAGTTTCTTACAGTACGAAAATCGATTAAAAATATCTAAGACATAATAATTCTCTGTGTAATTATTACAGATAATAAGGTATATTTAATCATATTTTCTTTCATAACAGCATAAACAGTACTGAAATTAATTCATTGAGAAATGAAAAAGTACCAATGAAAATAAATCGATTAATATTTTTTTATATCACATATAAATTTAATTATTAAACCAGGGGGCTGTGTCCCCTACTCGCTAAGTTCGCTGACTACAGAGCGATTTCGCCCCCGCTCGGCGACGCTTGTTCTCCCTTAACAAATAACAGAAATTAACGAATCATATGCACAAATAATCTGCGTAAAATATAAGTCGTAAAATTTTAACTGGGAAAGTTTATAAAAATTAACAAGAAAATACAATATTAAAATGTATAATAATTTTTTTACTCTAAAGCTTCAGTGAACACAATATTTTGAAAAGATGTTTTATTAGTTTTACACTAAAATCATATACCCTCTTTCGTTGTACACCGTGGGAGAGGGTGTGTGTATTTGTGACTGATATCAACCAGAGATCAGCACAGAGGCCACGTGACGCCTATCTACCAAATCATTGATGATCGAGAATGGAATGTGTAGCGGGGAGATCAGGGTTGCGAGGAGGTATTATTGCTATTCACTTTTATTTTTCAGTTTTTTTTGCGATTTCTGAATAGACATTGTTTTGAAAATTCGGAACTTGGTTTTGTTTATGTATGGAGACAGAATTCAAAAAATAAAGAATATTTAATCAATTACAATAACTGAATCGGTTCAATTATTTGATAGAAATAGAAACTGTTAAAATTACTAGTTATATAAATTATGCGCAGGGGATTTATGGACATTACGTTATTCCAACGATACAGAAATAGTTCAAGCATCGTTTTCAAGTTACTACTGCAATTATTTAACACCTATGACAGTACTTTTTCTTCAGAAAAAAGAACATTTCACAAATGAATATTTTTTCACTCCACAAACTACAGAAATATTTTTTGGTCTTAGATATTCAATAAATTTTTATTTATATTTCGGATTGTTGCTAATGAGCATTTCAATAGTAGTGCCATCATAATAAGAGCGTCAGAGAAAGAATTTATTTGTGTAAGTGAATTTATCTACCATGTCAAAATTGTATTTAGACAAGAAATATTATAAAATAAACATATTTTTTGTCTTAGCTTTTCATTGAATAATTTTTTTTTTTTTGATTCTGTGAGAATCTATAAAAATGTTATATGTATATATATATATATATATATATATATATATATATATATGTATATATGTATGTATATATGTATGATGTATCTTAAAGATAAGGATAGAAAAATAAAAAATACAACTAAGCATTTATACATGTAAATTTATTACAAATCTGTAAATATTTCTAAATGAAAATAATGTAGTAGGGAAATGATTGACAAGTCTCGACAATCTTCTTTCGATGGTAATAAATTCAAGAAAATTGACTGTGAAAAAATGGAATATATCTGAATTTTTCCTAATACAAAAGAATCTCCAAGTCCTTTAAACAGTTATAAAAACGATTTATACATTATGAGTATCATAAAGACTTGCATTAAATTCATATCCATGTTAAAATAAATTTAAAGAAGTATTTGGATTAAATAAAATTAAATATGTTTTTCATATAAACAACACTATAAAGAAGATTGTGTATAATTGTTAATCACTTCACTGCTACATTATTTTCATTTAGAAATGTGTAAACATTTGTAATAAATTCACAAGTAAAATCTAGTTATAGAGAACTAGAATAATTAGACACCTTACATGATTTTATTGCAAGTGTAATGGATAAAATTACAACTAAATATTTGGACTCTTTTGTAATTATAAGACATAACTTTATATTGTAATATTTTATCACACATTGCATTATTAACAACAAATGAAATGATAACGATAATAATACGTATAACTAAATAAACTTTACTAATCGAATGGAAATTATTCATATATTCAACAATACATTAAGAACATTCAACCTCTCGCGTTTCTATACGAAAACAAAACAACTCGAAGGTACATAATTCTAGATATATAACAAGATATGCATTTATAACGACTTCTAACGACTTATCGCATAGAAATGCGATAATTGTCTTAGGTAAATGTGTCATACGA
>CM068314.1:40140807-40233307 GCA_034766995.1 Acanthacorydalis orientalis | reverse complement strand
AACTATTAAATTTAAAATATTTTACTGATACACATTTTAAAAGTGCATCACATATTTCAAGCGACACGAAATTTAAAAGTTATGTTATAACTTGTTAAAAGTTATATTTTGATATAACAGAAAACAACTATTGAAGTATATCGGGAGGCTATTTGTTTTTATAAACTATAATATTTATTATATTTATCTCACACTTTTTTATCATATACGGGTTTAGAGGATATGAATAATTATAAATAGTAAGAATTAAATCGTTATTATGATAATAAATTAATACTAACATAATTGTTATTTGAATAATGTTGCAATTAAAATTATTATTTACTTACTCATATATCATGAATTCGATTTTAAGGTTTAAGTACGCCAGCTTTCATTATAAAGTATACAAAAGGCTGACTCTCAGCAATATCCTGAAAGAAATAATAAATAGTTTAAGGAAACATAAAAAATGTTTTTAATTTTTTACATTTATTTTATATAAAATATTAGGTTGGTAAGAAAATAATTGCGGTTTTTGTTTTCTGAATATTAATCTTATTTTTTTTCAATGAAAGTGTCATTTCATCGTTTTCGTGTTAATATCATTTTAAAGTGCATTTTTCGGTCCGTATTTTGGTAACGTCGATTTTGCTTTTATTATTAATTTTACTTCAAATTGGGCTATTAAATTAAAGATGGAAAAGAAGCAAATAAGAGCCAATTTTTTCTGAGTTCAAAATTAGTGGAAAAGCACCAGAAACTGCTTGTAAAACTAAATGACGCTTTTGGTGTGGGTACTGGAAAGGAATGTAAGGTGTAAATGGTGGTTCCAAAAATTTCACGGGGGTCCTTCTTTGAATTGAAAGCTATAGTTGACTCAGAACCACGCACAACAATTGGAGAGTTTATAAAAAAGTTAAGGGTTAGTCATCCAATAGTTCTGGACCATTTAAAAACACTTACATTAAAAAATGCATATGAATTTGAAGGTCATAAACTGCAATTATTTTTCTACCAACCTATGATAAAAAAATAGATTGATAAAATTATTCAATATAAAATACAAAAAAGGAAATATTAATTTTAAATTTAAACCTAATTTACTTTTACAAAAACAAATATATACATACACATTAAGCATATATATATATATATATATATACATATATATATATATATATATATATATATATATATATATATATATATATATATATATATTCGCTTGGTATATATATACTCGCTTGGTAAAATTTGAAAATTCTAGTGCTTAAAAATTCATATTTTTCATGTAATGTTTCATTTCTATTTCAAATTAAAATTTAATTTTTACATCATATTTTTTGATATTATTTAATAAATAAATATTGAGCTTTTATACAATCACTTTACTGTAATTAAAATTAAAAAAAATGTTATACAAATGAATGTCTTTGTATGAATGATCAAGTGTAACTACTATGTAAATCAGTTTTAGAATGTCATTATTTTACTTGTAAATCGACTGATTAAGCAGGGCCGCCCTGAATTCGCTGAAAAAATATTAGATCTGCGAATAAATTAGCAGTAAACAATTGAAATCGTTTAATTTGCAAGTTATTTTATATGTAAATTTCTTCTTTTGTTAAAAGCTTATTTTTTAATAGAGAGTCAATTTAAAACTTCTTTGTTTAATAATTATTTTCTATTTTTTAAATAAATAGTTTCACAATTCAGATTTTATATATATATATATATATATATATATATATATATATATATATATGTATATATATATATATGTATATAAATATAAAGAAGATTAAATTGAAACTGAATAAACAAATTCGATTATAAATTACTAGATTTTTGAAGAATCTGTTTAAATTCGAACGTAAAATTCTGATATATAGTATTTTTTTTTTAATAAAACACGAATATGGAAAAATGAATTATTTTAACTCATATTTAATATTTGAGTTCATACGGTTATAAATTGTTCCCAATAATCAAGTGGAAAAATATATAAACGTAAAAATGTGCTGTATGTAATAAAACAACTTAAATGTTATAATAATTCAAATAAGGATGACACTTTTACAACATTAACAGGATTGCAATTCATAGAAAAGCCTTCATTTGAAGATTTTTCAATTGAATTTAGATATGGTATATGTACGGTGTTGAGAGAAAAATATGTCTGATATAACTTAATCCATCTTCTTAATCATACTATTTTCAAGAAATGTACTACTTTTAAAATTAAATAAACTATTATTTTGGAATTCGATTTTTTTTCTTTTGTACAAATTTTAGATGGAGCGAGTCTGCTTATACGACATAGATCTGCCTATATGTAGCCGTTCCTAGGGGCGTCTAAGGCCCCGACAACAGCCTGAGTCATTTTATTAAATTTAATATCGGCTTATGGCTTAGTAGACTATCGCGCTTTTGTGCTCAAATCCAGGAAAAATTTGGAAAAATTTTGGAATTCGAAAACTGTGGTCTATATTCATAATGTTTCACTAAATACTGCAACTAGATTTAACTAGATTAATGTATTAATAGATATAGTCGTATTCATAAACTTATTCTTATTAAATTTAAAAACCAGGGTAAGATTTAATGGCACACTAAGCATTTGTAATTTGAGAGACAGTTGCAGTAGTTAGTAAAACATTCTGAGCATGGTCCATTTACGTTACGTATTAGCTTTTTTAATTCTATGAATTAGTTTCACCCGTTGAATTTACTATTTTATATTTAAAATTAAAAAAAATCTTATTTTATATTTTTCCTACCTGAAATAATGCACTATTACAGTGATTCCATTTATAAAATACATGATATATCTATTTTTTTGACTGAAAGTAATTTTATGTTTTTAGATATATTGTTTTAAATACATTTTATTTAAAAATAACCAGTGGTCTTATTTGATTAATGTATCATGTAATTTTAAACGGAATAAGACTTAAATAAAAAAAAATGTATACATACGTATACTGATCAAACAATTTGAATTTAAATTTCATTTCAAATAAGCATAATGTGTCAAGGCGTGTGGCTAACACGTCGAAGGGCGTATTTTTAACACCCCACATCCGAATCTGAGCACACAGAGAAAAAGTTCATATATATTAAACACGTGGATAACATTCATAAGTATAAGGATACTGTGTGCTCAGCACGAGTCATCATCTGCAACCAGAGAGGAGTTCGAACACGCCTCCTGCACATCGTCAACCGTTACGCCAAAGTGACTACCGCGAAGACCACACAGACGTATTAACATGTGCAACTCGTAAACGTATTCGTGTATGACACATTGTATATTGTAAAACCGAAGACAGTTTCATATGTTCAAATCATAAATGATGCAATTTCAGTGTGTGCTCATATGTTAACATTTTATGTTTCTTTTTTCTGTTTAGATATAAATGACTTTGTGTTTGTCACGGTCAAAGTTTTATTACAACAGCTCAAATTTCATTAATACGTGTGTTTTTTTCATTTATTTTATTTTGGCATATTCATACAGAAAAATTCATGTATATATACGTTCAGTTATATATAGATAGTAAACACCGAGCATTTTAAATAAATGTTAATATTTAAGAGCAAAAAAATATGTTTTGTTAATTGTACTCAAACATATGTTCTAGAGAAATCCTTAATAAATATGTTTTTAATTTTTTAAAAATGTCTGATTAGATTTCGAATTTATTTTTCTAGCCAATTTGATTATTTTGAAACAAATTTATAATAGTCATTTAAGTATTCTTTCTTGCGAATATTTTCTTATATATATATATATATATATTAGACTAATTATAAATGTGTTTCTTTTACTACGAAATTAAATGCTTTTTAGATGTTTTTATGAGGTTTTTTGTGATCACTTTTGTTTACTTTCGTTCTTCAGACCTAGAATACATTTTTAAAAAAAGTTGTTTTAAATTCCAAGAAAGCATCTCATTTAAGGATTAACATTCTTGGTGAAGACTGTTAGGCCATTTTGATTTTTTTTGTATAATTGTTATAATACGAGGATAAGAAAAGAAATTAATAAAATTTTTGAAGAAAATATTTCTATCTATATGGAATTTCTTTGAAATAATTTAGTTGAATTTTAATCATTACTTATTTTTGTATATTAAAAATCAGTGTTTGATTTTTTTGTTGCACACTTGTAAATAATGAAATACACATGATTATATTGGGTGTGTAACAGAGAGATATTTTTTTCAGTTGATGTCAGATTATTAAATATCTTTGAGGAACTTGCGATAGAAGTAAATATTATATGCTTTTTACTTTATAAAACAATATATATATATATATTCTTTAACAGTAACAAGATCATCTCTCAGCTGTTTTTAGCTGGTTCGAGGAAATTTTACTGTTACTTTATTTCCATACATAATTATTTCAGTCGATGTTGTTTTTTGTGAACATCTTATTGAAGAAGACGCTAAAGTTAACGACGCCGTTACAGTGGCGTGCATGTATATGCAAAGATCGCGTGCCTGTAACGGCGGTTCATGATGGCTCCACCTGGCTGTAAATGTGGGCGTCCGTGGTCTTTCCACCAATGGCACGTCTGTCTGGGAGTGGTCACTGTTAAACAACGAACAACGTCGATGAATATTCTTGCATGGGTAAACACACACGAATATGTACGTGATCGTATAAAGACCAGAAAGTGTTATCAAATGTAAATTAGTAATCGTTTGTACTAGAATGTAAAAGAGCTCCCATGTAATGTTTGAAAGAAATCACTATTTCAAAAATTTCAAATCATATTCTCAAAAATATATTTCAATTTTATTAATGTAGACCACCACACATTAATCATAATGCTTTCTAGAAAACAATATTACTAAGCATTTTACGGTTGTATTATAACTAAATTGTTTGTCTCACTGAATCCATTTATTTCATGACATCGTACAAAAATCGCTAGATCATATTTAGGAGTAAAAAATAAAATAACTTAAAAATATTTCAATTACTTAGTTCGATTCGATTGGACTAGTCATATTAGTGAATGTGTAAGCTAATATGTACATGTATTTGGATATTCTGCATGAATTTCATGGCCCATGATGACATTAACTAATCAAAGTTAAGTTGTTTCAAATATACGAAAAGATGCAGAATGGAGAATTTTAGAAGTGACAAAAAAGCATGTCACAATTATAGTTTTCGGTATTGTGGCTAAATTTATTAAGTTGGTAGGAAAATAATTGGTATTTTTGTATTTTGAATTCTAACCTTAGTTTTTTTCAATGGAAATATCATTCCATCATGTTCATCTCAATATCATTTTAAAGTGCATTTTTCGATTTGTTTTTGATGACATCGACTTTGGTTTTATTATTAATTTTGCTTCAAATTGGGCTATTGGATTAAAAATGGAAAAGAAGGAAATAAGAGCAATCATTTGTATGAGTTCAAACCCGTAAAGCAGCAGACACTGCTTGTAAACTAAACGATGCTTTTGGCGTGGGTACTGTTAAGGAACCTACGATGCAATGGTGGTTCCAAAAATTTATTGCTGTGGACTACAGCCTTGAAGATGAAGGGCGTGGCGTTCTTTTTCAGTTCATAACGACCAACTGAAGGCGTTAGTTGAATTAAAACTACGGACAACACTACAAAAGCTTGCATAAAAGTTAGGCATTAGACATCCAACAGTTCAGGGCCACTTAAAACAGCTAGGGAAATCAAAAAATAGGAAAATGTATATGAATTTAAAGGTCATAAACCACAATTATTTTTTTACTAACCTAATACTTTCATGCACAAATAATTGCTTATTTACTGCAAAACATATTTTTTATGAAAATGTTCAACAATTGATTATAGTTTTTTGATTAACATATATGTGCATATTGACGAATTCTTATTCAATACCATAAAAAGGTTTGTTATAAAAAATATTTAAAAAACGTTGTTATATAAAATTAACTGTTGTTAATTGTTTATAGTTAATTATTATTAGTAATCATAATCACAGAGATTTTATTAATTTCAAAGTATAAACGCACAGAAAACTCTTATTGTTCTTTGATAATCAAATTTTCTGTTTCTACCCTCTGAAGATGATGAGATCTCATATAGGTTACTTGTAAGTTCGATTCTTCTATGATCAGTTTTGACTTTCGTCTTCAGGTAGATTTTGAATAATTCATTGTTCTTTTTTAAAAAGTTCAAAATCATAAAATGAATAAATTCGAAAACGATTGTTACAGAAATGGGCTCATATGTGGTCTAAAGCATTCGCATTCGACAATTGATAATAGGTACATATGAAAACATCATTACAAAGCCTATAATGACATGAAAAATGATTAATTGTGAATGAATTATGTCTTCTTTTAGTATGCACATTTTTTGTAAATTATTTTAATATTAAATATTGTTCATTTACTAATTTATTAAAATAAATTTATATTTAAATGAACTAAAGGGAAAACAGATTCATATAAATTTATAAACTAAATAAATTTTTATTGTTTAATTTAAAAAATAAAAATATTAATTTAATATATAATATTATATTTTTGTTTTAACTAATAAAAAGATTTACACTATATTTTATGATAAGCCATATTGTGGACACTTATAGATTTAATCTAACTTTATATTTATAATTTTTAGAATTATAAAATAATTCATTATAAGGATTGATTCAAAAAAAGTTTATATTTGTTAATTTATTATCATATGTGTTACATTCAAGTTCATATTAAAAAAAATCATTTAATGAATGTGTGGATATCTTGTGCAGTTGTTATATATATATATATATATATATATATATATATATATATATATATATCTATTATCATCATCATATTTTTAGATATATATGTGCAGTGATTTTTCGCAAACTGTAGTGATTTTTCGTGAAAAATAAAAAAAATATTTTTTGAAATATTAAATATAAAATTAATATGCATATTTTAGCTAACAGTACTGATATCATACAATATGTTATAAAAAATCCTTTATTCAAAAATTATGTAAATAGAAAGAAATACAAATTAGATCTTAAATCAGTTAATAATAAATACGAGTAATAAAAACTTAAAAAACTTGTAATTCAAAACTTTGGTATGGTTTTATTGGTTTACTTGGTATACTTATTAAGAAAAGATGGGCAACAATGTTAATTCATGTTATTCTATTTCTTGAATAAGCTATATTTAATAGTTTCTTATATTATATTATATTACAAATCTATCAAAACAGTAAAATCAAGTTAAACTTTAAATCATTTATTTTCACATATTTGTAGTTAATTGAATTTTGACCTAGAATTTATTTTAATTTACTGTTTATTTAATGGCCATATATAAAATATATACTGTTATTGGATTACAATTTCAGAACCATTCAATTTCAGAATATTTTCAATTTCTCAAAAAATTCTACTAGTATTTGTATTATATTTCAATTATACTTCATTTTTTTAATATTTACTAGATAAAAAAGTATTACAAATATTCGGTTTTAATTACAGTCTTCTGAGGGATTTTGTTAAGAGTTTAAAATATAACAAACAAGTGTAATACTTGCATTTAATAATTAATTTAATACCATTTTTCGGAATATTTCTTTCCAGTTCAATTTTTTAGAAATGTTTATAAGTAATTTTTCATTATTTGGGCTTTGCCAATTATTATTTTATAATAATTATTATAGATATTAAATTATTTATTAAAAGAGACTAATGTAGTTGACTAATATATAAACACATAAATGCTACACTATATATATATATATATATATATATATATATATATATATATATATATATATAATTATTTTGTGTTGAATAAAAAAGATTGAAATTAAAATTTCATTGTTAGTTAACAGCAAAGAATAAAATCATGACGTCTTAAAAATACAAGTAATCATACTCTTGTAAGCAGTGTATGTCTAACATAATGTAAATTGTTTAAAAAGTTGTATTCAAATATCCATTTAGGTTATTTGCAGGCGACAATTAGGTCGTCGAATGAATGACACCGATTCAAAATCAACGCAGCGGAAACGAATTAAAAAGACTATGTACCGTTGTCAGTGCGTTGGGCGACGTTCGTATGCACGTACTGGATTTAAATCTATTACAATATTTTGAAAAGGGGTAACGTGTCAACCCCCTACAGAGGCGAGAGACGTTTTACATTCTCTATTGTATGGGTTTAATAGCACCACATATACATATTTTTATAGTATATATTAAAATAGAATCTTTTAGCTTAGGACGAATTAGATCCAAATGCACATATATATATATATATATATATATATATATATATATATATATATATATATATATATATATATATATATATATAGAATATACATAGGAATTTGTGTGAAAATAAGTACATATTTCTGTTTAGTATAAAATATTAATGTATTTAGTCAAACATTCAAAATAAAAAAACATAAAATTTAGTAACAATCCCTTTTCTAGAAAATAAATTCAAAATTTTTACCTGTTCGTCCATTTCATATTCACTTTTTGTTTCTAAACATTTTTTTAAAATATTAATTCGGAAGAAACTATTTTTCATCGAACAGATATTATTTCACTTTCAATATCAGATCAATATTTTGATTGTTTAGTATGAAATATCAGTGTATGTGTTTTATTTCAGGCTCTTATAAATTTATTGAAATAGACACGAGCCATTCTGATGGAAAATTAAATACATATTGACTTAAGTGACTCGAGATTCACAATGAAGATAATATTATACATACTGTAAATTTATTTCGAGTAAATTTAATGGTAGTCTTTCTTTGACAAAACGTCATATTCCCCGAAAAGTTATATGCGACTGATCAAATATAGTTGAATGAACATCTACAATGTAGAGTCGACTATTTAGTGTCCAATGAGTGGAAAATTTATTCAGTACCGTTCTACTATGTCAACTCAGCGAACGTGTATCTTTGAATGTGAATATGTCCTTTGGTACGTACATTGTGGATGTTTGTCATCTCATGGGAATATATATTGCTCGAATTGTATAGAGACACGATTTTATTGCAAAACTGGTGAAGTCGATTTGAAATAAATTTATTTGTTAATGTTTTATGTCGATCTTTTTCAACAAATCATTTTTTATAGAGATTTCAACTTGAAGTATTTGATTAATAAGTTTTTTTGTCAAATAAAAAATAAATTTGTATATAAAATACATTTATGTGCAGGGCCGGATTTATAATAAGTTCCTCCCTTGGTCCTTAATCAAATACAGCCCTTCTTCACCAAATGTTGTCCAAATAAATTAAAATAAATTAAAATTCTTTGTTTATGACAGCCCTATTAATAACAATAATTTGTATTTTTAATAGCTACACAAATAAAAAGTGTTTATTTATATTTATTTTGCTTACTAACACGAGAAAATTACATTTTTTTCAAAATAGTGCAAAGTAATAAAATGACTCAGTGTTTTTAAAGATCAAGTTAAGTAAATAAACAAGGCGACATAAATTAATTGTTATAGAAAGGTGTATTTGGTTTGCTAGGGTCGAGAATTACTGCCTTAAAACAATATAAATACAAGTATACTTATAAGAAAAAGCCATATTTATTTATTTATATATATATATATATATATATATATATATATATATATATATATATATAATTAGACTCTTAGACTTAATATTAGACTCTGGGAAAATTTTTTATGGTATATATGGTTACTTTAATAGCCTAATTGAACTTTTAATATGGATGAATAAAACTAAAAAAAGCCTTTAAGAAAATTGTTAAAAAGAGGTTTCACTTTCGAGAATTTTATAAACTAATCAAATTTTATTAATGCACTGTTATTTAAAAAACTATTTAATTAGATAATATCTGAATCTGAATAAAATTATATAAGTATTGAATATTTAATTTGAATATATACATGTTTATCTAAGTCTGTCCATGATATAAATATATACGCCAAATTTGTAAAGAAAAAGATTTAAATAAAATGATACGTATATACAAAAATATTTATTGTAATATATTGACTTTCGATGTGTTTTTATATCATATCAACAATAATTTTGTGAATATATTTGTTTTTTTAAACAAGAAAATTATAAAAAAAGATCAAATATTAATGTACATAAACGTTCGCTTGACTTTCAAAAGATCTGAAGAAAAATATTGATTATATTTAACATAAAAAGGAAGTACCTACTTTTGTCTATATACAATAAATATTCTTTAATCATATTGTAAAACACGTTCACGTTTTTATATTTTATAATCACTAGTTGGCTGGAATGCTTCTGCTTTCACGGATACACATACACAGTAGTCAGCATCAAATAAAAGTACAATACAATCGTGACCGGTCTCGGTCATTCCGCGAATATTCAAGTGTCCAATTCACTCGTGTACAATACAATCTTTTCATTCGGCATAAAGAGTCCTGTAATCATCAAACAATGAGATCTGTCAAAAATATGTTTTCTATAAAACGTCTTTTCATAAACAAAGATTACATTTTTCCGTAATTTGGACCACCGCATGACGTAAATGTATAGTGTTTTTGTATACAAATTTCGATTTATTCGACTTCATGAATACATATGTTGACTTGAAAATGTTATAAAATAATATACTAAAAGTTATTATGCAAATATAGTTCATGTTTTATTGATAAGTTTTAATAGAATGGTTGTGTAAAATTCGATGAAATAATATAGAACTAAAGAACTATTTGATGTTTTAATGGCTCTATTACGATTAATTAATTATGTGATAAAAATCCTAGAATTATATGAAATGTATATTTAGGTACTGCGGATGCTAATTTAACATAATAACAGGAAGATACACATGAAAATATATTATAGTTTTAAACCAAAAATTATTAGATATTATGTTCTTTTAAATAATCATACATCTTTTTTTAATAATACAAATGCTTTTAGTTAGAGGCAATTTTTTATGCATGCTCCTCACTTAGATTAGTAGAAATGATTTAAATTTTAAATAAAACTCATTTAGTTTCGTTTATTATGTGTGTATATATATATATATATATATATATATATAAAGAGAGAGAGAGAAAGAATAATTTATTTATTTACTGTGATAAATACTGACATTAAAAGTATTAATTAAAAGAGAAAAATGTGGAATAACTCGACTCAAATCAATAAAAAAGGAAATTAGACTTTATTAAAACTATTATATATTATTTTCGTGTAGTAACAATGATTGGATTAATTTTATTGTTTTTCCTATTGTTAATTGTAAGATAAAAAATACATACATTTGGTTCACTTTATATATCATTTTAAAGCCTATTCGTTGCTCAGTTTATCTTTTTTTATATCAGGGTTTAAAAAATATTTTTTTTGTTTTCAGTTCTCTCAAACTTATGTTGGAAAAACAGGAATTACATATAATTTTTTTATTTGAGTTCAGACTTGATCACAATCATAATATTATTCATTAATAATGTTATCGAAGTATGAAGCAAGGAAGGCGTTCTGAAACGTACACTGAATAAATTATATTTAATTTATATGTGAACAATTTATATTAAACAAAATTTGCAATTACTACATAATAGCAATAGAAGCACCTCTAAACGAAATTATGCTCTGTAAAAATTATAAATTTTATCGAAATGGCAGAATTAAATTTGTTTCTAATTAAAAAAAAAACCTGTATAGATTCCAATGGTTTTTACTTTTCGTAATAAGATTTATTACAAGCTAAATTATTATTTTTCGAGTTGTGATTGAAAATTGGCTATTAGTTTTGTATTAACATAGCACAATGCTTTAAAATCTAATTTGAAAAATAAAACATTCATTGAGTGTTCTATAAGATTACTATTTACTAAATATTTTTTAAAAAATTGGAGTGAAATGATTAGGTTAATATATGTAATAAATAAAATGAAATGTATCTAAGAACAAAATGTTATAAAAATTATTATAAAATCCAACAGGATTTGTTGGAATATATTTATCAATTATGTTAGAATTTAAAATAAGTAAATAATAAATAAGTCGTATTAAATAGTTAAAGAGTAGTTTTTAAATTGAGTTAAGTTTCTTGTTTTAATAATGGTTTTTACTAAGAAAAAAATACTATTTTTATTAGTCAGAAGTTCAACATTTTTTTGATTTCGATCTCTAAAAATAATTAGTTCAATTTCTACAATTTTTATATAATATTAATATAAAATTTATAACAATTCATTCGAGGCATTGAATTCTAAATCAAATTCAATAATTTTCTTTTTAAAAATTAATCATTCTAGATAAATCACAAAAAATTTTTCAATTCTTTTGAAAAGATACACTATAAACATCTTTAATAACAATTTTTTATGAATTAAGGTGACTAGTGAAAGAGAATGTAGTCACAAGGTAGAAACTATAGTTGTGATAATAATTTTATCTTCAACTCAAATTCATACAGATAATATTTTATATATATATATATATATATATATATATTCAATACAGTATAAATTATTTATATCAATTAATTTTGAAAAACTGAAAGTAAATTATATGAATGAAGACAGAATCAAGTGCATTTAAAACGCATAAATAACAGGAATCGAAATGTAAACATCATCATTCCATAAAACAATTTCAATAACTGAAATTATATAACATGAAGCGAAGTTCATTATAGCATTAAATATCAGTTACATAGCCCGGAAGAACCCTCCCACATGCCACGCATCTTCAAGCAATCGTATTGTCCTGAAACAATTTGCATGCTTTCATTTAATGTCATCACGATATCAAAATCGTAGAATTGTTCATATAACTGCAACACATTCATATTTTCCTCCATAGATAATATTATTGTCTCAGTTTCACATACGTGTGTACATTTTACAGGATATGCAAACAGTACTCACTATTCATGTGGGTTATTTGACGGCTACTTGCCGAACATAATTATAAATATTAAAATATTGACGTTCTATTATTTACAAAGTTCCAGTCTTTGTATGGAAAAATAATTATTAAATTATATACAATTTTTGTGAAAACATGTGTGCTGTGCATGTAGCTGCGTTTATCCATTTTGTTCCGGATATAATTAGCGCTTTGTCTCTGTCTTATGATGCGCTTTTTTGTATCATTTTTTTATAGTAATTCTTTTTTAATATTAAAATTTTTTGTAGATATCTTCCTAATATTTTATTATAACTGTATATATATATATATATATATATATATATATATATATATATATTATCTTAACTTTAATTTCTGATTTTCAGTACAGAAATAGATTATTTTCTTTATTCTTTTAATATAGTTATTAAGGATGTTTTAACTATATCTGTATTAAAATTATTTTATATAAAATAAATTAGTATTAAAAATATTTTTCAATTCGTATTAAAATAAAATATACTATATGTAATATTTTTAATATAATAGTTTGAATAAGATGAAGATATAATTTTTCACAGAAATACATCAATTTTTTCGATATTAATTTTTTGCTATTTTTTTTCAATATCAAACAAAAATCTTTTTGATATCCAGGATAATTTGTTTAATTAGTTAAAATTGTATTTGTAATCAGTACACACTTTAAATTGATTTTATATGATGAATAATAATTACATCAACTAATTAAGTAATAAAAATATAATATTCATATATATAATATATATATATGGGTATTTGGTAAATATGGTAAAAAAGCAAGTCAAATATCGTTTTTTTGGAAAAAATCTATTTTATTTTTCAACATATTCTCTTTTGAGAGCTATACACTTGATCCAGCGAATCTGCAAAATACGCATTGACAGCGGTGATGACATTCTCATTCCACGAGAATTTCTTCCCAATGAGCCAAATATTCAAGTTTGGGAAGAGGAAGTAGTCGGACGGGGACAAGTCCGGAGAATAGAGTGGATAAAGAATCAATTCGAAGCCTAATTCGAGTAATTTTGCTATTACGACAGTCGATTTGTAAGACGGCACTTTGCTCTAGTGAAAGAGCACTTTTTTTTAGAAATCTAGGTCGTTTTTGTTTCAGCTCTTTTTCCAAACGGTCTAATAATGTTGCATAATAGGCTCCTGTTATCGTTTTCCTCTTCGTTAAATAGTCGATCAGGATGGTTCCTTGGGAATCCTAAAAAACAATGATCATCACCTTCCCAGCCAACAGTATTCGCCTTCTTCAACACACTTTTACCAGTCGTTCATTGCTTTAACTGCTGCTGCGACTCTGGTATGTAGTAGTGTATTCATGTTTCATCCACGGTAACAAATCGACTCAAAAAGGCCTGCTCGTTTTTTTCTATTTTTGTGGCAACTGCCACAATGCTCACTTCAAACATCTGTAGAAGGTGAACAACGAGTCGCTTCTGGCCAAAATTTCGCTGATGCAAGTTTGAAAAATGACACTTGATAGCCGTGATGTTACCAAATGAATAGTGGCATCACATCACAGAAATTTACCACATTTATCAAACAACCCACGTATATATATATATATATATATATATATATATATATATATATATTATATATGAATTTCCAATTAAACTTCTTTGCCTTAATAAAATCAAAATAATTTTCGGTTAAATTATCTATCAGAGAAACGAAACATTTTAATTCTCGTTTACTTCTCTACATTACTCGTATTTTGAAATAGTACTGTATAAGAAGAATTTAAACAAGAAATATTGTAATTTTGAAAAAATGAACACTTTTAGAAACTTAAAGGTAACAATTATGAATAAACGAGGAAGAGAATTAGGATTTCCATAGTTAGCATGTTGTTAGCATAGGATAAATGTAATTTTCATGAGTTTGAGTTTCTAGCATATGGATTATGATAAAAACTCATATTTTATTTTTAGGATATACCTTTAAGAAAGATAACAATTTCAGTGGTAAATGATTTTCCCACTGGATAATTTCACTAAAAAAGAGAACCCATATTTTATATAAGTATTAAATATTGAATACAGTGTTGTGATTTAAAATATGAATTTTTCAAAAATTCAATAATGATTTTAATTGTTGCTTATAAAAATTCTAATTGCTATATTATCACTCTTAGAGGGATAAGCTACAGAAAAATCTACGATACATCAACATTCATTGGTGAAAATGAATTTAACCAGAGTCAAAACTTATATTGTAATAATATTGTAAACTTAATATTGCTGTTACTGTACTTTTTAGTTAATATTTAGTAATTGTATATATATATATAGTTGTTTACAGTTGTTCTCAGTTGTTTATATATATATATAAACAACTGAGCATTTTATGCAAGTAAAAGTATATATTGTATACGTTAAAATTGTATACGGATTGTTGTAAATTATTATCTATTTTCTTAATTAAGTAAAAAGTATAAAGTATGTAAATGTGGAGTGTAAAAATTTTTTTTTTCTTAAACAAATATCGAAATACCTATTCATAGATGAATTTATTGATAATATGAAAAAAATAACACATGACTCGTACAAATATATACTTCGCATGATGTTATGGGAGCCAGAACGCTATAATTGCTATTCATTTCATTTCTAATATTCGTAAGTAGCAAGGAAGCAGCACAGGACAATACGTAATTAAGGCGGTACTTCATGTCCCAATAAATATATACTGCACGCTGATATAGTTAGTTACAAATTAGACGTTTTACATACATGATTCACCTAATACTGTAATTCGGAGATATGCCAGCAAATGGCTATCCCTCATACGACAAAATGTTATGGTCGCTGTGGTGTTAGACTAACTATATGTTCTAACCCTTTCCTTCAGGATAACGACAGCTCGTTAGTTTAGCCAGGTTAAGAAAACAGGTGGTACAAATCTGATGATTTCTATAATCGAGTACACATCTGTCTTGTTCGTGCAGAAGGACCTAATCATATATGTATCTATTCATTATTTGTGGAATTATGTTTATTTTTTTCTTTTAATTTAAATGTGTTTGTGATATTTTAGGGTTAAATCTAATCAGTGTTGACAACACTATGTTTGATACCTAACAGAACCGGCGTTGGAAAAAGTAAAAAAGAATTAGACACTTCTTTAAGTATATTGAAATTATTTGTTAAAATAATGAATGTTTCATAGATAAAACAATAGACACAATTAAATATTTGATAGTCTAGCTCAAATTTATTTATAATAACAATTATATTTCAGAATATTAAGGTTTTTTTACTTCAGATTTATAAAATTACTAGATTTTTTTAAAAAAGAAATATATTTGTGAATTAAGAGAATATAAATATAAAAACTTTTTGAAAGACATAGTTTTTTTAAACAAAAATAACGCATGTTATATATATATATATATACAAATATATATATACATATATATATAAATACACATATATATATATATATATATATATATAAATTATTTATTTCGTTATTGGATTTTACGTATTGGAAGATTAAATAGTTTAGTACAGTAAGCTGTAATTGAAAAAACTTAAAAATGTGTCACATATTTATTATTTGTATTTTTGATGCATGCAAGATGTTTCATATAACGAATAGTTATTTTTTATTTTTAAAGTAAAAAAATTTGCATTACTCTAGTAAAATATAGATCAAATAGTTTTGTATACACACACACACACATATATATATACATATGTGTGTGTGTGCAAGTATGTATAAACCCCTTAATTCAGTAACATTTTTTCCTTTTTCAGTTACAATTTTGTTGTAACAATGATAAACACCAGACTTAGGTCTAATAATATGTTATATTCGTAAGAAGTTCAAAGCAAATAAAACTGTAAAAAATGTACATAAGCAACGATTTGGAAGACTTGACTCGTCCATGAGTTCCATGAAATCACAAGAGAGGTGGGAATTTTTCCAACGAGCATTAATAAAGTTTGATCGACAAACTATTTGTAAAATAGAAATTCCTAAATATGTAACATTTTAAAGCATATAAGATGCAAAAGCTACATTCTAAGATTAGTGCAGGTCTTGAGTGAAGATAATTCTGTTTGTTGGGTTGAATTTTAATTTAAGTTCTGTTTGTTAATAAAATCGATTGCAATGATAATGCAATATTTAAGTTGAATGATATAATTAATCGTCCGTAAATTAAATGTCCGGATTTTGTAGACGAGATTCCTCACGTTACTGAAGTACAACATGTGAAATTATCGGGAATTACAGTGTGATGTGGATTGTTATCCTTAGATTTGAGTTGACCTTTCTTTTTTGATATAACTGTTACCGGTGCCGTACAACTCAATTTGATTCTGTAATCGTTCCACATATGTGGGCAATTATATTTTCAACAAGATGGAGCACTTCCTCATTTTCATCTATGTTAGAGTTTATCTGAATAAAATTTTTCCAATCAGATGAATTGCCCTAAGAAACAGTGTCGAGTACGTTTTGCGTTTTCCAGATCGAACATCGTTGGAATTTTTTCAAGGAGATACATCAAAAATAAAGTTTATGCCACAAAATCAGCAACTATCACTGAATTACGGTAAGCCATTGAAACAGATTGTGCGTCAATATCGAGAGACATCTTAGATGATGTGTGCACTTCAGTTGCTTAACGATGTCAACACTGTCTTGATGAGAATGGAACACAGTTTGAACACTTATATTAATACTGATTTTTTCTCACATTTTTTCTCCATTATAAAACTGAATTTATGAAAATAAACATAGAAGTTATTAACACATCGTGAATAAATTTTTGTACACACTGTATACAAAGTTAATTATCTCGTACTGATGTTAAATGTCATGGTAAAAATGTTTTTTCAATAACACTTTCAATAGTATGACGATTCAATAATGATATTCATAAATAATGAAGTCAATGTCAATAGACAAATATTATACATAACAACAGAGTAAATCCGCTAGTTATCAATTATAGATGAAAATAATTAAATTAGATTGAATGACTGACCTCATCGGCAAAATAGTTGTTAAACGTTCCATGAAGGAAAAATTGTATGAAGATTATAGAAATATGTTTAGATTTATTCTATATAGTGTTAAAAACATTTAAATATTTTTTCGATTTATAGTCTTATATTTTATAAATGGGCAACAGAAGTGTACGTTGTATTTTAGATTTGTTTTAACTGGATATAATATTTATATTTAATTAGATGAAATTACTATTTTTCAGGATTATAATTGATTATTAGAACTTAGATTGTAATTATCAAAATAAACATAAAGAAATATATTTTATTCATTTGATTAAGTTATATTTGTGTTATAAACACAAAAATATTTTTATCTGTCATTTATTATAAAAAAATTAATGCAATGAAGATTTTATAAACAGCAAGAAACAACAGTTTATTTTTTAAAAAAAAGTATGTAAATAGAAAAAATCTCTTTAATGATTTTTACTGGAGAAAATTATTGTAAATTAAATTCATTAATGAATTTAACGTAATTAAAAATACGTAATTTTTCAATCTACACCGTCCTAATTTTACAAATTTTTGACTTAAAATGGTTCATTTATAAACACTAAAAGTTCTCAATTTAAAAATTACAACCAAGTTTCTTTTAGTGAATACAAAAATCAATTTAAATTAAGTCATAAATTGATTTCCATTTCTAATACTTTTTCAATCATATAAATTAAATAGATAATAATTTAACTAACAAATGTATTGAAATTAATTCACAAACATTTGACTAATTTATTAACTAATAAATCGTTAAAAATAACCAATTATAGGTTGATGATGCGACACTTTCGATATGAATGTTCGATATGTCTTGTAATACATAATTTATTACCTTCAAATGTGTCACGTTCTAAAACAAGTTATTTAATAACATATCAATTACAAATATAGAAGATAAAAAATATCAACAAAAAAATATAATATATAATTAGGCAACGAGAATTTTATACACACAAATTGTTATTTTACAATATTTGTTAAGCAACACATTTAAAATCTATTGCAGCTGATTCAATAAATTTGACAGTACCGCAATGAAGAGATATTTGTCGAAATTATGAGGAAAGTTTTTAAGATATGTAAGTTAAAAAAATGTGTTATAATTTTTAAGTACTATTAACTGTCATATATATATATATACATATATATATATATATATATATATATATATATATATATATATATATATAGTGATAATTTCAAAACTTTCTTTAAAAAAAATATTAAATTTAAATAAGTTAAAAATCTGGTACTGATACTGGAAAAAAATCTATATCCACTTATATCCACTATAAAAAATCTAATTTAAACGTGACCTATCAAAGAAATTGTGCAGGTAATAAGACTATTCTATGCAAAAGCATCTAAGTTGAGAGACCAATTAAGAATTTTGAAAAATAATCCATATTTTTTTAAAAAAAATCAAGAAAAATCAACTTCTGAAAAAACATTTTGTTGCTAAAAAGAGATCATTGGGGTTATTCCCATTATTCTTCCTTTTTTTAGTTACTCCGCTGAGCAATAATTTTAAAAATTAATTATTCTTGATTTTTTTCAGAAAAATGAAGATCAATTTTCAAATTTTTTATTTTTTCTCCACTTAATTGGTTTTACATAGAATAATCTTATTATCAACGCAATTTCTTTGACGTGTCACGTTTAAATTAGATTTTTTAAAATAGTCTAATTTTTTTGCACGCCAGTATATTTTATCAATTCTTCAATTCAATTTATTTATGACAGTTTGTATTGAATTGAAAAAAATAAAAAATATTTGTTTTTGAAATGAACGACGATAATGTGTAGTTTATTCGATGTTTGACAGCTCTTATTTAAGATTCATTATTCGCTTACCAAGTATATTTTTTTAATTAAATTATAAATGAATGTTTGAAAGTAATTTTTTTTATTAAATGAAGAATTTTTTTCTCGTTAATGTAACAGTGAAGTAAATACCTTTTACTGATAACGTGTTTATTTTTTTACTAAAATTTATTTTTCTTGATTGATTAAATATTAATCAAAATAATTGATCAACCTTTTAAAGATTCGTTTTTATTATTTTGAAAGATTGAATATATATATATATATATATCAATAAATAAAGATCTATATCTATCTGTATCACCTAAAACATCAAAATCAAAGTATCTACAAGGCTGGTATTTTTCACAAATAATTAATTTAATTTTCGTTCCATGCACAATTTATTTCTATATATTTTTAATTACCACATATCTATTTACGTCTCTTATAATATCTTCAAGATAATAAAAATGTTTACTTTTAAATAATTCAGAGATATTTTGGATATTTAAAAGAGTATATACATACATACATACATATATATATATATATATATATATATATATATATATATATATATATATATAAAGTTGTAATGTGTTAAGTAATTTAAATCAATTTGTAAATTTTTATCTTGTATGCCTAATATGAGATATTTTTTTATGGTATTAAATCATTTCGGAAACTAGTGATATTATTTAAGCTCTATAAATCATATTAAAATATGGAGTACTTTTTCACTTTTGTTATATTTTGTAACAAAGATTTTGATATTTAAATAAAATATGAATTTGTATTAAAATACACGAAATAATTTAATATATTAAGAAATTTTCCAGTAAAATGACTATAAATACTTGAAATTAATTATGGAAATGAGAATAATATTTAAAAAGTTTCAATTTTTTCAAGTGTCGTAAATAAAAGTATACAACTGATTGATAAATGAAATAACAAACCACGACAAAAGAGATTATTTTATTGCCACCGACCTCACTTTGTTACTCATTCTAACAATAAATGTCATATCGTACAATACGCGCACGTTTTGTTAAACTGGATACTAGTAAAATGCTACAGTAAGGAATGACTTTTTTACATTAGACATAACACGCTAATTCACTTTAGAGTCTAAGTAAAATTTAAATTTACACACGGAATTTAGGTGTCATCGACAGTCACAACAATGCACAGGAAATTGTTAACATTACGGTCAAGTATTATGTCCTAATCTAAAATGTTTTGTAACGACCTTTTTGCTGTTAATATTTCGGTATATGGATGTGTGAAAAAATCTATTATCGTTTTCGACGTTAAGAGTTAATGTACGTTTTTATTCAATCTGTCAGAAACTCATAAAAAGTGTGTTAATATAGATATAACGTAGATGTCAACAAAGAAACTGTATGGGAACTATTGAACATATTATTTAACCTAAATTATTTTTATTTAGATGTTGCGTTAATTTTTGAAAACATATTAGAAATACATTTACACAATAAATAAATATATATATATATATATATATATATATATATATATATATATATATATATATATATATATATATAGTATAGCGAAATATTCATTTATGCATATTAGAGTTGAATGTTTAGGTTTTAATCGACAATATATATTTGATAAAAACAAATAATCTTTTCTGTTTCTTTTGAAATCTATTTGTTCTTATTGTAGGAAGTATCACAAATAATTAATATTTTAAAATTAAATGAATAATGTTATTATAAATTTAATGATGTGATATTGAAATCATTTTAAACTCAAGAATATCGTTAATGTGATAAATGGTTTATTTATAAATTTTCAATTTATTATTGTAATTTTTGTAATATTTTTTTCTTTGACTCTAGTTGTTAATACCTTAATAATATTCTTATTAATTCTATGAATTTAAAATACCCCTATTAACTTAGTTTTTTACAATCGCACTAGTCTAACAATAATATTTTAGTCTAATTAGAATGAGCTTAGTGTTGTTATTAAAGCTGTGCTCTCATTTTCAGACTATAATTAAAATTTAAATCAATTTTGACACGACTGCTAGTGAGTTTAAATCCATTTGTTCTAGTTACCAATTATTAATGTATACATTCAAATATGCACAATTTATATATATATATATATATATATATATATATATATATATATATATATATATATATATATATATATATATATATATATATATATATATAACCTAATAAATGTTTGATTATAATACATTTTTAAACAAGAGTAAAGCTTGTATAAAACCATTTTACCTTTTCAATATGTTAACGAATATATTAGTTTTTAATCATTTTTTGTCAAATATTTTAACGAAATTTAGCAAGTAGTTCCATTTTCAAAAAGAAAATCAAATTAGGCACTCGTTTTGCTATAATTCACACGATAACTTCTCGAGAAAAGTATATAACATTAACAAGACATTCTAGAACATAAATTATCACAAGAATAATATATATAAATGTTGGTTTTTAATAATTTGTCCAATATTTTAGTAGCATAAATGAATAACATCAGTGTTTCTCTATTCTGAATTAGTCATATACTAGATTTAACTTTGATTTTTATATTTTTTATGATTAATTTCAAAATATTTCTATTATTTAATTAAACCAAATATAAAATTAGTAAAGCTAGTAATAAATTATCAGAATTACATTGATGTGAGTAATATAAATGAAATCATTTGTAATGAAAATAAGTTTGTATAATTACTATGTACATAATACATATATATATATATATATATATATATATATATATATATATATATGCGTGTGTGTGTATGTGTATAACCTTGAAACATAATTAAGTAAAAAAACACGTTCGTTTAATTTTATGTTCGTAATAATTTAATTTAAAAAACGAATTGGTCATTATGACGTCGATGGCGCCAAAAACAATCTTTCAAATTCTAGTTAAGTAATCACACGACTTAAAGCAACCCAATTTAAGGTAGCATAGGTGTCTGTGTGGAGACAGTGAAAAAAATGTGCTCCCATGACCTAAGGCTGTACAAAAGTCAAATACATTATGAGCCAATTATTGTACCTACTACTATTATGTACCTACAGTAAATTGGGCTTCTTTTTGATGAAACAGGATATTTTTTCTTGTGAATGAGAAATAATTTAGGTAATAAAATGGATGTTGCTTACAATAAACTAGTTCCCAGCATCAAACGAATAAAGAGATTTGCACAATTTTTCCATCAATTTAACATTCTTTCTGTATTCTATTGTACATAACCGGATATCAAGACTTAATAAAGAATTTAAACCTTCATTTATAGCATTTCAATAATTGTACACGGTCAAATTAAACTATTGTCAATTTCTTAAAATTATTCCTAGAAAAATATTTTACTCGTGTTTCTTTTAAGTACATTGGGAATTAAATATTACCTTTTTTACTAATTTTCTGTTTAATTAATTCATTTTTCTCGGAAGATTTATGCGAAAATTTATTTTATGGGGAGATGTAAAATAATATATTTTTTAATCGTAATTTTGAATAAATAATTATTTTTTCTTATGACTAAAATTTGTTTAAATCTTATTGAAACAATGGTTTCATTTTAATTAATTAATTCTTTGCTTGCAATTTTTTTAGTATGAAATAGATTATGATATATTATTGGGCATAGTAAAAAACTAATAAATGTTTAATAATTATAATACACTTTTAAACAAGAGTGAAGCTTGTATAAAACCATTTTCCCGTTTCAATATGTTAATGAAAATATTATTTTTAATCATTTTTTGTCAAATATTTTACCGAAATTTAGCAAGTAGTTCCATTTTCAAAAAGAAAATCATATTAGGCACTCGTTTTATTATAATTCACACGATAACTTTTCGAGAAAAATATATAACATTAACAAGACATTCTAGAACATAAATTATCACAAGAATAATATATATATATATATATATATATATATATATATATATATGTATATATTAATGTGTTTTAATAATACACTTATTATTAATTCAGTTATTATCAGTTGATGATAAGTATGGCAGTATTAGTTATATACTACTCTTTTTATGTATTTTCTTATAAATATAATATTTACTTGACATTTATTAAATGTTACTTATGTTTTCAAGTATGTATTTATATAAAAAAATATGTAAATTAAGTAGATTTAAAAAATTAAATCACATTAATATTATTTAAATTTAAATCAAAAGAATACGTGTTATAACTAATAAAATAATAATTAATGACTGAAATGCCAAAATTTGAATAATTAGTGGAAGAATTTTAAACGAAATGAATTAATTCAATAACATAAAAAGTGAGACTGTTTTTTATAAGAAAATTTAAATATTTACCTGAAAAATAATTCTATATAATAACAGTATATGCAATACACACTTTCACTTTTTTTACAAATGTGTATAATAAAAGTAACGTCACCCTTGAACGCCCCAAAGTTTTCATAGGTACGTGAACATTATGTCTATAACGAATTGTAAATTTATGAAATTGCACTATTAAGGATCAACATTACATATGAGCGTTGAATTAAAACTTCCCCGTCGTTTTTATTACACTGTATATTATTAACTACCGATTTGCCGCTTCGGTGTCACGAAATATTTGATTTTTTGTTTATACGGTACACCTATCCATTTAAAAATATTGTAAATGGAGGCCTTTCAAAACTTTTGACAGATTTGTCACACTGTTGACTCGGTAAGTTCTATCTTCATGCTAGTAAAATTTGTGTGACTAAATCTCTTGACAATTTGATATACAATGTATTATTAAGGGAGGGTTGGTGTTTTGTAGCGATGTATTTGTAAGAGGGATAATATAGTTTATAAAATATAAACGATGCTAATATTAATATTTATATATTTCTGTACATTGAGTTAAAAAATATTATATTAACTAAAATAAAAAAAAAAGTTTTAATTTTGTAATATATATATATATATATATATATATATATATATATATATATATATATCTGTCTATTATTCATATATTCCTATATTTTTTGACCTATTGAGACATTTCTTTTAAAAAAATACTTCCTATGATATTACGAGTAACAAAGAATATCCATTAATCTCGTTATCCAGTCTATTTCATATATGTCGATTTTTCTGTGATCACTCATATTTTTGATATTTTGCGATTGATGTATAAATAAAAGTAAATGTATATTTGTTTGTGTGCAAAAGCTATGAAAGCTTAATTTCAATATGCATACTTTAGAATAGTGGTGTCAAATACGTGGCCCGCAAAACTCTAGAATTCGGCCCGCGACCCAAACTTGAAATTGATTTTATTAAAATAATAAAATGGTATTTAAAAAAAATATAAAATACATTTTTAAAACATTTCAAATTATAGAAATATATTGTAAAGAACACCATTTTATGGTCAATTCTGATTTAGTTCATTTTCCTTCTTGCAAAAACTTTCAAGAATTGTCTGATTTTAGCAAATATACTTTAAATATTCAAGAATTATTATTTGATTTTGAAAACCGATTTGAAGGATTCAAGGCAAATGAAAATGATGTTTTACTATTTAGAAAATCGTTTTCTTTTAACATTGAAGAAGTACAAAGTAATATTCAAATGGCATTGATTGAAATTCAATGCAACACTGTGCTAAAAGAAAAGTATAATGAAATTGGTATTCCAGACTATTATTTGTACCTGCCAGAACATTTTATTGAAATCCATATGTTTGAAGCAAGAATCATGGCAATATTTGATAGTACATACCTAAATGAAGAATTACTTTCCTTTTTAAAGACTAATAAGACTTAACACAGGTCAAGATTGATAAATGAACAATTAACATCTATAGAAATAATATCATTAGCAAAAAAATTACACCCTATTTTGATAAAATATTTTCTGCCGAAAGATGTCAAGTTCCTAGTAAAAAATATTACTTTTTTAATTTCTCTAATTTAAAACATTGCTGTATTATTTGATAATAATACCTAAAATTAATCTTTTTTCTTTAATTTCTATAAATTTATTAAAGAAAAATAAATGTAAAATTTAAACGAGTTATTTTCGAATATAAATAAAATACTTTTTTCGCTCGCTAAATTTTTTTTAGGGTGACTTTTTTTGTCTGCAGCCCGCAGACTCTCTTAAACTGAATTTGGTAGCCTGCGTTCATATATGAGTTTGACACCACTGCGTTACAGTATTAAATTCGAGCATATTTTTTACCTATTCATTTAGGTGTAATTCTTATTTATTTTTTTCTGTAAGAAAGGTACAGGAAAGTAAGTAAAATCTGTGCAGAATCTCACAAAATTTATATTTTTAAATATTTAAAATTGATATATGAGTTCAGAACTGTAGAAAAAATAACATTCAGTACACAAAAATGAATGTAAAATTGTTGTACTAATTAGGTTATTATACATTGCCATACGTCAGGGATAACGCCGAGTTGCCTATCGCTAGTATTAAAAATAAGAGAAAAACATTTATACCAAATAATATCACATGCTTTTTTAGTTTTTTTTTGGTGTTTGATTATGACCACGAATGGTAAAATATTTATATTGATTTGAAATGATCGAAAATTAAGAGTAAATTAAAATTAATATAATGTAAACGTGTCTATAGGTTCCAGTTTTTCTTTTCATTTTAATTTTTAAATATTTTACTAATTCTATAGCCGGACAAAAGTAAAAAAATAATAAATATTTTTATTTAACACCAATTTTATTGTCCTTTTAATTTATTGACGTGTCCTTTTCATTTTCAATTTATTTTCTTATATTAAACATCTATGTTTTGAAAGTGATGAGAATCCTAAATTTAAACTATAAAATACAATAGTTTATTAAGTTTATCAAGTTTCAAAACTGTTTTCAAATTTTTCACATTAATGGATGATTAAATATTGTTATTCGTAATGATTTTTAGCAATACTATTATGAGATCGGATTATTTGAATCATTTTATTCAACACATATGAGAATTAATCTTATATCTCTCACTTTATAGTAAGATATCTTGGTATCAAGTCTCTCAAAACTATTATATTACAGAAGTTAAGATTTTATTGCTTAGGAAAATTGTTTGAAAAATACCTTACTATACATAATCTTACATAAACATTTTTTCATATAAAGTACTTAATTCTTTTCTAGGTGTATTTAAAATATTATAAAAACTGAAACTGATTAGTTGTAAACATCGTTATTTTTGAAGTCAGCATATCTTAATGAAAAATAAATACATTTTCACAAATCTGTGCATCGTTTTTTATAAAGAAAACAATCTCTTCCAACAATAAATGAATTTCATTCTTAAGATCATTTTAGAACAATCGTAATAAAAAAAAAATTTTCTCAATAATGTGAATGTATTCCAAAATGGATTGATTTTGAAATGTTTAAATTATCAGTTTGGCAGGTACTACAAATTATTAATTAGATGAACTGAAAACTTTACAAGTGAATCCAAAGAAGATAAAAATAAATTTTATAATATACATGTGCATATATATATATATATATATATATATATATATATATATATATATATATATATATATACGACATAGGATTCATTTTAAATATTAATAAATAAAGACCGAATAGTGCTTCTTTTATAATTATAAAACTAAAATTGTGTTGAGTTTTTAACAAATAAAAATATTGTAAATCTCAAGTCGGAAACAAAAGTAGCAAAAGTAATGTCCATTATACTGTCAAAGCGGTCATCATTTAAAGCCGAAACTAATTTGCGAGATCATTATCCCTTGTCTAAATCCCTCTGATGCCATTCTGTATTATTCATTGAGTATTGACTTTCAGTGTGCCGCCGCCGGGGTCAAATTCAACACAAGTTGTTAGCGTGTGTCTAGTAAATTTATAAGAGCAAACTGGACATTCGAACGCTGCAGAAAAGTATATGGTTACAAATTAATAATGGCTAGAGGAGGATCATGTCATTTAAAAGATACACATGAATGTCACATAAACATTTTTTTTTACATCTTTATTTAAGATTTTACACAACTTAAATATTCATTACTATGTAGAAGTTTCTTTGGAATTTTCAAGTGTTTACATATTGAATCTTTTTTTATTTTCGAATAATTAAGTTATTATCTTTATATATATATATATATATATATATATATATATATATATATATATATATATAATATTCATTAAAGTATAATAAAAAAATATTACTTTTTTCAAACAAATAAATTAATAATTATACAATTATTCTTTGTCCTCAGAGCGCCAAGTTACCAAAAATTTTGATTTTTCGATAACGTGGCCTTCTGAGGATGATGATGGTGTTCCCATCGAAATGCGCATAAGCGACAGTCAAAAATAAACAATTATAATTTATTGAGTATTTTTGACTGAAAAGTTTTGATGTGGTTGACTGAATGAAAAAATAATGTATTTGTGAAACTGAATTTAGCTATAGTGCCAGAATTTTTTCTCCATAGTTATGGAAATTTGTATCTTCCAAAGCGTGTTTATCGATCAGAACAGATGATAATCGCTTGGAGCCAGGTCCATAGAATACGGTGGGTGCGGAACAACCTCACATTCGAGCTTCATCAGTGTTTGTTTCACGGTTATGGTAACATGGGGCTGAGCATTGTCATGGAGAATAATCACTTTTCGACGATTTGATGCAGTTGATGGTCGTTTTTGCATCAAATTATCATTCAAACGCTCCAATTGTTGTCAATAACGTTCGGCTGTGATTGTTTCCTTCGGTTTCAAAAGTTCATAATACACGTCACCCTCCATATCCCACCAAATAGAGAGCATTGCTTTGTGACCGTGGATGTTTCGCTTTGATGTCGATGTTGATGGCTGGCCAGGATAAACCCATGATTTCTTGCCTTTCAGGTTGTCGAAAGAGATCCATTTTTCATTGCCGGTTACGATACGCCACAAGAAACTCTACTTTTTATGCCTTGCAAGCAAAGAAATCGAGATGTTTAAACGATTAGCAATGGAATTTTCGGTCAATTCATTTGGAGCATATCTCTCTTCTTCTGGATCTTTCTCATGCTTGTAAAGGTAGTGAAATGTCCTCATTACACATCGGAAAGCAATTTATCGTAATCCATTTTAATTCGGTTATAGAAAAGCACTTGTATGAACAAATAATGGCTTCTGATGACTGAATTTTAGTAAGAAATGCTCACACTTCAAAATGACATAAGAGACATCTACACTGTCCACAGCATACGCACCTAAAGCCATCTATATGTCAACAGCGGCTTTCAATGCAATCTTCTCATATATATATATATATGCTTTTAATTTAAATTGGGTCATAATTTCAAGTCTTCTTTAATAAATTACAAGTGGATGTAATTTATTACGAATTGACATTTAAATCATCCTCAAACACATAAATCAATTCGATTGACTAATTAATCTAAAATAAGAGCGTTTGATATTCGTAACGATAATTAATTACGAACTATAGACATGGCGTTATGCCCTCAACAATGGCCTAGTGGCAACACCCTGCCACCCGGATATGACGATGACAAACACTACTGTCACAGACACTCGTTCGTCAAACAATGCTACAAATCTTTCAATTGTCATACCATTGTCACCCTCCGATACTAACTTTAGTCATGATCGAGAATGTTCTGTGTCCAATTCAGTTCGAAACATATATTTTAAACCCCTTCTCTGGGAACATATTGTTTTAAAATGTTCGCTTAGATAGGTTCTATTTTCAGTTGTATATATAATTTGAGAACTTTTGTTATTTTTCATAGTTTTTATATACATTTTTCACGATTTCATTTTTATTAAAATAAATGTAATTAATTTTCTTTTAATTTTTGTTGATTCTATTCAGAACACTTTTAGAATGAAAATGTGTTCACATTTTATTAATAATTTTTCTAAAATTTTATTGAATATTATTTATTCTAACAGTAATCAGAACAATTTAATACTCAGTTTATGTCCGTATCTTCAATTTTGAATTTTTAAATTTAAAATTATAAACACAACGTATAGAAATATGGAAGAAAAAAATAGTTCATTTTATTGTACTTTATTTTAATTGTAGTATAATTTTCTTTTATTTATCCAACAAACACGTTTATTCATTTTCGGGGCAGTTATTGTAAAGTTAATTTTTAGTAAGAGCTAGGGAAAATAAAAAATATATTATATTTAATAAACTTCTTTAAACTACGTTAATATAAAAATATAATTTTACTCTACTTGATAAATGCATGTTAATTTTTTAGTACATTTATTTTAAAAAAATATATATAAAATTATAGTAGTAGAAAGTTGTGATAAAGAAAATTAACCTATTGGTGAATTAAATTGATATTGTTCGACATTTGTTTAGTTAATAATTTGGTATTAATCATAGATAGGTTCCATTGACGTAGATATTATTTTCTTATAAGTTAAATAAATAACAAAAATACAAGTTTAACTAAAAATAACGCAATTTTATAAACGGTATTTATTTTCAATTTTATTATTGTATTTGATTTTTTTTACATGTAAGAAAACAAATATCATAATACAATTTTTGACACTGACTAAACTGACTGGAAAGATTTTTTTGTATTATCTCGCAATTATTTCAGATCGAAAATGTTCAATATTCTTTTAATAACTGTTTCTAAGGTGTAATTCAATAGAGATGCCATTCTTCTCAGAACACTAATATAGGATAATGCCACCTTTATTGAAATAAAAAAAATCATTTGTGAAAGAAATAAACCAATAAAAGTCTGGTCAAACAGTTTAAATTTTTCCAAAAATTATTTTTTTGTGATAAAATAATATGAATTGGATAATAACTTTAATTTCATGTATTATATGTAACGATATCGGTTTATTTTTATAGCTAGTTTAATAAAGTATAAAAAGAATAAAATCCTAAAAAAATATTTTGATATTTTATTATTACTAGAAATTATATATATATATATATATATATATATATATATATATATATATATATATATATATATATATATATATATATATATATATATATATATGTATGTATGTATAATTTGTTAGAGTAGTTGTGTTAAGTGATGTATAGAAGATGGTATATTGTTGTCTACGTATGGCATATTGACGTAGGGTCGCTGACTTTTATTTTTGCACCACAATAGTGCGAACGTATGCACAACCTCATGAGCACCGACGCGTAAAATTGTGGCATTAGATTGGCACTCTTGCAACATATAGTTTGTACAATTTGTCACAGTTACTTGTAGGGATGATAAATATACTCAACTATTTCAATAGTTGATATATATATATATATATATATATATATATATAGAGAGAGAGAGAGAGAGAGAAATAAGGGGATAAATATGTATTAGGATTTTAATGCCGATTAGAAATTTTATAGAGAAAACATTTTATGAAAAATTTCGGTTTAAATTTAAAATAATTTTGTAAAAGATGTTTAATTAATACTGTTAATACCATTATACCATTATATTCTTTTCTGTATACGATGAATCATCTTACACTAATTAATCTTGCTTAAAGTATTAATAAATATATAATGCAATGCCTAATATGACAAACTCTGCACTATATTCGTATTAAAAATTTGAACTCGATTTGCAATAAAATCCTTTATTAGAAAATATGAAAATGTGTTATTCTTCACTTTCATTGATCCAGCGATACGATTAAAACGTGAATCTGAGTTTACATATTTTAAAAATTTTTTAACATCTGATTTCCTTTCATTAATACATAATAAATAGACACACTAAGTGATGAAACTATGTATAATTATTTAAAAAAAATAAATATTATTTATCGAGAAAATAAAATCAGTTGTGCTTTGGTGTCACTGGGTAAAACGATATGCACTTTTAATAAATATTTTTTAAGTTATCTAAACCACTGTATATCTGGAAAGTGTTCCAGGAAAAAAACAATATTTTGTACATATTATATTTATTGTGGTCAATGAAAAAAACGACTGGAAAATATTTGTTTTAATTTTAATTATTATAAATTTACATTCATTTCCAAAATGTGTATCTATATATGCATGTATATCTGACGTTTATCAGATTAACAATAATGCACAGAACAAGAATAGAATTATATAAAAAACAGAAATAAATAGGTGAATATAATAAAAGGATAAATAGGTGAAGATAAATAGAACGAAAAGAATCAATAGATTGAAATCTAAATAGGTTGAAAGTATATAAGAAACCAAGATATTCGATTTGCACCAATATTTATTTAGAGGGAGTCAATAAATATAAAAGCACCAAGAAGAGATCAATGAATAGATGGGATAAGTATACCAGAAAATTCAATGAAATAGTTTTCAAATACTGTTCCACACATTTACAATGAAAATGTGGAAAAGTATTCGGATCAATCAAATTGAAAAAGATTGGAAACGATCTGTATTCATCAGTGGATCGTTAAACTCTGAGTATAATGTTTGTATTTATGTATAGCCATAAACATTCATAGGAACCAACACCTTATACAATCATTGAAAAAAAACGTGCCATATAAACATATGACACATAGGCGAGTACACACACGATACATATGTTTATGTCTAATTACAATAATAGATTTTATGTGTAACGTATCCCTGTGTGAGAAACATCCCACTTCGGATACCCACAAACATGTAGTACACAAATAAATACAAAAACGATGACATGGATGACTCTCGAGAATTTATTTGCAGAACGACTGAAATGAATTGCAGTACAAATATACAATTGTAGTAAACCCCAGCAATTTTTACTACGATCATATGTTTTGCGATGGGCGTACCCGCTCAGCCTTCTAGATATCTTTCGTTACATATTTTCTTCTTTTTATTCTGTATTCGTTTACGAAATCGGGATGACTTTTATAGAATTCTGTGTTGGAAATTATTATCATTACAGCAGTATTAAAATTATATATATATATATATATATATATATATATATACATTTAATATAAAAAAGTCAATGATATAATATTACAAAATAATATTATTTTGTATTTTATTATATTTAGAAATGTAATTTTTTTAGATAATGATAGGTTTTTACTATGATAATTAAAAAAAATACTAGAATTTTTAAATACTAGAATACTAAAATTTTTATTAAACATTTATATTTTACATGTATTTATCAATTACATTTTCTATCAAAAAATCAAAATAAAATTCAACATATATATAATATTCTATTGTATAATTAATAACATTAAGCATGAATTAATTTTTTAAACAATTTAATTTGAAATTATTTGATATAACAGAAATTACTTTTAATGTTAATTTATAATATGAGGTGATAAAATTTCAATTAAGCATTTTTTTGGAAATATTTGGATTATCAAATGTTTTTTGTAATGAATTTTATTTATTTAAAAATAGATTAATTTTCCAATTAAACTTATTATTATTATCAAGAAATTTAAATCTTCAAATTTATAAGAAAATATATTTAAAATTAAATATTATTTTTAAAGAAAGAGGTTTTTAAAAACTTATTTTTTTAGTTAGTTGAATAAAGGTATCTATGCACAGGATATAAAATAATGATGTCTATACATTTTGATACTATCTTTGTTTTCTTGTGACATTTTATTATTTTTAAGTAAACGCAAATGAAAAATATTATTATGATAATTTAGATTGTTTAAATACCGTTATTTGATTATTAAATTTCTTCGGCACTAATGATTTTAATTGCCGACGTACCTTAAAACTCAAATAAGCAACCAACCATTATAAAATTTACAAAAGTTTGAACTGAAACTATAACATTTGAACCGACAAGCGATGTTTCATTTTTTTTATATTATTTTTAAATATTTTACAACCAAAAATTACTATAAAATTGAAAAAGTATGGAATATAATATTTCTAACTTTTCATATTTTTAATTTGCTTTATGTACGAGTATACATTCGTTTTAATTTCATTGACTTTTTGTGCCATATTAAAATAATAGTAACAGAAAGTATTTTAACGACATTCATTTGACTTATTTATTCTTAATTTTTGATGAGTATTTGCGACAATGAGAGTGTTGATTAATTTTATTACGTTAAAATATAATATTTAATTAAAAAATAAACTATTAGTTCATAATAATTTATTGTGAAAAATCAGACCCTTTATTTTTATTATTATTATTGTATAAAGTGATTCAATTTAGGCTTCCCCATGGAAATATTAAAATGGGTGCAGGAGTTAAGAAAAATCATGTTACTTTTTATTTAGTATTTTAGTTCAATTCAATACTAAAATATAATTGAACAAAAATACTAATTTTTTAGGTTAACATTTTAATTTTTACGTTTTATTTAATATTTTTGTGGGTAAGCCTAAGTTGAACCACCCTATATAATATATATATATATATATATATATATATATATATATATATATATATATATATATATATATTGTGCATATTATAATTTGTAATATAATGTAATTGTAGTTCGTTTGCCCAACCTTGAATGTAAGGTGTCTTGTAAGTCTAATTTTTAAGATGTCTTGTGGGATTGCTTATTATGGTTACTTAAATAAGATTTTTAAAATCGTACATAAGTGTATGAAACATTTAGAAAAAATAAATGTAGATGAATAAGTACAATTGAGACGTAGTTAGCTAAGACACGTAGCGTATTGGTTAATTGAGCAAATATTAAATGTAAGATATGTTGGAGTCTATTAAATAGGAATTCTTTTGAATATTAATTATGCTAAATCTTCAAATATTTGAAAAATAAATTTAGTTTCAGATTGTAATACATAAAATGTTTGATAATTGAAAACAGATACTAAACAAATAATGGCAATGTGAATTTATTATAAAAAATCAAACTGCATTCGTTCCGACACTGTACTAAACTAAAAAAACTAAAAAAAGACGAGTGGAAAATTGTATTCACTTTGTTTCTGCATTAGAGTAGATATGTGAACATGGTTATATAAAACTACTTAATGCAGAAAATATAACATACAACTTTTTTTTTATTTACAATGGTTTTACAACATGAGAAACATTTGCAAAAACACTGGTGAACATCACGTATACATATATACGATCATTCAACTTCGTTATGAATGGGAGACCTATCCAGAGCATTATACTGGTTAATGTTAATAGTTGCTAATGGTCCATTTCGCTATGAAATATGGTTGAAATGTGTCACGGCCTGAGGGAGACGCACAATGGACGGATGCTAATACAAACGATCTATTGGTCTATTATGTTGCCCGCTCTCGGCATCAGCTATATCCCACAGGACGTAAAATACATGTCTCTAGTTGTACATATGATCTTTTAATACACGTTACATACATACATACATACACACACGCATATATATATATATATATATATATATATATATATATATATATATATATCTGTGTATATATGTATATATCTTTAAAATATTGTGAAAGAATCTATATTATTTACATGCAATTATTTCTATTTATTTTTTGTATATTGTCTCATATAGGTAAATTTTAAACAAACCATTTATCATATCCTTGTTTTTGGAATATATATATATATATATATATATATACAAAAATCATAATATTAAAAATAAAGTAATTAAAATAAATTAAAATTTAAAAATGGGAGAAATATTTGCTATACTGATTTCTAAAGTAACATGTTATTAATGTACTGTACTAAGTTAACAAATAAAACATTTTTAACAGTTTAGTATTAATGGAATATTTTAATACTAATGGATGAATCTATTAAATAACTTTTGTATGTAATATTTTTGTTATTTGATGACGATAGTAATATTAGACATAATCGGTTATAAAATATTTAATTTATTATTTTTCCCAACTCATATATTAAAGATTTGTTTGAAATGTTATTATTTTACTTTATGTACGATATATTTATATATATATATATATATAATTTGAATTATTATTTTATAACATATCACACATTAAATGAAAAGTTTCTTACCGTTGAAGTATCGAAGAAATTAAATATAAATTTAACATCAATTTTTGTTTCAAAATACTTATTTTAATTTTTACACAATCGATTTTTCTTTTTTATATAATCATTTTAAGTACAATAAACTGTATATTTATAGTCTTAATAGTAAAATATTCATAAACTATAGTTAAACCTAATAATAAAGAGTGTGGATGTAATGGTTACAGTAAGAAAATTTTCATATTAATCTTAATTATTACATATTTCTATACAAATATTCACTGAAAGAAAATGGAGTACTTCGTAAGAACTCTATGTTTTTCTTAATTGGAGAAAATCATATTTTTTGAAAAAGTAAAATATAACTGTTCCTAGTATCCCAAAATTCAAAATTTGTCGTTTACATAGCTAGAGTTTTTACAATTTTACAAACAATGAACATGTATATAATCAAAAAGATTTATAAAATGTGTGTTGTAATCAACCTATTCAATTTTAGAAAATAAGGACAGAACGAAAATGTATCTGTTTTGGATGATATAAATTTATTGATTCTCGTATGGGATGATATTTGACCTATATCCCAATTAAGTATGTATTTATGACTTATTTAAATTTTATATTCATCTATTACTTAATATCTGTGTTCATTTCTATCATAAGTTATGATCATATTATTGGGATTTATATAAAAATGATAATGTATCTAGGCGGATAGACTAATCTTTTATTCATACGAGTAACAGTTATAATAAGGAAATATAGTCAGTCCCATAGTGTTCGATTTAACCGAGTTCGCTTTAATCGAGTTATTGGATATATACACTTTTATGTTTTAAATAATATTTTTCCAAAAAATTAAATTATTTTTGCGTCAAAGTTTCTTTTTGTAGTTATTTTTTATTACATACGTGTATATTTCTATTTTCACTATATTTTATATAGGCATGCGTTTTTATTAGTTTAGCAAACTACAAATTCAAGATAGGTATTTTATAAATTTTGAATTTGAATATACTAGGAATAGACATCTTTTATTTATTGAAAAAAAGATTTATATCAATGAAAAAATCATAGTTTTTAGGAGAGATTCAATTTATTTGTAGTGAATATCTGTTCGAAATGTGTAAAAACCCAAAATCAATTTTGAACATTTGCTTGCTGCTGTCATTGTATCCATGCTCTTTATAAATGAATGTCACTATAATTTATGAATATTTTAGTTTATATCATAATATTTATTTTACTAATTTCATGACACGAATTTTTTTATGGTTTTAAATTTTAAAGTTCTTACATATTATTTAATTTATTATTTTAATAACGTCACAATGTAAGTTATTTTCTAGGCTTGTTCAAAGAGAAATAGGCTAGTAGTTAAGATAAACTTCAAATAGTTCTTTATTTGAGAACGTCAAAAATCGTTTTTAAGAAGAACATTACATGTTTATAAATAAACAAGTAAATAAGATTAATTTAAAGACTATTGAAAAAGCAGCTTATATAGTTTGGAGTACTTAAAGAAGAATATGCATTAAGCCCTCTTTTCCTTAAGATTATATACATTGGGGTTTAACTCATATATATATATATATATATATATATATATATATATATGTATCTATACATATATGTGTAAATATATATATATATATATATATATATATATATTCATGCATACATGTGTAGATATAGAGTAAAAAGTCTTGGAAATAATTAAAATGTATTAAACACGATTTTAAATTCATACCCCAAACTGTTTACACAAACATATCACTGGTTTTCAACACTCGTTCTCAAATTATCTCTATATAATAATATTCATAATTACCGCTAACAACAACAAAAAAAAACACACAAACTTCACACTAGTACCAACACTGCAGCTGCAATATAACCGACTCGTTAACTATCCATTGGTCATTCTGAACGTACAACTGCAGCAGATATGTGTACACACAATTGAAATTCAACACCATCCTCAACGATTGTACATATATAGAACTTTGTTTCTTCGGACACCTGATGATAAACTAAATTATAGCCTTTTCGTACGTTTTATGAAACTAGTATCATTTCGACATGCTCTTGGATTGTAATCAAATTGACGAGGTTAAAGAATGCAGTCTTTATGTTATTTATATGTGTGTAAGTGTATATATATATATATATATATATATATATATATATATATATATATATATATATATATATTATAAAAAAAACATACAGCTTGGACACTAATTGCATATTTAGAGTCCTGGAGTACAAGAAATGCCATATTATTAAATTTTTATATTTATTGTACTTTTGTTAAGGATACACATACACAATCATATATATATATATATATATATATATATATATATGTGTGTGTGTGTGTGTATGTGCGTGTTTGTGTGTAATGAGTGAAAATAAATAAGATTAACCTAATCACATTTTTCATTTAATTTTGATTAATTATCTATATTTTCTACTTAATCGTAAGAAAATTATAAAATCAAATATTATTATTAAATATATGTATTTTGATTGAAATTAGTTTATTTGTTCTATTTTATCCGTAAAGTACGTGAATTGAAACTAAATGAAACAAATATTTAAGAAATGAGGTAATTACCGTTAAATAATAAACTGATTTTTAAAATAAAACTAATCATTTCACTTAGATATTTATAGTTGATTATTTATTCATATTAAAAACTACTTTTTAATTATATTTAATATTAACTATCTATCTATCTATCTATCTATATATACATATATATATATATATATATATATATATATATATATATATATATATAAATACAAATGTTTAGATTTGTAAACAATAAATTAAGTAAATATTCTGCTTTGTACGAAATCTTATTCGTTTATTGCAAAAAATGTTACCGAATACGTTGTAAAGACATGACCGCTAACTGTGATTTTTTTTTGAGACGATGTAATATTTTTCATTTATTATTTACATTTTATATACCGTACTATAGAGCACACAATGAAGTAAGCTGTCTGAAAGAAGAATTTATTGTAAGAAATACCTTATTTATTATCTGGTAGTCAAGTCATTCATGTCCATAATTTACGTGTAAATATATTGACTGCGTTTATGTCATAGGTGTATGTACAACAATATTAATAACAATACAATGTTTACATTGTTAACATTTATCATCTTATATTTGTAGTTATATGCGATTTTCTATACAAAAGGTTCTTTTAAATATCGTCTCAATATTTAAAACTATTCTAACTTGGAAATGTGCAGATAATGTGAACATATATATATATATATATATATATATATATATATATATATATATATATATATATATATATATAGGTGTGTATGTATGTATGCAATCACTTTAAATGCTTTCATGAATAATAATATCGCAAAATTGAATAGAATAAAGTTTCTTGAAAAGATTATATAGAGTTACGAGCGAATATGCCATATTTTAAAATAATTATTCAAGTAAAAATATAAAAAAGAAACTCTTACAAGTGTTAAATTGGGATCACATAGCAATATAAAGTTTCAATTTTATTTCTAAATATAAAAACGTGAACAAGAGAAGAACGGGATATAACAATATTAAACTTGAGTTCCCAAACTTATGACCATGGAAATATAAATTATATCTTTTACAGAATGACAAATAAATTGGATGTTTTTTTTGTAGTTTGTGTAAAAAAATTAGATTGCGGTATATGTTAGGTTGGTCGAAAAATAATTGCGGTTTATGACCTTCAAATTCATATACGTTTTTGTTCATTTGATTTTTATAGCTATCTTAAGTGATTTAGAACTGTTGGATGACTAACGCTTAACTTTTGTGCCAGGTTTCGAATTGTTGTGCGTGGTTGTGATTCAACTAACGCATTTAGTTGGTCGTTATAAACTGAATAAGGACGCTCGTGACCTTCTTCATTTTCAAGGATCTCGTCCCCAGTACGAACTTTTTTTAACCAACATTGCACCGTACGTTCCTTAACAGTACCCACACCAAAAGTATCGTTTAGCTTACGAGTAGTTCTTTTCCATCTTTAATTCAATAGTCCAATTCAAAGCAAAATTAAGAATAAATCAACGTCAACGTTACCAAAATACAGACCGAATAATGCACTTTAAAATGATAGTAACATGAACACGATGAAATGACACATTTAAAAAACATTAGGTTAGAATTCAGAAAACAAAAACCTTATTTTTTTTCTACCAACCTAATATATATATATATATATATATATATATATATATATATATATATATATATATATATATATATATATATATATATATATGTATATAACATTTAAAATAAGGTAATTTTGATGGGGGTTCATACTACATATACTTCAGTATTAAAATAAACTAAAAAAAAATTAAAATATGTACCTAAATTGACTTATATGCTAGAAGTATTAAGGTTACATTAATTCAAATTCGGCATGAACCTAACAATAAAAGAAACGAAATTAACATTCTCGAATATGAAAAAAAATGACAAAGAAGTAATAATAAAGTACAAATACATAATATGTAGTTATTCGTATAAATTTTAACATAATATTTATTATTGTATGAAAATGTACTCCATAGAAACATTCCTACAATGAGCAATTATCAGTTCCATAAATCTGTAATTTACATTCGGCGCTGTATTTTGCTATGAATGTGCTATTGTGAAACACACAAGAATGAGATTTGTTTTGTAAACTATTCCCATAACAACCTACACGAACAATATAGGTATATGTACTTCGTGAACTGTTTATTCAATTCCGGTTTACTTGAAAATATACACTGGTATATAAAGTGCTTCCTCTATTGTAAAATTGTCCTTGTCGTCTTTCATCAATACCATCGGTAAATATTTACTCTGAAAATTATTTAGCAATGATCTAATATTTATGATCTTGTAAACATTAATATATATATATATATATATATATATATATATATATATATATATGTATGTACATATATATATATCTAATTATTCAGAGTTTAAAAAGCATATTGAGATCTTAAGATATATAAAATTAATTATTAAACATATACTCGTAGATATGTTCCATATGCTTAATATAAAATTTAAGTGATGAATTAAATTGATTACTAGTAAACTAATGTCTTAAAAAATAATAAAAAGAATTTATAATTCACTTTATAATTTATAATTAATATCACTTTTATATCAATAATATATTTAATTAAAAGTAATTCATTTTAAATAGATTTTATACTATTAAATGGAACTATACACTTTTTATACATTTAGGAAACACAAATATATTTTAATATTAATAATTTTTCATTTATATATATATTTAGTATATTAGTATATTCTATATTAGTATATTATATATATATATATATATAATATACTAAAATAAAAAAAGATAACTTTATAAAATTGAACTGTCTTTACATGTAACTAATTCTCTTATGTTTAAGTATAAAAATTAGTGATATATAAAGAATAAATTAGTGTTGTATAAGTACTTGTATATATATGAATTATTGAAATTAAGAAAATTTAACTTAAAAAAAGCTAATTCTCAAATTTAGGGCTCGGGCTGGGGACGATGATATTGCCATTGAAATACGCATAAGAAACAATAAAATCAATAATTATTAATTCCACATTTTTGATCAGAAATATTTTTTTTTTGTAAAATGAGAATATAATTTATGTGTTTTTGTTAATTTTCTTATCGGGTGCTAATGACCTTAGTTGTTGAAGCACCCTAAGACCCCAACAAGTAACTAATTAATTTTAGTCATAGTGACAGAACTGTAGTGTATTTACATAATTTTTTGCATATTTAGTTAATCTTATAATTGTTTAATAATTATTTTTTCATCAAATATTAGAATTTTTCATATTATAGAAATTTCTTAATAATAAATTTATTTATAGTCACTGCAAATATAAAATTTGTTGTTTTTTAATATAATTAATAACAGCATATTATATATATATATATATATATATATATATATGTGCTTTAATAAATATTCAACTGGAATGTAAAATAAAATTATTTGTTTTAGAAAATCTACTTCATGAATATTTCTATTTAATATCGAACGCTATTGAAGTTTATTGAATGTTTAATACGAATTTATTATATCTGTACAAGTTCTGGTTGTTTTAGTTTTCCTAATAGTTGATTTTGTATATATATATATATATATATATATATATATATATATATATATATATATATATATATATATATATATATATATATGAAATATTAACGTAAATCTGACTTAAATGGTGTCATTTTTGATAAAAAATGATTTTAAATTATAAAAAGTTTTAAAATCAAATATTACTTTTAAATATATATATTTCGTTTGAAATTATTTTATTTGCTCTATCTTATCCGCGAATTTCGTAGATTGGAACTAAATTAAACAAATGTGTAATTTAGTTTCAACCAAGATTGATTTTTTCTAATGGAATAATTTCAATTCTCTATTAATTTTTACAAAAAAGCAAATCAAGTATAAAAGTAAAATAATAGCGTTGAAAGATACTTAAAATATAAATATTATAGGTTTATATATATTACAGTTTTTTATTTACTGAAAAATATATTTTGTTTTTAAAAAGTTACCATAAATATATTATTAGTTCAAATCCAAGCTATATATTTGTTTAGTATTTTATTTTAAAATAAGATTCCAGTTAAAGATTTTTGACTAAATATTAATTTCCTATTTTATCTCCAATATAAATTAGTTTATTATATATATATATATATGTACATATTGTTTTATATTTTTCAGTATCTAATTTTATAAGATGAAAGTTTAATCTTCGTGTTTTTTAACTAGTTGCAGATGTTTATTAATCCTTTTTATTTGACAAGAAGTACATAATCTGATTGGTTCCTAAAGGATTTTTTAGTAAATTTATTTTTTTTTATAAATAGGAGTAATGTTTGTTCAGAATAGCATTTTCATGTTTGAAAAATAATTTTTAATAGAACCATTAATGTATGAAACACAATTAATTAAATAACGATTACAATGCATCAAATATTTTCTACTTATGAATAAACTTCTCTTCATTTCATTTTGTTTGTTTTTAACGAGTGACCTGAATCTATAAATCATAAACATACACACATATACTTATATACATACACGTACCTCTATGTGTAGATATAATGATCTGATTCGGTATAATTTCAAAGTTCTATATATGACAACGATAACAATTTTTCATTCTTTATTCGTGTGACGTAACAAAAGCAATATCACACCTGGAATACACGAACTACATCTATAAAGTATATAGAATGACACGCGGGCGTTCTGTGTGATGATATGTGGATTTCAGTGTGACCTCCTCTTTTTTTACACTGACAATGGAGGTGCGGACAAAATATACGGGATATATTTTTGTGTATCGCTGTGGTTCAGAAGGCGTTAATTCTGCTCTATATGTTCTGTTACTATATTGTCGTATTATAATGTAGAATTTAAGGATTAACCGATTATTTATTACAGATGAACATTTATTGTTAACGATGTTTCCTATTATAAATGTACTATCTTTTATTTGTGTTATGGTTTTATTCTGTGTTCAGTTAATTTACCTGTATATAAAGATAACTATCAAAGAAGTTTAATTTTGTTAGATGTAATTTATAGTGAGAACGATTCTCAAATATATATTTGAAAGTGTAATTTGACTTAACGAATATTTCAAGATATACATATATATATATATATATATATATATATATATATATATATATATATATATATATATAATTTACTTATTCTTTATGAGACTAGCAGTTAATCTTGCTATGCTTAAAAATTATATATACTTATAAAATACAATTATATACTAAGATACCATAATTTAATACTAATACATTATCATCAAAAAATAATAAAATATTAAAAATGAAACTATCTTAATAAAATAAACTGAAAATGAATCTAAAAGAGTTATGTTACTCTAACAATGACATGACTGACATTTTTAATTGTGGGGAGATTTATTCATATTTTCTTAAAAGATTTTTTGATGAGTGTATCAATGCCACTAATGGCATATTTATTAATTTTTTAGTAAATTACTGATTTTTTTGGTATGTATTTATGTCTCTTTTATTTCAGTCCGCTATAATTTCTTATTAAATGTTTTTTCATTAATATTACACTCATAGGTTACATATTCTATCCCTTTATACATTTTTTTGTACAATCAATATTTGCATTCCTAATTTAGACTTAAATATAGTTTTCTCTGTCATTTGATTTTTACATAAAAATCATTATATTGACATTTTTCATAATTTCAAAGTAACATTAGTAATGAATTTGATGTACCTACACGTATCATCTTTTTGAAAGTACTATTTTCTAACATATTCTGAATCAGTGTTTCCAATTTTCTTTTCTTTTTCCTTTTCTATTTTAATTACTCATCTTTTTAGTTATTTGATATTATATATATATATATATACTATATGTACTATGATTGAAGATTTTCAATAATATACAAATTAAAAAAAATCTTTTTATTGCTAAATTAAAATTTAATTGAAACAAAAATGTATCTCAAGTGCAAATAATAAGTGACTTGTAAGTATGTGAGATGAGTTTAAAAAGATGTGTTGTGGTAATTAAAATTTTCTGATTTGAAACTATTTTCTAATTAAATATATATATATATATATATATATATATATATATATATATATATATATACAATATATTGATGTTTTGTAAATTGTTTCCCTTTTTAAAATAAATTAGTTAAGATAATATTGAACATATTAAACTTGTTTCTCTGTTTCTAATAATTTATGTACTTGAAATATTATTTCAAGTACTATGAAATGGAAAATTATTTTCAATTTATATACACCATATACTTTGTTATGTATATGCTGTATACTTTTTTAATTTTTTAGCCTTTTTTATTCAAAAATTTTAATTATGTTTAATATTCACATTTTTATTTAATAAAAATAGAATAAACATTTTTTTTAACAAATATTAAACTATTTATAGACTAAATAAAATAGCATTTTGGAATTCTTCATAACTTTTAAAAATTGTATATCTTTTTAAATAAATGAGATCATTTAGTTATAGAGCAATTTTTATTTTAGATTAGGAATATATATCTTTTTAATTTAAATATAACGAAAGAACGCACGCGAATGGAAAAACAATAAAAATTCTCTTTTAAAGTTTATCTTATATTGTGAAACATTTTTGATATTTAAAAATAGAATAGTCACACATGCACACACACACAAACATACACACATATATATATATATATATATATATATATATATATATATATATATATATATATATATATTAAAAGCTTGTTGTCAGTTAACGTAAATGGAAATTATTTATTCATTTATTATCAAATTGTATGTCTTAATACTGTTTAAAGAATTTAAAATAGGTTTATTTGCATGATCACAAAATGAAATCTAAGACAAGTTCATTTTGAATTATGTATGATTAGAAAATTATTTAATGAATAAGTATACTAATTTAAACTGAATTTAAATCACTGAAAAGTTTATTTGAATTTTTTAATAAAATATTTGTTGTATTGGGGCGTTGACAGTAATATAATAAATGATTAAAATGTTATATCGAATTTGAATACAAAGACAAATTATTAATAAGTTGTACTTATTGAAATGCAAATTAAACATTTTATTTTTTATTTTAATGTTAATTCTAGATCAACTGTTTACAATAATTGATCTAAAATTAACATTAGGTCACAGATGCGTTTAATTAATTATATCTACGGAATTGAATTCATTCATATATAGTTTTTGGAATTATAGAGTTATTGGGACTTTTTTTGTTAATTATAGATATTATAATAGAGTATATACATTAATAGAATTAATTTCTCACAATATGTAAATTATAAAAGATTTTGAGATGGAGAGATCGTCGTTAAACAAAATATAAGGGTGGTTTTACACGAATGTTTGTGGCGCGTTAAAGGCTCTTGTTCTCAGTTCCAAACATTTGGGAACTACCAATCCATCATACGTTCCTTAACAGTACTCACACCAAAAGCACTGTTTAGTTTACGAGAAATTTCTGCACCTTTACTACCTGTCTTGAACTTATACAAAAAATGGCTCTTATTTACTTCTTTTCCATCTTTAATTCAATACGTCAATTTGAAGCGAAATTAATATTAAAACCAAAGTCGATGTTACCAAAATACAGACCGAAAAATGCACTTTAAAATGATATTAACATGGATACGATGAAATGACACTTGCATTGAAAGAAATTAAGATTAGAATTCAAAAAAACAAAACCAAATTATTTTCCTACCAAATTAATATCTTAATAAATAGCTTATGCCCTGATTAACTATATGTGACATCAGTAAGGAAATAATTAGATAGAAAGGATAAAAATAATAAAAAACTGCGCACCAATTTAATAATGCAAAATTTTACATAACAGTTAAGTAAGATTATATACAATATTTTTTTTATGAATTATTATACTTTAGGTAAATAATTTTATAGTTTAGCAAATCATACAAATTTTGGAATCATTTGATATTGTTATGAAAAAATTCCATTTAAATAACAATAATTTTAACTGAAATGTCAAAAAATATTGTCCTGTAAACGCTAATAAATACTACTAATATTATGTATAGTGAACAATTTTTCTTGAGAAGTTTAACTGTCACACATTAAATATTTGTTAAGGAAACTAACATGAGGTTACTATCATCAATCATTCTTGTAAAAGAAAACGTAAAATAGATTACAGTTGCAATATTGATCACTTGCAGGGTGGTATATAGCAAAGGCATTCAGCACTGCCTTTAGAATCATTTACTACACAAAGCTATTGCACATTAAGGAATGTATTCTACTAATAATGTTTACTTAGTGAAGCAACCTAACTGGAACAAATTTCTTTAAATAGAACTATATATATATATATATATATATATATATATATATATATATATATATACATAGACACATACATACATTTAAAACGTATACTTATCCGTTTGATGAAACTTCAGTCAACTTGAGAATATGCTCCGCAATTAACCTTTCTTAAACTTTTATTAAATTTTATGGATAAGTATATTTTCATATACGATATTATAAAAAAATATATTTAACCATACAAAAATAATTTTCAAATCATAGTAATATAAACTAATAAAGATATTTTTTTAAAATAAATCGATCTTGTATAAGGGTTGTCATGTGTATTATATGATATAAATATAAGCATTAATGAAATTAAGCACATATATATATATATATATATATATATATATATATATATATATATATATATATACAGCGGATATTATATTAGTTTGGTTATCGAAAACATTCATTATTTGAAATTCCGCAGTTATTAGGTAACGTTAAAGTGATCATTGCGAAAATACAAAAAATGAAACAGAGTTATATAAAAAATAATAGACAAACTAAGTTCACATATATACTTCACTGCTAAATATAATCTTTTTTATATTTTTGATGAAATATGTGGAAATAATTGGAGAAGCTTTGGATGAAATCTTTCATTTGATTTATAAATCAAGTTCAGGAAAAGTTAAATCCTGATGCTATACATAACTATAAAGAATGTGAAATTAACACTAAATGGAACTACAGTTATTGCTTTTACTTGAAATGAACTCGATGGTTGATCATTTGAAGTTTAAGAGCACGATGACAACTAAGATCATTAGCGCCTGATCAACTATATATATATATATATATATATATATATATATATATATATATATATATATGTATATATATATATATATATATATATATATATATATATTATTAAAAATGAAAGAAGTTTTTCTTTCTTATATTCGGTTCGTAGGAAAATAAATCGGTTTTTGTTTTATGGTATTCTAACCTTAATTTTTTCTTGTATTTTGGTAATAGAGACATGTTTTATTATTAATTTTGGTTCGCATTGAGGTACTGAATTAAAGATGGAAAAGAAGCAAACAAGAGATTTTTTTGTATGAGTTCAAAACGGGTGGTAAAACAGCAGAAACTGCTCGTAAATTAAACGATGCTTTTGATATGGGTATTGTTAAGGAACGTAATGGTGGTTCAAAAAATTTCATGCTGAAGACGAGAGATTTGAAGAAGAAGGAAATCGCGGGTGTCGTTTTTCAGTTCATAACGATTAATTGAAAGCGTTAATTGAATTAGAATTAAGCACAATTCGAGTGCTTATACAAAAGATAGGCGTTATTCATCCAACAGTTCTGGATCACTTAAAACAGCTAGGAAAATCAAATGTTTATGAACGGAGGTCATAAATCGTAATTATTCTTCTACCAATCTAATAAAGAACAGAAAAATGTTAAATTGGTCTTTCAAAACTAGATTAAGTCCTTTAGAAAGTTTAAATAATTTCAATTACAAATGAACAGTTAACTTTAATTAGGTAATCTTTAATTCTAACAATAACGTTTAAGTTTCTGAAATTTATAATTAAATATACAATTATTAAGCAAAATATTACTTATGACAGAAAGATATTTTAAAAAATAAATGGTTGAAAAAAATAATTTTATATATCACTTTTAGTACTTCATATTTATTTCAACTGATTAAAATTTAAAGAAAAAAATTGTTTTTAAATGTATAATATTTTAAACCGAATATTTATAAACTAAAAATATATTACATATATATATATATATATATATATATATATATATATATATATATATTATTTTAAAACGTTGTAAGAAAAATCTTTTTATCATTAGTGAATCAAGAAAGACTCATTTCCAAATGGATCAAAACATTTGTTATAAATTTGAGTTATATTCTCTAAACACACTTAGTAAGTATATGTACATACATACATACGCACACACACACACATATATATATATATATATATAATTGTATTTACATGCGGTAATATGTGTAAAAATATATAACTGCAAAATCGTTACTAATTTCTTAATTTCGTTTCACGCTGACCATCTGTAAGCAAAATCAATTTCACTAACATCTTATTTTATAGAATTTTTGCGAAATTGTACGAAAATTAAATAATTGATCATTTATTAAACAAATACCAACTGTTAAATGTGTACCTAACAACGTTTACAACAAGTAGTTGTCGAATAATAATTGTGGTCAACTATATGTCATATGTCTAGTGTCTGCGGTTTCTTATCCCGTCACAGTAGTGTTTTTGTTGTACAAACGTATTTATTATTACGAACATGTGTATTCTCGTTCGTCTCGACCAGACAGTTTTGTTCGTTTTATTCTATTGTTCGTTCCTCGTGTTATTGTGTTATAGCGTGTATGAAAATTATATTGGATAATACAGAAAAGGATCCAAGTGAAAGTTCTCATTCTTTCAGGATATTTTATTGTTAGTTTTCATGATACACAGTCGTTAAATATTAAACAGATGCTGGTTGGATTAAAAAAAAGTAGCTTGAATTTTTAGTATAGTTAATACCGAAAAGAACGTTAATTTTTTATTTCTAAAATGAAATACGTACATTAAAAATAAAATATCCATTTTTCATTTTAAAATCATGTTCACAAGTAAGTATATAAAAATATGTACATAAAAGATGAATTTAATTTTAATACTATGTTAAAATAGTCCTGTTTGATTCTTATACATATAAATATTAAAATAATATATTTAAAAAAAAATTATAATACGAAATATTTATAAGGTTTGTTATTTTCATTAACTATGCAATCGATTTATATATATATATGTATACATATTTAATTTATACAAAAAAAAACATATTCCTGTATTTAAAAATAAATAAAAACCTTTAAACTATGTACATTGAATTCAAGTTCAATAGAAATTAATTAAAAAGATTCTGAATATTTATGTATAACTATAAATCAACGATTGATCGATAATCATGAAATTTTCCTTTATTTACCAAAAAACTAATTAAATTATTAGATAAACAATTCTTTGTCATTTAATAAAATAAAATTTACAGAAAATCGTTGTTAATCTTTGGAGGTTATTTAAATAAGGATACAATTTTAAAGTTAGAAAAAGAATATATTAGTAAATAAAATAGTTCCGATAATTCGAATGTCAATATCTGTTAATCTGATATAGTCGTAGGATATCATATGTTAAAAAAAAAAATTACTTAATTTTTTTTAGGGGTGGGCAACTTCTTTGATAATAAGAGCCCACACATATTATAGTTGTTAGACATTTTTCAATGTTCAAAAGTCACAGAAAATATTATTTTAAAATTGTATTTATTAGGTTGCTAGAAAAATAATTACGGTTTATAGTCTTCAAATTCATATACAAAGTCACAATTATTTTCCGACCGACCTAATATAAATAATAAAAAATACAACTATATAGTAGTTCTACTCATCAAAACAGACTATATTTAATCTCTACTCGTTGAAGACTGATTTAGTCTTCAGTTTCGTATTTAAAGTTGCCGAGATCGTGTCAAAAGTTGCATTTTTAAAGATATTTTTCACAAAATTTACACAGTAACCCGTCCCTAATTTAGTTTTATTGCATTCAGCAAGTCATAATTAAAAAACTTGTTTAGTTTTATATCTTTCTCAAGGATTATCCATAACCGTAGAGCCACAAAGAGCAGTTTGGACACATAATGCATACGGGTGTTTGAAAAGATAATGTGAATTACCTGTTTATATATAAAATATTCTAATATTGGTACATACTATAATACTTTAGATTATTAATATAAAATTTTAGTGAAAATAGCAATGAAACCCAATATTGTCTCGGGAGCCGTACAGAGTAGCTTTGAATGCCGCAGTTTGCCCAACATTGCTATATAATCATGATAAGTAAACGTGACTTTATATTTATGTTATATTATAAATTTGTTGTGTGTCTCATTATCTTTTTCTAGAAAATCAGATATTTTTGGTAAATTCGACAAGGTGTTAGTCCAATTTACGATGAACTGCCGAAACTATTATTATTATGAAGAAAATTAATGTTCAAATGCAAAAAAAACTATTTGATTTTGTATACATGTACCTTTTTGTGATGAAGTAAATGATAAATCATTTTTATAAGCTTTCTAAAACCTACTCTGGAATCAATTTTATTAGTACCATATAGTATTTTAGATTTTATTAGAGAATTTAGTTCAAATAATTAAATTTTTCACTTTTTTTATTTTTTTAGAGGAAGATTAATATTTGAAAGTAAGTTAGATTTTCATTATTTAAAAAAAATAATATTAATTATGTCTACTAAAAACTCTTATTTTAATAGCATTTTTCTTCTTTCCTAACAAAGTCAAGACGCCATGAATTTATTTATATTAATATATATATATGAACATAAAATTTATTTGATATGTTTTATGGAGCAGTTTTCAAAAAATTCTACAATAAAGTCATACTAAAATAAGTGTATACTTTTTTAAAAAAGGTTTTTATATATTGTAGAATTTCAGTTCATATTGTCATTTGTATTATTTAACACATTCAATATGTGTTTTATTTAAAAAAATTAATAGATATATTAAAAATTATATATTTAAAAACTGATATAATTCTTTAATTATTTAAATTAAATACGGAAATATTTTTTTAGTATTATGAAGTTTATTTTACAAAAATCAAATATTTTATTCGATATATTGTAATTATATTTTTTATTTATATTATATTTTAAAAAATTTATATATATATATATATATATATATATATATAAATATTTATATATATATAGGTCAAAAAAATGTATTTTCGTTTCGATGTAAAAAAACTTGTAAAGCAATCATATGTGACACATAGTGCTGCTACTTGACAATAGAGTGTAGCAGTAGTTTAAAGTTTGATGCTTAGATTTTCAGTCATCCGTAGGATACAAATAGTTGCTTAACAAATAAAATTGTTGTTATAGTTTTAATTAATTTATTATTTGATACATTGTATGAAATCATAATTACATATTGCTGTGAAAAAAGTTATATCTTTTGTTGTGTGTTCGTAAAAGGTACACATATTATAATGTGAACATAAAGAAGAATACAGTATATGATATTTTTGTATCACGTAATTGCAATTGATGCAAAAATGTAATTTGTAAAAATTGTTTTAAAATTCCGGATTAATTTAGGGTGATTATGATTAATACCCAAAGAAAAAGTTAGGGTGTGTTAATATATATTTTTCCCAGATTCATAAAATATTAAAACGAGACAATATATAGAAAATCACATAGAACCCAATTTTGGATTCATACTTCTTCCGCATACCGCGGTTTATATTTTAAGTAATGATGATTATTAAGTAAGTTATATAATATATATATATATATAAATATATATTTATCCTATTTCAATATTTACATGATTAAACAAATAAAAAAATATTCAAATTTGAAAATTACTGCAAGTCTATAAAATAACGATTGAAAATCTGAAAATTAAATTTATATATCTAAATTATAATTCAATAAACTATAATCTATACAAGAATGATGTTTTGATATTTTGTTATAAAAAAAATATATTGAAAAAGATAATCTGTTACAAATATGAAAAAGTATAATGAATATTAAACGTGATAATATCATTATTTGAAAACAATTTATATGCATGAAACACCAAAATTGTATATATTGTTTTTGCTTATCAAAAATATATTTAAATTAATTGTTAGTTATGAATTCACTAATTTATATGAAATAAAAAAAATGTTGAAAGAAAGGAACGCTACACCTTTATTTATTAACTCTCATTATTAAATACTTAAGCTTAAATTGTCTCTAAAATCATCAATTTAACAAAATAATTTATACTTTTATAACAAAATTTTTCAAAATTATGTATATACATATAAAGATTGTATATACGAAAAAAATCTGCTGAAAAAAATCATTTTAATAATATATTAAATTTGATTAATCCCATGTAAAATATATATTACGTATGTAGTTTCAAAACGATACTTTGTAATATATTTGTATTTTTATGATTAAAACTAATAAAAAATATAATACACTCTTTTGTTGTGAAGCACGTTATAAATATATTTTTATAAAATAAATATATTCTATATATATATATATATATATATATATATATATGTACACTTATAAATTAATATATTTATAAGATTTTAAATTTCAATATATTTTTTCTTTTTTTTTGCAAAATTATTCTCTTTCCTTGTTATGCAAAAAAGAACTCAGTGTGTCAGCTATTAGTAAATAAACAATAAATGTAAAAAAATATAATATACAAATTATAAATCTTTTTTTTAGAATAAAAGTAGTTTTAGAAGTGAAATATGGAACAAAAATATCAAAACATTTGAAAAATGTGACACGGACATAAATAAAATTGGATTGGAAATGTTTCGGTGAAAAGTCAAACTATCGTAATGTAAGTATATATATATATATATATATATATATATATATATATATGTATGAGTGATGAAGAACACGTTTCGGGGCGGTGGGACTCGCCCCACGAGACGCTGCCCCCGACGCCCTAGCCAACCCACAGGAGGCGCCGACACACCTAACAGCCACCACCCAATGACGCAGTGCATTAAGTCGATGGCCGTACAACCTTAACGGATCATTTGAATTTATAATGCAATTAACGTACACCAGCCGGGCTTACTTTTTTAACTAACATAATATTATGTTTGTGATTGCAAACTCTACTGTTCGGCACGTTTGTTTGATATGTACTTTACCTGTGTGTACAATTTATATCTTACATAATTGTAGATTACTTTTCCATTTCGACGCCGCTATAGTGTTGCTCTTTGTTATTTGGTAGGATAGCCAGTAATGTTTTAGCGAAATAATTATATTATAATATATAATGGATGGTGATTTTAAATTAAATCGTGCTGTATTCAGATTGATTGACTTAATATTAGTTTTCTAAGCGTAAATATCAGCATATATATATATATATATATATATATATATATATAAAGATTATAAATTTGATTTAAAATACTTCGATTATACTTTAACAACTATTATTGTTTTAATATACTATTTATTATATACTGTATTAAAATGTATATATTTCCCTATAATTTTACTAATACTATATTTATCTTGGAGTTATTCAAACAATTTGTTTTTTCATTGAAACTACTTTAAATTGTATGTCTTAATTAAATGTCATTATGCTACGTATAGTTTCACGTAAATTTTATGAATTTCTCAGAACAAAATATGATATATTTATTAAAATAATCGCAATAAGAAAACCTGATGGCTAAGCTAAAAAGATCATCTCTTAACATACACTAAATCATATATGTCAATGAAAATATATTTATGTGTTTCTCTTATTTTTTGAGACATAATTTTCATTGAAAGTAAATCATAAATTTTATGAAAAAAGATTTATTTATCGATAATAATTTCTATCATCATTTTCATCCCACCCGAAATATCCCTTCCCTATCCCCAGTTCCACATTTCTGGTCTACGAGGGTCGTTTCATAAGTTTGGTAAATTTCTGTGATATGGCACCACCATTTATTTGGAGTCGTCACGGTTATCAAATGTCACTTTTCAAACTAGCATAGGCGAAATTTCAGTCAGGAGCGATGCGTAGTTGATATTCTACAGATATTTGAAGTGAGAATTGTAGCAGTTGCCGCAAAAATGGAAAAAAACGAGCAGGCTTTTTGCGTTGATTTGTCACCGTGGATGGAACATGGATCCACCACTACACACTTGAGTCGAAGCAGCAGTCAAAGCAGTGGACAACGACTGGTGAAAGTGCACCGAAGAAGGCAAAGACCGTTTTGTTGTCTGAGAAGGTGATGGTCATTGTTTTTTGGGATTCCCAAAGAATTATTCTGATCGACTACTTAACAAAGGGAAAAACGATATCAGGATCCTATTATGGAACATTACTGAACAGTTTGAAAGAAGAGCTGGAACAAAAACGGCTAAGATTGGCGCACAAAAAGTGCTCTTTCACCAGGACAATGCGCTGTCCCAAAAATCTACCGTCGCAGTGGTAAAATTGAATGTATTAGGCTTGGAATTGATTCCTCATCTACTCTATTCTTCTGACTTGGCCCTGTGCGACTTCATTCTCTTCCTAAATTTGACTCGGTGGGAAGAAATTCTCGTCGAATGAAGGATGTCATCGCCGCTGTCAATTCGTATTTTGCAGTTCGCTGGTCCAAGTGTATAACCCGCAATAGAGAGTATGTTGAAAAATAAAATTGATTTTTTCCAAAAAATGATGTTTAACTTATGTCTAATATTTTTACCATACTTATCAAACGACCCTTGTATTATAGCACCAATCGATGTTAACAATAAATATCCTGTTGTGCAAACAATGTCTTATCGAGCAAACAATGTCAGTATGAAAAATATAAATGGTACACTTCAAAATCATTTATATTTTACTATAAAAGATTATGACACTTGTGCTTAAATTAACATACATAAATCACTTTTAAGTTATTAAATATGTGTAGCTATACATTAATTAAGGTAGAATAAAAATAGAAACTGCCAGGGTAGTTCGATAATTTTGATTCATATTTAGGTTCAAATGACATGAAGATCAAATGAATACTGTTACTGAGAATAGTTAACAGTGAAAATCACTGCCTTCTTATCTGTTTAAATTCTGTCTGTTTCTGTACATTTGATATGTTAATCGATTGATTCTATATCTGAATCGACGAACAATATTTCTAATCTGAGCGATAGTAGGTTAGTAAAGTACTTAAATCAAAACATTCAAAATGTTCATTCCGTAGATTTAAATACAATATTGTTAAATAGTAAAAATAAGAAAACTTAAATAACGACACATATATATTTATGCAGATAGTCATAACAATAGAATTGGCCATAATTTGAATTTTACTGTCAAGATCAACGAAATATTTTTGTAATATTTTCGGATATTTTTATGTAATATTTTGAAATATTTTTGGTAATATTTTGTTTTGTATATCAGGTAAATAATATAAAATTCACTCAAGTTCGAATATAATAATAAATTATAGATGACATATAAATGTAGATCTTGAATAATTTCTAGTCAACAAAAATATTGCGAGGTAATGTGTTATTATATTCCAAGCACATGAATTAATAAAAATATTTTTTATTTAATATAAGCAATAACAATTTCGAACATTTTAATTAAAACAGTATTTTGATTAACAAAAGAGTTAGCCATCTGAGCAAATGTTATTCATTAAAAATAATGTAGATGACTGTAGAAATAATCTATCTATATTAATAGTCACTTTTTTGTTGGCTACATTGCCAGTTTATTAAATTGAAAAAAAATAATAAATTTATATTAACGACTAGAATAAATTATCCTAATTAAAATACTTTAAGGTACAAATATTTGAAATAAGAAGGAAGCTTTATAAAAAATGAATTTTTTTCTACTGAATATTTTTGAACACTCATGAAATAAATAGTTATTAATTTAATAATATAATGAAATTGCATTTTACTGAAAGATCATTTACAATAAATATAATCACTACTATTCCTCTTTCATTTTATTACGTTTAGTTTTTTATAAGTATATAACCGCACAAACGCTTTCATAAAATATAAACCAATTTATGTGCGGTAAATACTTATTGTTTAGAAGAATACCTCACAGCAGGTTTATCGGTAACACGACGTGCCGTTTTTTTATTCTAATTAGTCGTTGGAGTCTTTGACACTTGATTCAATAACTTTACAATCAACTCCACAGGTGTAACATACTATTGTGCGAAGTAAATTTCATAAAATAAGGGTGTTTTATTCAAGTAAGCTCGGTTTATTGTGCTCGATCATTCGATTAGAAAATTGTATTAAAATACATCAACACTGTTTAGAAAATAAAGAACAGTCGTTATACACACATAAAAGTGATGTGGATTCTTCAGTTTATTATTTTGTAAACTACATGTTTTTCTTCCATATTATTTTAGCAATTTATTGTTATTTGTACAATTAATAAAACGAATCACTTTTAAATTTAAAACTAGTTATATATAAAATACTATAACATTGTAATAACAATAAAATTAATATTTTATATTAAATTTTAATTAATTTGAATACCGAATTTTAATAAGAATATAAATATTTGTTGTAAAAAGTAAAGAGTCGAAGAAAACAGTAAGAAGATATCAAATGAAAAAAAATCAATCTGTGCAAATGGATTTGTAAAAAAAATATGTAAATAAATATATATTAGAAAATAAATATAAATATTTAACTTTTTATAAATCTATTCTAAATTTTACTGATAATATTTTGAAGTCCAAAATAATTATCACTCTTTCAAAAATCACTTAACAAAAGGATTTTTCATTCAACCCACAAATCAACCTATTTTTTCCGATAAAAAATGTTAAATTTTTGAACGAAGATATTTTTATGGTTAATGAGGTAGCTGAAAAAATTAATTTATTAAAAGATACATTCGACGATATTTATTATAGTGTTATTTATTTTCAAAACCTGTAAAATCAGAAATATTTTAAAATATTTGTTTAGGGTTACAGATTTATAAGACCAGTAACAAAACAATTATTTTTATAAAAGTATTATATTTTTATGATTTGCTTTTTTAATCAATCTACAAGTTTAGTAAAATGTGTCTCGATTTCATATTTTTTATAGATTAAGAACAATACAGCTGCCTAAAAAAGTCTTGATTTTGTCGAAGTTTTTATTGTTAATATCAGTAAATTACATCTTTAAAACTACTCATATAGAAAACAATCGTATTTTCTTTTTGTCAAATGCATAAAAATATAAAATATTTTTTTTCATCGTATAATGCATAAGAGAAACATTTTAAAAGTAATAAAAGGCTACAAAAACAACAAAACATTTCTTTAATTGTCGTATAAGATCTGTCAAAAATAAAGTATGTGTTGATTAGCTCTAAAAATAAATAGAGATCAATGCAACTGGAAAGAAAATAAATCGACCGTTGTAAATACGTCGTTGTGTGGCACTTAATTAAAAGACAATACGATAAGAGCGCACGACAAGAGTTTAATTCTAATAGCGATGAACAGAATCATCGAACCGAGACGAACGAATGATAAACAGACGTTGACAGGCGACACACTATGCTCACAAAGGTGTGAAATAATCGCTTTATATCACTCATAATGAAATTCCGCGACGATTTCACTGTGCCGCATGGTTTTATTGATTGTTTGCTTTTAAGAGGTGGATTTAGCGCACCACCACCCTGTTTCGAAAACACTACGTCCCTTTGTTTTTATATTTTCTTTCCAGACTTAATGTGTTTGTTGAGTGACAAACAGTGGCTTTAAACAGGTGGTTGTTATGCTGTTTTTATCGGTTTATTGCGTGGTATGGTTGATAGGAGTTTGAACTGAAGTTGTATACTTAATTTAACGTTTCATATGTAATCAAGAGCACTAAATTTATGAATCAAGTGATTTTAATTTTGATATTTCTTCTAAAAATATTATGACTTCAATAAACAAATGTACATAAGTGTATATATAACATTGAAAATAATATATACACATATAAATAAAATCAGATATAATTTCACATAATTTATTTATAAAAATTTATATATCTGCACATATTTCTTAAAAATTTTTGAATGAAAAAAATGCGAAATTATACAATAAGAAATTATGTTTTCATAGTTTTAAATACAAGTATATTAGTTGAGCAGATTTTTCTCTTGCGTCAAATTCATTTTCAAATATATGAACTTTATTCTAGTTACTGACTGAATGTTGGCGGTATCTTTCCCATAATATCTATGATTCACCTCTCCAAAAAAAATAATTACAGAAATTTTTATAAATATTAAAAAATAATTATTTTTTCCATCGAACTTAATGAATTAACAATAAGTAATATATATATATATATATATATATATATATATATATATATATATCACATAAATTTCATATTATCATTTGATTCATTAGATTAGTTTAAATGAAAATTGGTATAAATTAGTAAAAATATGTACCAAACTAGTAATCGTTAAAATTAATTATTTATTTCTTATTTCGATTACATTACAAATATAAACCTAATAATATATCAAATACTCTTCTCAGATAATATTAGGCTGGTAGAAAAATAATTGAGGTTTTTGTCTTCTAAATTCTAACCATAATTTTTTTCAATAAAAGTATCATTTCATCGTATTAATGTTAATATCATTTTAAATTGCATTTTTCGATCTGTATTTTGATAACATCGACTGTGGTTTTATTATTAATTTTGTTTCAAATTGAGCTATTGAATTAAAGATGGAAAAGAAGTAAAGAGGAGCATTATTTTTGTATGAGTTCAAAACGGGTGATAAAGCAGCAGAAGCTGCTCGTAAAACGCGATGATTTTTATGACTATACTCTCAAGGAACGTACGATGTAATGGTGATTCCAAAAATTTCGAACTTGGGACGAGCCTTGAAGAGAAAGACGATCGCGAGCGTCCTTTTATCAGTTTATAATGACCAACTGAGGACGTTAGTTGAATTAGAGCCATGCACAATTCGAAAGCTTGTACAAAAACCTGGCGTATGTCATCCAATAGTTCTGGACCACTTAAACCAACTAGGAAATCGAAAAAAGCTTGACAAATAGGTGCAGAAACTGCAATTTTTCTACTAACTTAATACATTATTTTAAATCAATTTCCGGAGAAATAACAATGTATATTTCCATTTTAATGGAGTTTTATCGAAAGTGTAAATACTAGTGTTTTAAATGGTTTAAATATTGTGATTTTGAATAATTATTTATTTACTTTTGATATTGATAAATTATTGTCAGTTGTATGTACATACGACCTATTTATTGATCATGACTCTGTATTCAATTTTTATTTGAAACAAAATAAACTTTTATAAATTGTGACAATCAGAAAATATGAGTAATAATTGTGAAGAAATATTCAAATATATATATATATATATATATATATGTATATATATATATATATTTATATATATATATATATATATATATATATATTTATATATTTATTTGAAACAAAATAAATTTTTATAAATTGTAACAATCAGAATATATGAGTAATAATTGTGAAAAAATATTCAAATATATATATATATATATATATATATATATATATATATATATATGTGTGTGTGTGTGTGTGTGTTTGTGTGAATTCTAACTTTAATATTTCAAAATATTCAGTAAAACGTGTATAAGTTAATTTTAGAATTTATTTGTTTATTATGCGAAATATTAAGTCTTGATACACCAGCAGTTGATAAGATCTCAAGTATTTTGATTTATTTAATGCAGTTTTTTTTAAATTCATTATTTTATTTTATTTACCAACTCTCATAATTATAGTTTTATGTTATATAAAAATAATACTTCTGATTAGAGCTAAGAATAACAATGAAAAACATTAAAATATTATCGTTATGAAATGTATGAAAATAATTTATAAAAGTTTATAACACACACATGGCATATATATATATATATATATATATATATATATATATATATATATATATATATATGTGTGTGCTTATGTTGACTTAAACATGTGCATATGAAATTAAATTATTTCTATTAATTTTCTTAAAACGAAAGTAAAACACGACTACGGTTTTGTTTATGGGTAACTTCTTTTTGTCTTATTCTTAATTGATATTATGCTTTTTTGAATGGACACATATGTCTAGTAGAAGAAACATTCTATACATTAAATCTTATAGTATATTTAAGTAATTTAACCTAATTAACTATTGATGTCTTGAGAATTATGTTTGTTGATTTAGATATCACATGAAACAAAGGCTCACAAAGCGCCGACTGCGGGGTATACGAGTATACAGCTTGGGAGCATCTTGTGTGCGGCCCATAGCCTGCAGCTGATTTTTTTAAATATATGCAAAAAGAAAACATTCCAAATTTTATAGAACCATACATATGTAGTATTTATTATTTTTGTTGTTTGTGCACCAAGTATTATAAAAAAATAAACAAAACGTATTAATGTTAGTTGAGATTTCAGGCTAATGAAAATAATCTGAAATAAAAAACGTTTTATAAATCTCACGTTACCAAACTATCAAATTGATTTTGATTCATTCCATTTATGATTATATTTCTTTTAAATTATTAATTATTTTTTTTATTTTGATTCTCTATTTAAAATGTCATGTACACTTGTTTATCGAATAAAACTTGTACGATGTTTCATGTGAAATCTTAAACATTTTGTGTTTTTTTTGATGTAAGTTATATAATGTACTATATAATGTCTATATTATATGAAAAATCGACGTGTTCAAAAATTAAACCATCATATATATAGAAATAATGGTCTTCCAGTGAAAATAATTATGAACCTCAGCAAAATGTCAAAAATATTTAAATATAATTTCAAAATGTTCTTGTCTAAATATTTATCTCTAAACTCTAATAATATTTATTTAAACTATCTTTAATGCAAGTATATCTTATGAACGAAGAATCTTGAATAAGTACATAGATTTTTTATTTTATTTTGTTTTAAATTGTAAAGTATAACAGAGTTTATATATGGGAAAAAAAACGTTAAAATAGATGTTTTTTGCAAACTGTTTTGAAAGGCTAATATTTTACCAGTGTTAGTTTGAGATCAGATTACATGTTCAAGATATATGTTTTTTTTATTCAAATAGTTACATCTAAAGGTAGAATTTTACAAGGAAAAAAGTCCAACTATAATTACGTATTTTATTATATTTTGTCGATAGGCAACAGAAAAAAACCATTCCGAAAATAAATATACGTGAAATATATTGATAAAATAATGTCGTTCTCTTTAACTCAGCATGTTATTACTAACGACAGCAGCTGACAAATAATCGAACAATAAAACTTTTAGTAAAACCTCGTTTCTACAAAAAATAAAAATACATATATTTATTGGGAGGAGTTCGAGTCGCACGTGTCTATTATTATGAATTATTAACTAATACAAAAACCAACATAAAACAAATAATTGATGAATAAAAGACGTTTAATAAAAAAAGAATACAATAAAAAGAGGCTGACCCGTTTTCTGTTTATTTGTTTTTTAAAACAAAGGAAATAAATGCGCTTGCAGGTTTTTTCACCAAATAATTATTTTGCATACAACAGTGGGATGTACTTTTCTGATCGATCTTTAGTTTTATAATAAACGGTTTTTGTATTGTGAATAATGAAGTTTTCATTTGAATTATTTGGAGGTTTTACCGCACGGAATAATTAAACTAGATTTTTTTAACGAACAATCTCTTCTTTATTTCCCAACTCCTGTTGCTAAAAAATATTTTTTATTGCACATACAATCCTTTTTTTACGAATAATTGCTTTATACTTTTAAATTTTTACAAATATCAAAGATGAAGTTCGAAACAAAAATAAATAACTCTTTCCGACACGACTATATGTATTTTATAGATTTTTTCCCTATTTTCTCTTTGAAAAAAATACCTTTTTTCAATTTTCATGTTATTATAAGATAACTGATGTGTTTCATATATTTTATATTATAGTTTCATAAATGTATGTATTCAAAAATGTAACGCATAAAAATGAATTAAAAAATTAACATGAATTTGGATAAAATATAAATTGAGAAGCTGTTAAAACAGATTCGACTAGATAATTTAAAGATATAAAATATCATTGAAACTAACCATCTTAATTAGCTTTTCCAAAAATATATGAGATGGAGTGAACACGTGTCCTTCACGCGAGTGGGTGGGCAAAGAAATTCGAGAAGTTCACAGTTTCGTTTGAGAATAAGACCGTCTTGTATGTCAATTTCCGGTCGACACGAGCCATTGCTGTGTTCAGTGACGAAGGTATGAAAGGTCAAACGCCTTCGTGTTGTAATTGGCGAACTTTATACATTAACGTTTTAACTAGAATCTCGAGTATTTCGAAGAATGTATCGAACTTTGAAATTGACCGATGGAATTCTAATGAAATTTACTGTTTACGTTTCATTACCTTCGACCAGATGATTTACACATTTTGCGATCCATTCTCCAATTGACATTAAAGACTATCCATATAAAAGCCTTATAATACTAAAAAACAATTAATCACGTATACTAAATTTAAGATATTACAGAGAGTTCTAAATAAGTGCTATTGTATTAAATTAACAACAATAAAATTTAATGTTTATGTTATATAAAATCAAACTGAAGTTTGCGAAGTCACAGACCAATCTAATCTTCTTATATTTTATTGTATTTTCCTCTTGAATTATACAAGTTATAATAATTTTCATAAAATATTAGGTTGGTAGAAAAATAATTACTGTTTATTACCTCCAAATTCATATACATTTTTTAATTTAAATGTTTTTAAGTGGTCCAAAACTATTTTATGAGTAATGCTTAACTTTTAAGCAAGCTCTTGAATTGTGCATGGTTCTGATTCAACTAACGCCTTTCACTTGGTCTTTACAAATTGAAGAACGACGCCCTTGACTTTTTTCGTCTTCAAGGATCTCGTCCCAAACATGAAATTTTCGGAACTACCATTGAACAGTACGTTCCTTAACATTACTCAAAATAAAAACATCGTTTAGTTTACGAGCAGTTTCACTACTGCTTTACCACCCGTTTTGAACTCATATAGAAAAATTGCTCTTATTTGCTACTTTTCCGCCTTTAATTCAATATCCCAATTTAAATCAAAATTAATAATAAAACCAAAGTCGATGCTACCAAAATACAGAGCGAAAATGCACTTTAAAATGATATTAACAATAATACGATGAAATGACACTTACATTAAAAAAAATGAAGGTTAGAATTCAGAAAAAAGAACTACAATTATTTTCTTACTAACCTAATACAAGATTTTTCCTGTTATTTTATAATTTATAAGCAAAATCTTAAAAGAAAGTTAAATTTTAGAATAAAAAATGTTTGTTTATTAAATAATTTATTGAAATTAAATTCTAAATCTTCTGGTAAATCTCATTTACTGTGAAATTATTCAAAAGATTTATATTTCAAACAAAAACACAGATAGAAAGCAACAGCACATATTGATATGAAGTTGTGTTAATTGTGCTTGGAGCTCTTTAGTCTACTGGTTTTCCATTTTGACAATTAATAAAGGTTTAAAATTGTACGTAATTAAAATAGTGAAACATCGGGCAAAAGCTCCGTGCCTGACACACAGTATACATTTTACAGTGACTTCCAGAGAGCAGTACAGTAGTTAATACATTTCAAATAACGGTAGAGTGTCAATTATTCATTTTTAATGAGACGAAATGTATTTTTTCATTGGAAATTTGGCTTAAGTAAATATGTAAATATGTTTATATAGGTGAATATATGTGAAGACAAATAAAGTTGGGGAAATACACATGATACCTATATACTTTAAGTTGAAATAGTTGTCAATTCATTCGTAAGCAAGTTTACTGTTTTAGTCTATAATAAATTGTTTTATAATTTGAAAATATATAAGTATTACGTATATATATATATATATATATATATATATATATATATATATATATATATGTATATATTAGATGGATAATTAGTTCATGAACTGAATAACGATCGTTATTCAATGAACCAGAAGCATTTCAATGCAGTTAATTCGACGCCAGAGCAATCACATTGTTAATTCCGCCCAACTTTCATTCCGCAGCTTCAATTTCAACGCGGCCATATATGTGTGAATGTGACTTTATGTATGCTACCGTATACACATTTGTTCGTGTATCTGAATACATACACTCGCACACACACACACACACACGTGTTTATACATACGTGTGTTCAGTGGCACGAGTCGATCGTACACACACAATGTATGAAACCTCGATCAAACATCGAACGTGCCTTTGAACTGCGTTGACAAAGTTCGAACCCCGACGGGACTATTTAAATACATTTTGCATGCGGTGTTTGAAGACGGGACCGTGTGATATTGATGGCACGCCACGCCCTTTCATGATAAAAAGCGGCACGGCTTAATAGTTTGAATGTGTGTTGAAATTATTTCAGTCGCTCTGCTATATTAGCATTTTTATTGGCCGTTCCCGTCATTTGAGTCTTTTTTATGAAGGTAAAACGTTATGGCAATCTGCGAAATATTTATATATCTTTCTCGTTTTCTTTCCTCAATCCGTGTAATGTCATTTTGCACATTTCAATTATATATATATATATATATATATATATATATATATATATATATATATATATATATATATATATATATATATATATATATATATATATATATATATAAATATATATATATATATATATAGGTACGTAAATGTATATAAATTTAATGAATTAATAATTAATTTAAAGTGATACCAACACAACTATAAAAATATCAATAAATATGCACGAAAATCGTATATATGAAAATAAATAAAGTAATCAAATAATATTTCTTGTATTAATTGTATATTCTTTGATATATAAATATATTTTATTAATTTTTAATATGAGTGTTAAAAAATAATAAATTAACTAACAGATATTTATTGGGTAGGTTGGGAAATCATTTTGGTTTTTGTTTTCTGAATTTTAACCATATTTTTTTTAATGAAAATGTCATTTCATCGTGTTCGTGTTAATATCATTTTAAAGGGTATTTTTCTGTCAGTATTTTGGTAACACCAACTTTGGTTTTATTATTAATTTTGCTCCAAATTGGACTATTAAATTAAATATGGACAATAAGCAAATAAGAGCAATTTATTGTGAGTTTCAATTGGATACTAAAGCAATAGAAACTGCTCGTAAACTAAACTTTTGTTGTGGGTACTGTTAAGAAAAGTACAGTGCAATGGTGGTTCCAAAAATTTCGTACTGGAGGCGAAAGCTTTGAAGATGAAGAAGATCGTGAGCGTCCTTCTCAGTTCATGACGGCCGACTGAAGGCGTTAGTTGAATCATAACCACCCACAACAATTCGAAAGTTTGCACAAAAATTAGGCGTTAGTTATCCAACAATTCTGGACCACTTAAAACATCTAGGAAAATCAAAAAAGAGAAAAATGTTTATGAAATTGAAGGTCATAAACCGCAATTATTTTTCTATCAACCTAATATTTCCAATTTTATAACATACATAATTAATTCCAGACTGTAAACTATTTTTAAAATTGTTTAGTTTACTTTTGAATAACATTTCTATGTACAATATATAATTATATTTTATATAGTTTTAATATGAAAAAGAATGAATAATAATATTTTTCAATTGCTGAATCTAACGTAAAGTCTACAGTGTATAAACATTCGAATATTTTATATTCCATTGAAATATTTTTCCTAATTAATTATTTACTGTTATTCAAAAATTTAAAAAATCTTTCTTATGTTTCTAATTTGTATGCATATTTCATATAAATGTCTTCAAATAATTTACAAATTATTATTTGGCATATTAAACTGATAGACATTTTTCATTCCTTACTATCTTTTATCGGATATTCCTATTTCACTTACCTTAAAAAAAATCTTATTTGTTAATACAACTTTGATTTATTTCTATAATTTAGAAGATAAATAAAAGATCCAGAACAAACAAAATAAGAAAAAAATCTTTATAGAAGATATATTCTCATGAATTTTGTTTACTTTCTTTATATAAATCTTATTTTAAGCCTTAGATACTACATTTTTATTTAAGAATGAAAATTAACTTTAATATATATATATATATATATATATATATATATATATATATATATATATATATATATAAATATTACTATTTACTACTGTTGGATGATTGTAAAATAATATGATTAGAAACTAATAAAAACATTCGACGATAGTAGAAAAAATTCAGATGTGGCGATTTTGACTCACAGATAAACTATAATCTAATGATGATCTTATTTGTAATATACTGGATACCAATACAAAAATATCAATTGAAGAAGTTTTTGGAAGATTGAACATGTATAATTCGACAGCAATTTGTCATGTTAAAAAGTTTAGATACATTTTAAATTTCAATGTTTGGTTAGTGTAATTTTGATGAAAAATAATTGAATGGGTCGGATCTTAATAGTAGATGATTGAATAGAAACAAATTCGGATATATTGGTAGCTGTAATTAAAAAATATAATTTAATTTATGTGAGACTTTGAAAACGAGTAAAAATTTATATTAGCCAGTGATATTAAAGGCTGACCTAGTATCCTTGAAAAATATCTCTATCTTATAAGACTGCAAGGGAGGACTTTCTTGAGAGTTATTATCGGTAAACGAAAGAATGACATTAGAAAATATTATCAAAAAATTGTACTAAATGAAGTAATAAATCTAAGAAAAATGTCTAATTTTGACTATACGAAATGAGGCTATTTTTTTATTAAATAAAGCCAGATTGTATATTTCGATGTGGATCCAACGGAAAAAGGAAATAGTTAAACTAGAATCTTATTATTCATCTTCCATATTCTTCAAATACAGCTCTATAAAATATCATCTGCTCTGATCATTACAAATTAATATCAAAAGGGAAAAACTGTGTGCTTTTGAACGCCCTAAAATGAAATGTATTAATTTTTTAATAGTAATCCAATCAACTTTTACAATATAAAGGAATGTTGCTAGAATGATGGAAAATATTAGAGGGAAAAAAGTGAAATTTATTTAATTGATTGAATAAAGAATTTTGTTTACAAATAAATCAGTCGCTTTCATGAGAAAAATTCGTCACAATTTTTGCAACTGGTTAATAATTATATTGATAATCTTACTAAATCGCAATACAATTTATAGAAGCAAAATACTTCATTTGATAACTATTTAGTTTGTATTTGAGTCGTAATGGGATTAAAAAACAAAACATATTATTTTCAACAATAATTATGTTCAAAAGACCTCTATTATTCTGTCTGAATCCAAAGTGATACTTGTTATTACCTCAACAGAATTAAATATTATTTTAAAATCTAATAAGTATAATAAAATAATACAATCTTTAATTTTATGAAATGTTTTAATTCTTTTATTGTTTATAAAATTATTTGGCCTATTACTTAATAAATTCAACGTGATTTCTAAATTACAGCATATAAATATTGTAAATCTTTTAAAACTCACTTTTACTTTCAATATTTTATTCAAAAGAGTACAATTTTAAACACTATAATTCAACTCGTGACTAAAAATATTGTCTATTGTTTCCTTCATTATAGTAAATTATTTTTTTTCTGTTTACATAAAACGTTTCGTCGAGGTCGAATATTATGATAAAACGTTTTGTTCATACAGTTTATTATTCGACACAATATCAATACAGTACGGAATTGAAATCAATAAATAGAAAGTATTACTTGCAAGAAATAGTCAAAACGTGTATAAATGTCTTCATTTACTTGTATTCAACAGCTGGTGAACCATATTTTCATTACACGGTTGTCAACTCATTTATCATACACTACGTTTTGACGTTTATAAAACATACAAGACCAATGTAGAAAAATATGATCACAGCGACCCGTCGAACGAGATGGTATTTTCGTATGTCATTTTTAAGCAGACTTAAATATAGAGCCAACGGGCTGCTACTTTAGAAATGACAAATTATTGTTCTTGTATGACATGTCAAATTTAACGTGTTAAAAATGTGACATCTTCGAGAAAATTAAATTGTTGTGTTTTTGTTGTGTGCTCTGGTTTCCTGGCGCCTTCAATACATGGATATATATATATATATATATATATATATATATATATATATATATATATATATATATATATCATTCTCATTTGTCATAACTTTTTATACATTTCAACATATTTAAATAATATTTTTTATAACGACTGCTACAATACACTAAACACATTAATAAGATATCTTTTAAGTGAAATAATACGTCTATGGTCGGTTCAAATAATGAATTGTTATTTATGCATTATATATAATTGTGTACGTTGTCGTACTTAAAAGTCTAAGTACATTTTATTTATACTAATTACTTTAATAACGAGCATTACATTAATGAATGTAAAAAAAAATAGTATAGTAAGAAGACTTGTGATTAATATAATCGCAATAAAAGAGAAGCAATTTCGTATTCCTTGGGAAAACGGCATAAGCGGAATCGTAATTTAATTCATTATTTACAAAAACTGTGAATACATACAAAGTGAAATAAGAAAAAAATAAATTAAATTTTATCATCGTTGAAAGCAATGAATTATAATTGTCGTATTCATTTCAAGTTAGTGCTTGTTAAGTACTTGTGTCATTTATAAAAAAATTATACATTTATGAGTGTATTACATGAGAACTTCTGCCATTTATAGATATTTAATTGTGATTCATAGTTACATGATATTTTCTTACATTCGCATACATAAGAACTCTGATTAAATTCAAGACTGATGAACAAAATACAAGTAAACGAAATGTTATTTTTAAAAATATTTTTAAAAAGTATCTCATTAAAAATATATTTTAGGTGTTTGACTTCAGTTTATATATAATACATAAATAATCTCTCTTTCACACACACATTCTTTATATATATATATATATATATATATATATATGCACACACACACACACATATATATATATATATATATATATATATATATATATATACAAATTTATATTTTTAAACATAGTTATAAAGCACACTTATAAAATAAACATTACTGCTTACTTTTCCTTAAAGATCAATATTTACAAAAAATAAATGATTAAATTTATAAAAAATATCAGTATATAAAAAGTAATTCTTTGGAAAAAAGTAATATTTCAGATTTTTGTACAGTAAACATTTAAGATTACGAATCAAAAATCCTTTTTTTAAAATTATGTATATTTTGATGAATTAGCTAATAAATAAAGATATAATCTACTTAACTATATAAAGATTTCATTATCTAAAAAAATATTGTGTAAAATGAGTTTTCAATCCATATATTGCTATATGTCAAAAACTTTTACGGTGTTTCAAAATTGAAAATATTATGTGCTACTAAAATTCTATGTACATATATAAATTTGGTTAGAGATATATCTTCAGAAATACTTTTCTTGGAAAATATATATCATTGAAAACATTCCTAGAAATTGAATTGTCTTCATCTGGCCTGACATAACCTTCATTGACAAGACTAGACGTATTTTGACCAAATCTAACCTAAATTGTCCTGACCTGAGCTAACTTGACAAGAAGTAATCAGAAGAATGATTTTCCGAAGAACTGTGTTTCTAGGAATTTTCCAGCTATGGACCTAATTATATTAGTCCTGAGCACACTTGGCTCGATTTCAAAGAAGTGTTCAATCAGTGAGTCTATAGTAAGGGCATTGAATTTAAAATGTACACTCACGTATACCTTGTTCATTATCCAGTTCTTGTAAATACACAGTAAGTATTTCAAGTTTATTGAATTTTTTTAATTGAATTATATTTTCTAAAAATTATTAAAAAAGTAGACTTCAATTTTATACTTTAATAACTGGAACAAACTTTAGGAGTAATTACTTTTATCGCCCTCTATTATATCTGCTCCTGTTTGTCCTTGATCTAACAACTGGACCTAGGTAAAGCTAGGTAAGTTTGATCTGAATTAATTCAAATTAATTACAAAAATACATGAAAAAGTAATATTATCGAAAAATTATATTTTCGAACAATTGTAATTTCCAAGAATTGTATTCGAATAATTTTCCGGATATGTATAAATGTGTATTTTGTAGACAATTTCTAAAATTCCCATTCTATTTAATTTTAAAAATAAAAAAGAATATTTATCTAAAGAGTTTCTTTACGGAAAGAGTAATTAATAGTCAATAATGTTTATTTTCTGTTTAAAATGTCGACTAATATTTATTTTTATCGTCTGATTTATTTTCTTTTTTTACAAAATAAATGAATACAAGTTTGATTAAAAAATAGCTTAAATGTAATTAATTTTTAACTTACATGTTTGTGTAACAATGACACAAACAAGTATTAAATAAGTAATTGAATTATAATTGTATATTTTTATAGCAGCAATTCTGATGGAGCATAGTTAAGAATATATTATAAAACGGTTCAAGAACCGAAACCGAGATTAAAAAAATACTTCAACTGTAATTCCAAGAAATTCGACTTAAAATGAAAATACAGACATTAAATATTTAAAAAAACATATTTTGTTAAACAAAATTAGTATTTTTTTAAAAAAAATCACCCAATTGTCCAATATAAGTTTGCTATGTTTCCAACCTTATTTTTTGGACCAAGATATGGTTTTGTATCAAATTGGCATTCAATATGTATCAATATATTTCAATGTAATTATTAAGAATACATTAAGTTCAACAAAATTAATTTAGTTTTAAGAATGCATTTTAACTACGTTTAAGTGTTAATAAACAGGATTTACGTTGACTAATGTGCTAAGTTTTTTCTTTATGATTCCAAACAATATTTATATCTGGAAATAAAATTTTATTCTATTAAAAAAAAATAGTAATGTTATACTAATAAATTCATCACGCTTACATATAAGGTAACCAAAATTGAATAAAGTTAACAAAAAAGAACTTCTATCTTTTAAAATCATCTAATATAATTTTATTATTAACTTTTGGTACACTCGTCTATAAATTCAATTGGAAACACATTACTACTACTTATTTTTTGCATAACTTATTTATTTGATTATTCTTAATGAATATATATTTCCATCCCAAACCTATATTTATGAAATTTTTAATGATAAATGATTTGTTAATGTTTATAATTTATTTATTAACGTTAATCTAACAATTCGGCACACACAATTATACAATTTTTTAATACCTTCTACCAAATGTTTATTTAACGTTACCTAAATGCTTACTCTAAACATGTAATCTATTTTGGCAGGATGATAAGCAAAATATAACAATCAACATACACATCATTAGTCTTACATGGACATGGAATACGTATTAAGTAAGATAATTGAGTCGTCGAACCAACCGTGTTGTCGATTTAGATCTAAAGATCCGTACTTTATATATATATATATATATATATATATATATATATATATATATATATATATATATATAGTACTACTTGATTAGTTGTGATTTCAATAATCCCTCTCTAACAACAGAGATCTATACAGGAAAGAGGTGCTTAATTGGATTCTATACACCTTGTTTGCAAACGTCTTTTATTTACAGCTATCAGCGGCAAACAACCAATTTTAAATATTAAAAATTCACTTAAAATGGATGCTAATTTAAAAATTATATCACTTTTTAATTTTTTTTAGTTGTAGTTTTAAATATTTCATTTTATATTTGTTTACTTCCTAAAACATTGTAATAAAATATTCAAAATTTAATAAATTGACAAAAATTTTACAGAATAATATATAAATTAAGATATAGATGTATTAAACACTATTTAATAATAGGAAAAATAAAGAATAAACCTTATTAAATAGTAATTTGTTTATTTAAAATATAAAAAGAAATATTTTATTAATATTAAGAACTTTACTTGTGACTAGATTTCAAAGAGTAATGACAATCGGATTTTTTTAAATTTTTTAATTTATTCTTTTGTATTAGTTTTTAATGTAATGATGCTCATTTTAAGTATCCTTAAATGTCTATAAAGTCTAAATTAATACCCATTATTGATTAGTCGGTTTTATTTTTGTAATTACAACTTACCATTGTATTTATTTTTATATTGCTAGTTTCTTTGTGCGTTAGAACTTTAGTTTTTCATATATTTTATATTTAAAATATTTTTTAAAAGTAACTAAATTTATACAATTATAATATTTATTTAATAAATATTTAATGTGATTATTTATTAAACAGTAATAATGTATATGATAAAATATAAATTTACACGATATTATTATAAAATATAGTAATTGTTTGTTTATAAAAACTACGCAAAATTGATTTATCGTTATTTGCTATTATATATATTATCTATAAGAGAATATAAAAATCAATATAAACATACAACCATATTAAATATTTTTAACTGGTTTAAATAAAATACTATGTTTTTAAATTTAGCTGCTTAGAATATTGCTAGCTGCTTGTAAAAGTGGATAATTGTAAAATACATTCAGAATGTCCATGTGTGTTCAGAACAATACTTAATTTCGTACATTTAACAATTTAAGAAACATTCAGCTAGTTTTACACAATGTATTTTAATATTTTTTTCTACATTAGCTCTTACACCTACCTCTCTGAGAGAATGGAATTACAATTGAAATGCGCATAATGAACAATTAAAAATGAACAATAATTATCAAATATTTCTGATTAGAAGCGCACACATTTATGGTTTGTGGGTTGAGTGAAAAATTCACTTGTAAAAATAAGTCATAAGCTGAAGTATTTAGTACTTCAAATATTTATAACCTAAATGCATTGCACTTTTATACTAAGCACATATTTTTGGAATATAATATTAAAGTGAATAGATCTGAAAAGCTATGAGGGTAAGATGCCAGGTCTCGCATATAAATGGCGCTACCATGCTCAATATTTTGGTGGTGTTGCATGGTTTCATTCTTCATATGCTTATGCTGGTTTGAAAGCATCATTGGTTTGAAATCCTGCCGAAGCGAACTCCTAAAGCATCGTTTTTAAAAAAGAAAAACGTAGAAATTCATGTTGGGATTAAATATTTTTTTGAAAGACTTAAACACAATAGATATAAAAAAAGAATCTGGATTCAGTGCTGAGGGACTTTTCGTCCTCGAATACAACGCTAAACGCTGGGTTGTTGAACTTAAAATGTATCAGTCGAGCACCAGTGATGAACCATGCAATGGACATCCCATTGAAGTGATTATGGCAAAAATAATTAAAAAAATCCACAAAAGCGTTCTGGAAGGACGTAGAGTGAATGTGAGTGAGATAGAGAAGACTTTTAGCATTTCAACGGAACGTGTGAGCAATATCTTACACGAACATTTGGATATGACAAAGTTGTGGACTAGATGGGTACTGCGTTTGTTCACACCTGCCCAAAAACAATGTTGAAACGACATTTCAACCCATTTGTTGCACTCTATACAAGTGCAATCCAACCGAATTTTTACGTCGATACATAACCGTTATTGAGACTTGGATCCACCACTACACTCCTGAAACCAAACAATAATCGAAATAATGGATCGCAAAGGACGAAAAAACTCCATAGAAAGCAAAGATAATTCCATCGGCTGATAAGATTATAGCGAATGTTTTTTTTGGGATGCGCGTGAAGTATTTTTCATTGACTACCTTGAAAAAGGAAAAACAATTAATAGTGAGTGTTATGCAAACTTATTGCAGTATTTTAACAATGAAATCAATAAGAAACGGTCACATTTGATGAAAAAGCAAGTACTGTTTCAACTTAACAATGCACTAGCCCACATAACAGTTAAAGTTCGAATTGCTTGTCCACCCAGTATACTCATCAGATTTAGTCCCAAGTGACTTCTGTTTCTTTACTAATTTCAAAAAATGGGTCGGTAGAAAAAGATTTATGCACGACAATGAAGTCAGCGACGCTGTAAATGGCTAGTTTGAGAACATTGACAAATCAGCCTATTAGTCTGGCATAACCGCTCTAGGATATCGTTGAGAAATATTTTGTCGAGGTAAATGGAAATTATGTTGAAAAATAAATGAAAAGCAATATAAAAAATGTTTTTAGGCCCAGAAATTTTTACTCTACCCTCGTAAAGTAGTTCATTAGTGATTCCGAATATTTTGTACATGAACACCTTTTCTCTACAAAATCTTGAAGGTAGAAAATATTGTAAACTTAAATTAATGAATTAATTTAATAAATTAAACTTTTTATTTTGCGATATTTGACGAGTACACGTAACAATTCAAGCAGAATGTCTGTTAGATTAATTCTATTCAAAAGACAGTTCATTTATTCATTGAAAATAGCACAATGAAAATAGTACATGAACAGTACAAGGAAAATAGTACAAAAACAATAAATGTAAATCGAGCAGTACCAGTTTTCTCAAAATAAAACTGTACAATGTGTGATCAGTTTACTAATTCAACGGTCGATACTAACAAATCAGAAATACTGTCGACTATATTATTAAGAAGTCGTGTACATAGAATAAAAGATACAATAAAAAGGAATTGGATTTCTATAATTTACTCAGATGCGATCTTTAATGTAAATATAACGATAAAAGAAAATAAAAATATGAATAAAGACGGTTCGTTTGATACAACAGTAAATTGATTTCAATAGAAATTACTGAATATATAAACGGTCTGTGTACTTTTATTACTAGTATAACTAATATGTATGATCGATATTTTCAATGTTATTAATCGATATTATGTATTTACAATATATCTTATTTTCTTGCCATTGTATTATAGTTTAATACCTGCACGCAGTTACTTCTGTTATCTTGTAGTTATTGCATTGTACTATTGAAAACAAATAAATAAACCTGCTATAATAGCGCTTCATGCAGTGTAAAAATAAAGGTGTAACATTTACGTTTTATTCTTTAACAAAAACATTTTCAACATCACTGCACAATTGATTATGTTGCCGGCCCGTTGCTGATGGCGGTCGGGAGCCCTTTCATCTTGTGCAAGTCACAGCGTGGTTCGCAACAACACGCACACTCATGATTAATTTGAGGGGATTTCAGCGTATCATCCGACGGTTCACAGGTCACCCGATCGCATCTCAATCATAGCAGTAAACCTGGACACGTATCCAATATATACATCCAGGAACCCAATGTACATATATATATATAGCTATGCTTAACGTGTTTGCATATATATATATATATATATATATATATATATATATATATACATACATACATACATATATATATATATATATATATATATATATATATATATATATATAATGCGTATATTTATATGTAAATGTTATCCGTTACACAACTATGTCGATTTATTAGTGATTAATTAACTTTAAAAGCTCATTTGGAACTTTTCCTGTATACCATATTGATTTTTTTTAATTGTATTATATGTATGTCATTTCTAATTTATGTGAGGTGTGTTATATTATTATATTCTTTATTAAGATATACATACTTTGTTAATCTCGTATACATGTCACATTTTACACTACTTTTACAAGTAAGTGACAAAATTTAAACGTGATAGATCCAAAACTTAGCTATTCTACTATATTTTAATTATAATTTACTTATTATACTTTACTATATCTATATATTTATTATTTCTTAGTTTATATTCTTAAATTATATTTTAATTTCAATCGTTTTGAAATAACGATTTAAAAATTTTACTGAACTGACCACAGGTACCGATAAATCATAAATTCATTGATACTAGTCTAATGAATATTGGGAAAAAAGCTTTCTCTTAATAGTTCTATCCCTTTATATTATTTTGGTACATGTATGTTGTTTATGTGCCCATTACATAGTTTACATGCTTTGTTTCCACACTTGAGATGTGTTGTATTATAAAATCATGATTTTAGATTAAAAATTAGAAAATTTACACTACATAGTACTTTTATATAATAAAATTTCCTATAAGAATTTTGAAAACTGTTATTCTTTACAAAATTCGTTTCATATTTGTTATTGTGTTGTTAATCAACAAATGAAAGGAATTCAATTTTTATATTATAAAGGAATGTTGTTAGTGTCTCACATTAAAAATACAAGTTGAATTCTTCTATATACTTGAATATTAACAATTTAAATAATTACAAGAAAACATGTTGAAAATATTTTTCAAAAAATCATTTCGATTTAACGACATGTATGATAACCTATACAGACATGTACAAAAAATGTATATACACATATATACGATAATATTTCATCTAGTTAAATGACAGCAGAAGTCATCCTTCGCGCAGACTGCAGACGCCGACATCCTGAGAACGTGAGTTTGAGATATATACAGTGTTTTGAATATCGTATGCACGATTCATTAAAATCATCCAGCTCGGATATGAATAATAATCCATCACTAATTTGCCTCCGTTGTAAATGTACCGTGCAAGCGAGGTGTCGAACATATGTGGTTTGTTGAGAATGCGTTGTTTTGGCATGGATTACTTTTTTTCGCGTTTTGAACGATGAAGGGATTTAGATGACTGTATTATTTTATAAAAAAAATATTTGAAATGTTTAATAAAAAAAATGTATAAATTATTCGTCATTTTTTGTAAATACATTTTTATATACTTAAGTTACTTTTATAAAACACCGAAACAATTATCTTTTTTTTATTATTGTATAAAAAGATATGTATTTACATTCTTTGCTTTTCAGACATATTTGTTGATTTACTTAAATTAAAATTTAATATAAAAATTAATAAACGAATTTAAATTTTTCACATTGAACAACGGTAAAGAACATTTAATTAATTATAGAGTAACATGAATTTCAATGTATTCAAGAAAATTTATACACGCAGTTATTTCTGTTTAGAGTTCAATACAATATATTGAAAAATTAAAATGTTCCTAACACAATTCTCGATATTTAGCTTCTTTACTTTCATAAATTAAGTGTTCTCTCACCCCATAAACTACAAGAAAATTTGACCACAAAGGCATAGAAAAAATTAACAATTTTTTTGAGACTGATATCAACATGGCAACAATTAAAAGCGATCATCAAGCTATTATTAAATATTATTGATCAGAAAAATGTTTGAAATTTGTAGCGTGAAAAAGTAATTCATCTGTGAATGTAAAAATTTCACAGAAAAAGATATTTGATAAGAAATCTTAAATAAAAATGCGTGTTGAAACTTTTTAAATAAGATCCGGAAATGGCATTCCATTCTATACAAATAATATATTTATGTTATTTTAATATAAAATTGTAATATTGTTACATAATGAAATTTTTGATACCAAAATTACTGTAATATTTTTGATACAGTTTCCATTCATTCATTTATCTATGTAAAATTATATATATATATATATATATATATATATATATAGTTTTATTTCTACATGAATAAAACACGTGTTTGTGTACTTAATGTATTTTAAAGTATAATGATACGAAATAAAATTCCAAAATAATTACATTAATTAGTATATAATTTGAAGAGACATCTAAAAAACGAACCTACTGCATGACATTTTTTACAAACACGATTTAAAAGTGTTGACATGTTGTGCACTGTAGTTTTGTCAACTTATTAAGCTACTCGTGTAATATATATAGTACCTTGACAACATTCGAGATACTGTAAAGATTTTTTGTGTCCGTGTAACAGATCGGAGTCGTTCGTCTTGCAGACGCAGGAAACTTAAATATGAATAGATGAGCCAAATGGCAGAATCAGTCGAGCACAGGAATAAAATTAATGGTTGAAAATTTTCAATGACTGTTTAACATACTTAATAATTGTTTTTTCGTTTTTTTTAAGAAAATATTTTCTTTGATAAAAAAATATTCGCAATGCTTGAGCAACTTGTTTACAAACACTAATTTATATAGCTTTTTGAAGTGATTGCTACTTTTTATTCTTCATTATATATATATATATATATATATATATATATATATATATATATATATACAAAGAGTAAAAGCTATATAATTTATCACAATAGTTATGATTATTTGAAACCTAATTTTTTCTTAAAAAAATATCTTCACTTTCTAGGTATCCTGAATATCTGTTAACCATGAGAGTGAAATAATTTCATTGAGAGTTTAAAAAAAAATTTCAATAAATATTCAAAAACATCATTTTAAACAGTGGTAAAAAATGTACTATCTAATTTATATTTACGATTTAAAATAATTATAAGACATTACATTAATTACTACAAGTTCATATTGATATAAAGAAATATAAGGTATTATAATTCGTAAGCACAATGATAAATCTTTGGTGCTTGTTAAAAAGGGATTAAGTCAACAAGCAATATTTTGCATGCGACAAAAAATAAAACTGACACATTTATATTAGGTTTAATTTGCAAGTGTCTATGCATTTTCCCTCATTGTAGCCATAATTGAGTTAAGATATAGTGTTAGAAATAAAACAGAAAAAAATTGTTACTTGCATTAAATTTAACAAAATGATTTAAACTCATTTTATTGAGCACACATAAGAAACTTGAATTATTTTAACTTCAAATGGAATAATATAATTTCACTGCAGATGTATAATTCAACAATTTTAAATAAATATGTTTCATATTAAAAAAAACATGTAATTTATCATTTCTATTTTGATAAAAGAATTAGTAGTATAAATTATATGATAAGTAAATAAAAAGCTTATTGAGAAGTCGAAGAGGGTTTAAAAATATTTTCTTTCGTAACAGCTAAATCGATGTTCATTTTTGTTAATAATGAATGATATTATTAAATCTATTTTAACATAATGTTCCTATATACATATATATATATATATATATATATATATATATATATATATGTATATATATATATATATATATATATATATATATATATATATATATCAATTTAATACTTCGTAGACAAAGTTTAAACAGACGCAATAAAATGTTTGAAATATTATTTTTAATTCGCGATCAAACAACACGTAGTCAATTACACGTCTGCATAGCGAAATTTCTACAATCCACTGGTACCAATCCGCAGAAAACATTATACAAAACACGTAAAAAAGAACATAAAAATTCTCATACACAGAAACAGTCGCATTTATCCGAGAACAAAACATTCCGGGCGACATCTCCCAAGACAATCATTTACTCTTGTGTCAGCATCTGGAAGCCATTAGGACGGTGGCTTCTCCGACTGTGGAGATGTCTTCAGAGGTCGTAAAGCGTGCCGACGCCGCAGCCGTTACGTCGTCACGAGCTACTTGATTACTTCTCTACTCGGATTTCATCCGGGATCTGAAATCGCTCGGATGGTGGTTGTACTTATATGAATATGGGACTTGAAATAGTTCGAAACATTATATTCTCGAATTGAACCTTGTACATACATGTGCTTGTATATATATGTATATATATATATATATATAGAGAGAGAGAGAGAGAGAGAGAGAGAGAGAGAGGTGGAAAGTCTCTTGAAAGAAAAATCAACGTTAAAAATGTCCTCTTTCAGATATTATCTTATTTTTTAATATAATTTTATTTTCAAGTTATTCTGATCTATTTTTTTTATTTCATCAAAAAAGGGTTTTAAGCACTGAATTAAAATCAAGGGATTGCAATTTTCATTGATAGAATGAAACAATATTTTTATATTCAAAAAATGAGTTGAAAATAAACAAATTACATGAAAAAAGAAAAAATCTTAAATAAGACATTTGTATTTGTATTTCAGTCTACCATTGGATTGACAAAAGGACTAAAAATTGGATTACTTCAGATATGGATTGAAGAAACTTTCTAGAAATCGGAAGAAATGTATTAATACGGATAGTGACTCTATTAGCAAAAAAATACACTATTTGAAAGGTAATATTTTAAGATTTCTTTCTTTTTCATTTTATCCCAATATTTCACACTATTTAAGAGTTATGACCTTCTGTGTAAAAGTTTCAGTCCCGTCTCGTATAAATTTAAAATTTTGTACTTTATTTTTTTATTTGTTTTTATTGTTACTTTATATATTATATATTGGATATTTCCTATATTCAATTAATAATTTCAAATTTTATGAATTAATGATTTCAAATTTTAATTAAATTATTTGAAATAAAATGTTTTACTTTGCAGTATTGTAAAAATAAATATTCAATTTTTAAGTATATTTCAATTAATCTTATTAAAGATAAACGTCACATACCATATAACAAATTTATTTTCCAAGCCATTGACTACTATATTATCTTTGTTGACTTAAAAAACTTTAATAGTAAATCATACGATTCCTAATTTTCCTTTAATATACTAATAAAACAATGTACATAATAATTAAATCTTTTTATTCTTTTAAATTCTATTCTCTATTAAATCTGTCTATTCTTTTAAATTCTTTTTTTATTATTTAATATAGTTATCGTTCATATAGATATATTTTTCATAAATATCATTGCTAATACACTTTCATAAAATTATTTTGAATTATTTAATATTAGACAGAGTTAAAATTAAAATATAATTGAGACTTTTCATTCAATACAGAACAATTTTGAAAATACATTGTAATTCTAATGCATTTAATGAGTAAAGTTGAAAAAATCTCTCTTAATAATTAAAATCAACATTTCTCATCACTTCGTCCGCAACGTGTCGTGTGGTACCATCTAGTGAATGTGGTGAATAAGAAAATTTTCTCAATGGATAGATTTCATGTTTAATTCATTGTTTCGTTCGTAGGTATTTTGAATGTTTAAATGTATAATGTTACAAAAACCAATAAAACCGATTTTTCTTTATATATTTCTTTCTATATTTCTTTCTATTTTCTTGCCAATTTTGACAGACTATATACTAGTATTTAAGAAGTTATATTATTTATAACTAGTATCGATATATATATATATATATATATATATATATATATATAAAAATTATGTTTATGTATTTGAATTAGAGATATATGAGAAAATTGAATTAGAGATATATGAAAAAAATATGAATGTCTTTTTTGTTTTAAAAAAGTTATTACACTGTGGTGAAATTCATTTTCACAATTGATTTTTTTTATTCACCAAACCAGATTGTTTTTCTGAACAAAAATGTTCAATAAATGATTATTGTTTATATCTGATATATTGTAGATTTTTTTTGTACCTTGGCATTCTAAGATGACATCATTGTTATCGAAATAAGTATAAGAAACAATCAAAAAGGAACAATAACCATTTATTGAACATGTTTGTAGTTTGGGGTATGAAAAATAATTCATTTATAAAAATCCATTTTTTTTTTGTATTCTAAACATGTTTAATTCATATGTTAAAATGAAAACATTGTAAAGATTTTTTTCATTAGATTTTATGTTAACTTGAACAATAAGTATTAAAATTCGAATTAATAATCGTAGATAAGACAAAACGTCTCACAACCCATCACTAAAATAATATTTTATTTCAAGATGTTATAGTCTCGAGATATCAAAGCCACAGTTTCCTGGAACACTGTTGTCCCATTCCATGCAAATAAACAACGTAATGGTCGATTGCGTCGAAGGTTATTGCTACTTATGGGGATCATTTGTTGACTATGTCATATTTTAATCAGTGCCGAAATTTATGGCGACGAGATGACTGGCCATTTTAACTAGTACGCACATAAATTATGAAAATAAAGTAATATGACAGCTTGAAATGAATTGGTTCAAACATATGTTTTCACAAAAGAAAACGGTTATTTATTTATTTTTTCATTGCGACATAACCTTGAAAAATTTTAATTGTATATATATAATAGACATTTTTTGAAAATTCGAAAATACTGCACTTATTTGCAAATTTGTTTGTTTTAAAATGTTCTAAAACCGATGAATTTTAATTCTCATTTCCAACGATTCGAAATTATATATACATATAGAAATAATATATATATGTATATATATATATATATATACTAATATTATTCTGTGGGCACTCTTTTGATTTGTATACAAAATAATTATTGAATTAGAAATTTGATGTACAATAAAACAATTCAAATAATCTTTTTTTAAAGAAATTTATTTTTTATTCATAAACGTTAATTTTAAGATATACGAGTGAGAAAATAAATAATAAATTTCTTTAAAAATTCCGTTTATCGATTTCAGTGATAGTACCGAATTAACAATTTAAATATATTTTTATGAAATTGTATAATGAAATTATGATCTATAAAAGTTCATTACGTTTTAACAGAAGTTTAATTGTTTGATAATTGGAAGAGGGCGACGATAACAAATGTTATTAGTGTCTGAAATAGAAATTTAATAAAAAATACAGTAACAGAACTGTAAATTTTTAATAATGTCCAATTATAAATAACATTGGAGTTTTTATAATAAGAATTAAAAAAATAATCGAAAATTATTGTCATTCATATAGAAGTTATGTTATTCTAATATCAATTATATACTGAAAAATAATTATTTTTACTTATCTACTTGTAAATTAATGCTACAATTCCGAAACAAAGAGACTTAAAAGCTAAATCTTGGAAAACATACTTAAGAAATTTTTAGTATGCATTTTAGATATATTCTCTTAAATTTTTAATTAAAAGTTTATTTTCATTAACGTATTTTTTCATAAGAAATGCTCATAAAAATTAATTTAAATTGTACACCGATTTACAGATTTTCGTTTTTAAATTCTTCAAAATATAAATATGAAACCATTTAAATATTCATTTATGAAAACGAAGATTTTTTTGTACTGAAAGTACAATTTCAATATGTTTTCAGATATGATTTATTTGATATTAATGTTATTTCAATTGTAAATTTTATAATCCTCTAGGTACCGGGAAAAACATATTTATTGTGTCTTTTAAGTTTTTTTATTTAACATATTTATTTATCTTTTTAATTTTTATTCTAAAATTTGAATTGTATATTATTATAATGCTTATAAATTACTTTAATAATTATTTTATTTGTTAAAATAATATATATATATATATTTGTATATATATATATATATATAAACAGATTTAAACAAATTACTAATTTTTGTAAATGTATTTATATTATACTGGAAATATTTTCATTTTTAACCAGAAGATATTGTTAACAAAAATAACTTTTTAAATGAGGAAAGTAAATTTTAAATTTATATATATATATATATATATATATATATATATATATATATATATATATATATATATGTATATGTCTATTATACAAACACTTCAATAAAATCTAGGAAATACAAAAATCTATTTAATTTAAAATACATCTAAAGCACACATACTATATTTGAATCATTTATATTCCATTATGAGTATTCGTCGAGGGTTATTTTATTTTATTGCCTACCGCTTTCCTAGTCCTATTTCACCGTACATGCGACTAAACCAACACTAACTCAATTTATTAAAGATTACTGTGTATCGTGATTCGATAACTTGGTCATATTTTCAGCCATTCAATTCATTTACCCTAAATATAATGTTGATTGAATAAATTACGATTTATCTATCTAGTATACTTGAAATACTTGTCACAATACGAATACTTGTAAAAATAGTCAATATTTTCATATATACATATATATATATATATATATATATATATATATATATATATATATATATATATAATTTGTACGTTGACATGCATTAGTATAATATTAATTTATTATTATGTAGGAAACACATTTTATTTTAAAAAGATACTTCAATTCTTTATTATATTTATTTGTGCAGATAACTGTCGTTTTGTCATTTAAAATGATTAAAAAAATTGAAAATCTAATATTATGCAGAGTGAATTTATTAATCACAGTCTATTTGGTTTATATCAAATCAAGTAATCTGGCACTACTGGACCGATTTTTTTGTAGTTTTTATTATAAAATTCATTTTTATCGGCAGATGGATATAGGTTAAAAATTTCAGATATTGCAGATGTTCTACAGGTAATTTATTTTACTAATTTTTAAGTATTTTCAGTAAAAACTAACATCTTTAGTTTTCAAATTTATGCACATATAAAAACAATATATTATTAATTTAAAATAGGAAAGTTATTAAATACTTTTTGTAAATTTTATATTCTTTCATTTTTTCAGCTTAATAAAGTAATAAATAATTGAATAAATGTAGTTTTAATAATAATTCCATTTTAAGTTTTTTTTAAAAAAAAATCAGAACTTGAAAAACAAATTATATTTTCAAAATATATTTTTATTAGTATAAAAGTAGTATAAAATTGATATGATAAAACTTCAACTACAATAAATTACACATAAATTGGGAACAAATATGTTTAAAAATATTTTTTAATAAATTCAATTCTTAAGAAAAATTTAGTTTTTTAAATAAAAAACATACAATACATTTCCTTAGAGGGATCTATTATTTAAAATTTATGTATATACATAAATATATATATATATATATATATATATATATATATATATATATATATACACTTAAAATATACACAAAATTTATAAAAAAGTTATATGAAACTCTTAAAGTAGTTCGTTTTCATATAAAGATTTTTTAAATATCATTTAACACATGTGTCATATTTTCTATCTTAATTGTTATCATCAAATAATAATCTACTGTTTTTGAAAAAGAGATAATTTTATATATGCAATATATATATATATATATATATATATATATATATATACAACTACGTTGAAACTATTTTATAGACTACACCAGGGAGAATCAGAAATCAGAGACACCCTTATACAATGGCAATCAATCTTCATTAGACAATAAGATTTCTGCAAACTATATATAGGGGTAGGTTTCTCTTTAGTGATTGCAGCATTAGTAATAAAAGCACAAAGATTATATGGTTGTGAATTAAGGGAGGCTAATTGAACTAGTACACTGTGCAAAGAAATTAATTAAGTCTTGATGTAATAAAATAAATATTATTGATCGCGTACGAATAAATTAAAAATTAATTATATCACTTAATTTTCGATTAAAACTTATTTTTGTACAAACAAAACAATCCTACTATTCTATTTATTGACTAATTCTATACGTGATACCTACACTAGTCATTTCTAAATCGAAAATAATGAAAAATGTTGTATCCCCTTTGTCAATCATTAGCACTGATATATTTTTAATTCAATTAAATACAGACATGTCTTATTTATAAATTTATTTACAAATGAGAAAATTTTTAAAATTAAAAAAGTAACTTCCATATTACAGTGAAGACTTTTTTAAAATTAACAATCCGTAGATACTTTTTCCTTATTTCAGTTGTTCTTTTTATTTTGATAACTATGATATTTGAAGCCCTCCACTACCTGGTTTACAGACTCAAATCTTGAGTTTAATTTACAGATTTTCTTTTACGTTTCAATATTGTCTTTATTAATCATTCAAGGTTCAAGATGTGTTCCAATAATACATCACAATTTCAAATGTGAATTAACTGAACTAATAGTTACTTTTTTCAAAGAAATTATTTATTTTTCAATATTTTTTGAAAAAAAATATTGATTTCAAATTGTCAATTCATTTGAAATGTTTATTTGTGAGATGCAAAAGTGATTTAGTTTATATATATATATATATATATATATATATATATATATATAAACTTATCTTTAATTATAAATATCCACATACTTAGAGCCATGTAGGGATATTTTGGCGCCTGGAATAGTCATGCTTAAAAAACGCCTTTATTCTATACTGATGCGATTAATTATGTAAATTAAAAAACTTAATAATTAATTTTATATAATTCTTTAATGGCTTTAACATTTTTAATACAATTAAGATACAGTTGAAATAATACATTATAAAAGAATCATATTTGTACAGAATAATCAATAGATAAAATAATTATGAATATAATTTGAAATTTACAAGTTTAGATTTCATTTCCGTGAAATCATGAATCAAATAGTCATTATTTAACGATTCACAAAGATCGCTTTCAATGGACATCATAGCCGAACCGACTAATCTTTCTTGTCCCATTGCTGAGCTCATGTATTTGGTTATAACTTTTAATTTGAAGACACTGCGTTCTCCAGAAGCAACTGATACGGGAAAAGTTAGCATTATTCATAGGCAAATAAAAAAAATCTGAAATATTGTAGTCATACTGTTTGTCTATAAGTTAAGTATTTCTAATGATTCTATTTGAGAGGGCAATAATACAGTTAAATTTATAATTTCTTTACAAAGTGTAATATCATTAATGTCTATTATTATTCTCATCCAGTAATCAATGTAAATCCATACAATTTTTTAGTATTTCTGATCTATTTTCATGTTTCAATTTATAACTGTTATACAATACTTTAAACTTATCAACATGTGATTTTATTTGTTCAAATCTCTCACTAATTGAATTAATCGCAGTGTCGAGAATGATATAAAAAATTAAGTGATAATTGCGTTGTGGGTCTATAATGGGTTGGTCATTAGTTATGTAATCAAAACCGTTTTTTTTCTTTTTACGAATTCGAATCGTGGAATCGTCTCAACGTCATGTGGGATCTTCCGTCAGATGACGAGTGCTCGTATAAAAATATATACAGATTGAATGAAAATAAGTATATTAATGAGAAATTTATTATGTTTCGGCTATACAAATATCAAATAGAGTTAAAATACTACAATGTTAAACATACTGACATTACAATTTAACATGATTAACATTAATATACATCTGAAGATGAAACCTATAATTGTAAATTAGATATAGAGCGCCTTCTAGCAGCGGTGATAGAACTATATTATTTAAGCTTTATTATTCTTCATAAATAAACAAAAACTATGCAAATAATAAGACAATTGCGAAATATCTAACAGGCGCCTTCATACCTGAGGCGCCTGAAGCGATCGCTCTATTGCTCCATTCCATGTATATATAGCATAGCCCTGCACACACACACATATATATATATATATATATATATATATATATATATATATATATATATATACATATACATAATGTTATAAATATCTTTACAAATTAAATTGTTTAATAAAACTAAGGCCTCTTTAATCATATTTGATTTTTATCAAGTTTTGTATCTATTTATCATTTATTTTGAAACTTAATTATGTCAGAGTTATAAATCATTATCAAACATTAATATTTTTAACTGACGATGACTAATGATGAAAATGCAAATTATTAGCATAATAAACTAATAAAAAAATATAAACTACTAAGTCTAGAAAAATGTAATTACTTTAATAATTTAAATATATTAAATGTATGTATATATGTGACTGTATATATATATATATATATATATATATATATATTCTTTTTAATTTTTAAATCTTAGTTCATGTCGTTGAGTTTACGAAATATTTAAATATTTATACCTCATGTTTTATGTCTTACTTGATTCACTTACACATACAAAAATTTTTGTTGTTTTGAAGAAGTTAATCTACATTTAAGTTTACTTTTTATGTTTTAAACATGAAGAAGTAAGATTTCATATAAACTTAACTTTTTGTAAAATTTTCTATTTTTACTTTTATGTCGTGAAAGTTCATTTAAGTAGTGCGTTGATTAATGGAGTACACTTTTTAAGTAAAAAAACTGAGAAAGTTATTTGAGAAAACATTGCCCAATTTTATTGTCATAAAAATATTTTTATGTATTTTTAATCAAATATTGTTGACGTTACGATAAACAGTAATTAGAAATGAATTATTAAAATGTTTCTTATTTTTAAAATCATTTAAATCAACAAGAGAATTAATTAGATATTTTACAGATATAGAAGGATATTAAAAAAGTAAAATTCATATTGAACATAGAACTGAATTTTCTAATTAAGGTTTTCTTTCTGTGATACCATAATTGGAGAATCCGAATTGCTCTAGAGAGAAAGTGTTAGTTGACAGATACGTATTTTCTATTAATCAAGTTTTTTTGTGAACAGTATGTTATAAAATTCATAAAATCGATTATGATTCATTATGTAAGGTTCAATACAAAATCATTATATTCAATAAATTAAAATGCCATATATTTTTAAGAAAAAAAATAGTTATTTACATTCTGTATATTCGTCTACTGACAAAATAATACTTTATTTGGTAATAAAATGAGAAAAGGAGAATATTTAACATTATATATATATATATATATATATATATATATATATATATATATATATATATATATATATATATATATAGATATAGGAAGGAAGGTAATCCACGAGACGATATTTCCTACATTGAGTGAATCTCTTCCTTTCTACGAAACCATTCGAATTTGGGTGAATGAATTTCAACGTAGCAGAAGATGTACCACGCTCAGAATACCCAAGAACAGCTGTCACGTCAGAATCATCCATAAAGTCTACGATATAGTTTTGTCCTACTGGTAAATGGATGTGAGTGAGATAACAGAGGTTACATGCATCTCAACTGAATGAACACATTTCATTTTGCATAATGAATTACATTTGAAAAAACTTTTCGCATGATGGGTCCCACTTTTGTTCACTGAAGAACAAAACTAGTTCGTACGCGAATATCACCCGACTTCTTGAAACTGTTTAAGAAGAATCCAAAGGATTTCATGCGGAGTTTTCTGACCATGGATGAAATTTGGATTTATTATTACACACCAGAATTGAAAATGCAATCAAAACTGTAAATTGAACGTGGTGAAATGGCTACGAAGAAGGTAAACACAATTCACTCGGCTGGAAAAGTAATTGAGTCAGTTTTCTGTGATGCGAAAGGAATTATCTTGACTGACGACCTTCAAAGGGAAAAACAATTACTGATTGAAAAATATGTAGGATTTTTGAAGAAATTGAAGGCAATGATCGCGAAAAATGACCCGGAATGGCCAAGAAAAAAGTGTTATTTCAGCATGACAAAACACCGACTTATTCAAGCGCTATCGCTCAGCAAAAATTAGACGAATTTAAGTTTAAAATCCTTCCGCATCATTGTGTTTGCCTGAGTTGACTTGCTCGGAATTCCATCTGTTTCTAAAACTCAAAATTTTCCCGGATAGAATGTGATTAGGGTCGAATTAAGAGGCGTAATATGCCCCAAACGGTTAATTTTGGGACCTCGAAGAAACCCGCTTTCGAATAGGAATCACGAAGCTGGAGAAACTTTGGGACAAGTGCGTTGAGCTTCGAGGAGATTATATCGAAAAATAACATTTTGAAACTGAAGCTGTTGTTCCTAATATCAAACCAAGTTACTCTTCAAACCATCCTCATATATATATATATATATATATATATATATATATATATATATATACATATATATATATATATATATAAATTATTTAGTATTTTATTTATATCAAGAGGATTTTTTTTAATGATTATTCCTGTTTTTCCAGCATAGTTTATATGCTATTCTGATAAGTATTAATTACATTTTTATATATAAAAAAATATACTTATTAAATGCTATATAGTGGTTGAATGAAAAAAATATATTCGACATATTAGATGAAAAGGCTTTTTTGAAGTAAACTTTATGAATTTAATTACTATTTTAACCAAGATTTTAATTAAGTAAATAATAAAAGAGCATATGTTTGAATAGTATCAGTATATCAATCTATGAATACTAATCTATTTTGTTCTATGAATGCAAATACAATAGTTTTATTAAAGTTTCTATTATTTTTTGTTGTATGTTCTCTATTTGAATTAATAAAAGAAATAAAACGTTTAAAAATCTTCCTATGTGACCTACTCGGTGGTGTTCAACCTCGTATTTAGTATCAAATATTTATCAAATTATGTTAAATATTTTAAATTTACTTTTAATTAGAAACAGAGTTATTTTTCAAATGATTCAAAAATATTTCATAGATATTGTAATTTAAGTTGTAAAAAAACTAAGCCAAATATTATAATACAGTAAAATAATTCGCCAATCAATTGAAGAACATCTCGCAAATTAATCATTTGTCCGGAATAATATGTGTTTTCAAATAAATTAAGTTATTAGTATAGTTATCAGAATTTCAATAAAGCTAACGTTAATATTAGTAAAAAATCTGATTTCAAATACTTATATTAAGATTTTTTGTGATTTCTGAAAATTTGTTTTATCTAAAGATACATGTAAGCACTAATGATTTATTTGTAGTTTTTTAACTATTAAAATGTTATTGAATATTTATGATTAAATTAAATATTTCTCTAATTAAAAACGATAAAAAATATTTCATATTATGCTTTTTTAATTAAGAATATCACTGTATATCTGTTGAAGATCGCTTAAATAAAATAGAAATTGTAGTAAAAAAAACTATTTACTATTTACCCTAACGAAATGTTATTGTTGCAACATAATAAAATAAAACAATTTCATACTGATTTACATATCATCCCCGATACAAAAAAAATCCTGTATAAACCACAGTACAAGATCTGTGAGATTAATTTCACCCTAGTATAGTGAAAACCAATTTTAAATGTTACTAAAACCACACACACTGCAGTAACGCAAAGAGCACACTGTTAGTCCCAGCACGTATAAATTTGGCTTTTAATCAACGTTACATAGTGAAATGGCGACCTCCTGTGGTTCATTCACAATGATATTGCGGCGAAATTGAACAAATGCTATATATAATCAATGATGAAAGACAACTACACTTATTTCAAATGCACAAATAAGGACGGAAAGTTATGAAATGGGTTTATCATTCGTTGTTGGTTTTAATGGAAAAGTGTATTGAGTACACGAGTCGAACTCGTGCTATGTGCATTTAGAGCAAATTATTTACGTCCGGAATCTAAACTAGAACTTTTATATTGGTTCAGTGATATATTTTTGTTGCACTTAATGAAACGTAATGGTGATGGGATTTTAAGTTACACATATAAATTTTAATGTTCGTATTGTAATTTAATCGTTTACGAACTTAATGCTTTGATTATACTATTAAATTGTACGTACTTATATATATATATATATATATATATATATATATATATATATATATAATAGGTTGGTTAAAGATATTTGTGGTTTATGATATTAATTTTTTAATTTAAGTGGTTTTATGTGGTCCAGATATATTGCAAATGCCTAACTTTTGTGCAAGCACTTGAATTGTTGTACTTGGTACTGATTCAAGAAACGTCTTCAGTTGGTCGTTATGACCTGAAAAAGGATGCACGTGACCTTCTTCAATCTCAAGGGTTTCATACCCAGCATGAAATTTTTGTAATTACTATTGCACCATTATATATTTCTTAATAGTAACCCCATCAAAAGAATTGTTTAGTTTAAGAGTAGTTTCTGTTGTTTTACCACCCGTTTTAAACTCGTATAAAAAGTTACTTCTATTTACTTCTTTCCGTCTTTAATTTAATAACCCAATTTGGAGCAAAATTAATAATAAAACCAAAGTTGATAACACCAAAATACAGACCGAAAAATGAACTTTAAAATGATATTAACATGAATACCATGAAATGATCCTTTCGTTGAAAAAATTAGGTTAGAATTCAGAAAACAGAAACCGTAATTATTTTCCTATTAACCATATATACATATATATATATATATATATATATATATATATATATATATATATATATATATATATATAAACAGCGATGGAAAACAAATGTAGAAAAAAGGAAAATTAATAAAAAGTATAAATTTGATCTCGATAGATACTTTTTGATTACGACAGTAATTATTTTTTAAGAAAAAAAGGAATGTATATTACAATAACTTTTATTATATTAATATTTATATAATTTTAAAAGATTTATAATTAAATTTGTATGTATATATAAATTTGATTCTTTGTAATTTTGAAAATAATTTCTAATAAAATATAAGAATAATAAATAAAAAAAGTTAGAAATGAAGTAAGTCAAATAATTCGAAAGTATACTAATGAATACTAAAATCTAAAATAAAAATTCTAAGTAAATAAGAGTAAAAATAAATGAAACTAGAGCATTCTTCAGTAAAAGTTTAAATATAATTAATCTTAACATATTTATAACAAAACTAATGAATAATTAATGACATTTAATTGAAAA
>CM068314.1:40075707-40140707 GCA_034766995.1 Acanthacorydalis orientalis | reverse complement strand
AACATATTTAATTTTAAAATGCATATTTTGGACACAACAATTGAACATTGAATTTTTATAACATTAAATGGAATTATTTTCCTTCATTTAAAAACAAATATAATAGGAACATATATATATATATATATATATATATATATATATATTATGTATTTGTTTTTGTATATATTTTTAAATAAAAGAAAAAATATTTAAGTATTTTTTATAATGATAAATAATGTAATAAAATTAAATTAAAATAAATGAAGAAAAATCTTTAACATTCAAAAAATCTAAACATACAGACATTGTAATTTATTATTTGTCATCTGCTTAATTTCCATCTACTGACAACATAATTAACATAACACTTTACATTACAAGTAGATAAATTCAAAGACATTTTTATATGTTTTTGACATTTATACCCAATTAAGAAAATAGATTACTTAGTCCAGCTCAATCGAATCGTTTGAAATCCAATAGTAACATTTTTCAGTATAGTTTATTTAATCTTTTATTCTGAATTCTATTTTATATAGCTGATTTAATTTAAATCTCTCTCTCTTTCTATATATATATATATATATATATATTATATCAACAGCAGCATCCACTATCAATACATTGCTGGATAAAGGCCTCTTCCATGATTTTCCACAATTTTTTTGTACGATTGAATGCCTCTCTTTTCCACTGATTTATTTATTTATGTACATATATATATATATATATATATATATATATATAAATATATATATATATATATATATATATATATATATATATATATATATATAATGAGAAACAAACTTACTATATTAAAATTTACCTACTGTAAGATTTTAAATAAAAAATAAACATTTAATTAACTAAACTATTATTAATGGTTTATTTTTAATTCAATTGATAAGCTCATTTACCACAATATACAGTATTTAACAAAATATGAAGTTTTTATTTACAATAGTTTTCTTGTCAAATGACATGAACGTATGTAGGCAAATGTCATATAAAATATATGACATTTGCCTACATACTTTTAATAAATATTATGTTTAATAAGTTGTTATTAAATATTAATTGTTAATAAATATGATGTTAAAATAAGTGTTATATCAATTATGTTGTCAGTAATATTACTTCAACTAACACCTTTATGATTTTAACAAGGATTAATAGTCATGCGATTTAATGCCACTATTAAACTAAAAAGAACTTGTTATTCAATGAATGAAAAAAGTATACATTGCTATTTAAATACTTGGTAAGGTATTTAAAAAATGTTTGTTATTTCAAGTCGTGTTAAAACTTATGTTAATTTTCAAATTGTTTTGGGAAATCTGTTACAACTTCTTCAATTCTTTTTTCGTCATACAATGAAAACATGAGGGATACTAACTATTCTTATGGAAAGTTTGTGATTTTGTACAAAACAGTTGTTTTAAAATCGTATTTTATTAATAAAAATTAAAAATCGAAACTTCATATTTTTTAAATAAATATAATAATTAAAAAAAAAACAATTAGAAGAGTTTTAGACAATATAAACTTGAAGAGTTGGAAGTTCCACAATTTATTGTAAAAAAATGATTTGTTTAATAAGAACTACAAATAGAACAAATCATCATATTAAAATTGAATACATTTTTATAATTTCAAAAACATAGTTTTAAAAAATGTGCACAAAAGCTTTTAAACATTTATATCTGAAATGAAAATTTTGTATCTCAATGTGTTTCAGTAATTTTTTAAATAAGTATATTACTTTTTAAAGAATAAGATTACTTTTGTATTTTTTTACAAATCAATATATCATCTTAGCATCCAATCTACTTTTTCATCCACTAATGACACATATATTAAGAAAATATTAGAATCGATATATGCAGATGTTTCAAAAGTATGTTAATAGAAGTCATTGAAACGACATATCCAATGTTTTAGTAAATATTATAAATGAAAATTCTATATTATATATTCTTTATTCTTATGTTCTATACTTGTATTTTTTTGGAATATTTCTTATTTAATGACAGTTGTTTTTATGTATGCAAATTTATTTATACTTCATAATTTTTATAGAACAGAGATAAAATTATGGAATTTTTACCTTTGCTGATTGAATTTTTAAGTCATTCAAGTGTAGACCTACATCACTTAAAACTTATTATACTATTGACTTATTTTTCATAATTTTTTCGAAAAACAAATTTATTATTTTCAGATATACGTATGTTTATATATATATATATATATTATATTATATTACACACATATATATATATATATATATATATATATATATATTCAAAAGCATAAACGAGCATACAGATATTTAAGAAATATTTCAAGTGTAAGATGTTTTAGTTCCATGTAAGATCTTATGTTAACAGTGAAATATTTTATTGTATCAAAATAACTTCAATCACTTTATTTCTTTATTTTGAAAAAAAATTAAACATTATAATTATTGATAGAAGAGATAGAAAAACAATAAGGTAACGTCACAGGTAATTCATTCTATGTTAATCAGTTTTTTTTTAAATCTTCTTAAAATATGCATATACGCACAACAATACATCCATCCACACACGCACACACACACACACACATATATATATATAAATTTGTTCAGAATTTTTTAAAAATTATAATAATTTTTCTTTAAAATATTTAAATTAATTCATACAGAATATCTACACATTACAAAGCACGTAAAAGGTACGGAAATCAAATTTATTTTATTGTACATAAATTGTTCCACAGTAGAGTATGACTTTTATTAATAAATTTGTCTATTTCTTTCTTCGAATATGTAGATATTTCATCATTTTAAGTACATTTTGTTCATATGTTATAGATTTATGATGAATACTGTACAGAATATTATATAGAAAAATTTTAAATTACTGAGAGTTTCAACTTTATGTATTTTATCATTTTGAACATTCCTAATCAAAAAACGTATCTACGTTTAAACGAAATATGTTTGAACAAAACCACAGCTAAGGATGGATTCGGCTTGCGAAATAGACTTAAGAAATTATATATATATATATATATATATATATATATATATATATATATATATATATGCGAAAAAAGCGGCAAATATTCTCTGCGTAACATACTTCCGCATTGCTCAATCCACAAAAAAGATCATGGTAACATTTTTTTGAGATTGAAGAGACATTTTATAAACAACTTTTAATGAGTGAAAACCCCTGTTAATATCTCATACAATGCAACATTATTGCTTATTGTGGAATAATATTTGCAAAAAAACGGTGTAAAAACTAACAAAAGAAGTGCGCTTGTTGCACAACAATGGACCAGTTCACACCGTTACTGTTTCTCAAACCGCTATTCGAGAATGTGGTTTTCAAGAATTCGATCACTCACCCTACAGTCCAGATATGGTCAGTAGCGATCATTACTTTTTTGGTAAAATGAAAAAAAGATTTACATGGAGAGCGTTTTAATGATAATGAACTGCCAACAGTGGTAACTGACCATTTGAATACGAAAACAAATTTTTAACACGAAATTTTTATTACACGAATTTTTTTTCTACTAATTTCAAGTGTGAATTTTGTTATCGTGTGTCTTCGTATCACCGGTAGTTTCTTGGGGTTGGAGTTTTTCCGAAACTAACCATTGTCTTTTTATTGTGTATTGTCTGTGTATGAATGCGGAGTCTGATTCATGGAATATGCGGGAAAAATTTCAAAAAAACATAAAACAATGATTCTCATGTTTTTTTACACGAAAATGAAAGATGACTTTTATAAGGGTATAGAATTGTCAATTAAACACTGTAAAAATGTACTGAAGTTAAATGAAATTATATAGAAAAACAGCAATTTTTTATTTGCATTCCTTCCTATCTAGGCCAGGAATGTTTGGCGTTATTCTTGTACATATAAAAATCTTTGCAAAAAATGCATATGGGAGAATCATTAGAATGATTCTTATTTTTTTTTTTTGGATTGAATACTGATTGAAATGTAATTAAATTACAGTGAAATACTGAAAGAAAGTATTTTATAGTCATGTTTGTTATGTTTTGTTGGTGGTCTCTTATTTGTGTACATAGCACAAAAAATATATCCAATAAAAGAAGTATGTACGTATGCAAGAAAGGAAAATATTATTTGTATATATTTGAAAAGTTGCAAAAATATGGTATTTGTACATCTTTGACATGTTGAACCAATAATAGAGAAATTATTACAGTTTACTATAAATTGCTCAAAATATTTTTTGATATAACAAACTTTTATATACTATCTAATCTATGTGATATTCAAAGTAAATATTTATGTGTATAAAATATTCTGATCTTTAGAAACCTGAAAATCATCAAAAATGAAATTAAAGGCTTACAAAAATTCACTTACCGTTATCATTGCAATTTCATTTCATACCGGATAATTCAAATTAATATGACACAATAACTGTCCACTAAACACGAACATATTTTGAGATTGTCTTTTAAAAATATATCAGGAAAATGATCGTTTTTAATAACGTAACGTTAATTTTACTAACGCGCATATTAATATCATGCAATTTACGACTGTCTTTTGATAGGTTATGTTCATTTATTACCGAAATTGAAAATTTTCAAAATAAAATTCAAGTGACTAATACAATATATTATATATTTACTGTGATTTCAAACACTGAATTTACCAAATATTTCAATGTTATATGTTTTAACTAAAAGGATTGATGAACGTTTTTTTTAAAGAAAAGAACACATGTATCGGAACACATGTATCCAGAACACATGTACTCACAATGTATTTGAATTAAATATTTTTTATGATTTTAAACGTCAAACATGACTTATAAATGATGTCAAAAAGTCATTTGAAATTGTCAGTGTGTTTTTAGAGGTAAAATCACAAAATATAAAAGAAACACTCGATAGAACTAAATCGTTTTTATTACAAATGTCAAACACAAAAATTCTTTAATACGCATGCGTTTGAAATTGGTATCTGCTTCAATTAGATACTGAAACTGTTTGGGAATATCAACATTTAAATGAAAAAATGAATCAATTTTAAATCGTGAGATGTGTAATTCATTTTATTTAAAGCAGAAAAATATTTTAAACAGATAATATATATGTATATGTATATATATATATATATATATATATATATATATATATATATATATATATATATATATATATATATATAATGTATTCTGTAATGTACTATACGTTTAAATCTAATTTAAAGATATGTGTCTATTTTATTAACATTATAGCTGTTTATTTTAAAAAAATAATGGTTTAATTTTAAAATTTAGAAATTTGAAAAGTAATTTTTTTTCATCGAAAGGACACAAAATAAAAATATACCAAATGATTTTTGTAATTCAAATGAACTTGTGTAAAAATTATAATTATTTTATAATTTTCTACAAAATCGATCTGATTGTGACGGGATAGTATTGTGATATTTTTCAATAGTTAAAATATTCTGTATTTACTTACCTGTTCATTTACCGTGCCACAAAAATATCCGGAATTAATTTTGGAGTAAATGTAAGAATGTAATTTAAAAATATTAATTTAAAGTAAAATTCACTGGTTTCAGATTTAAAAATTATATTTTAATATATCAACGTGGTTTTCACAAAAGCGTTAATTTTAATAATCATCATATAATAGATACAGTACATTATTTTACAACATTTTACGTGTGTATATTTCTTTGGCAAGAAGAAACAAACCATACTCGCATTCATACTATTCATACTATTACAGCTATAATTTTACATAATTTTCGATTTATTTCGGTTGAATTCCATTCTATTTTTAAAACAGTTATATCAGCGAAAAACAGCTCTGATTGAATTATATTTTAAGGGACTATTATTTCTTGTATGCTTTTTTTTTAAAATTACTATACATGGAAACATAAGCAGTCCATGTAATATGTAAATTCAATCGGAATGACTTCGATATTTTGAAAAGGTCTATTCGTTCTAATTTTAATACGATATACGTTTAAGTAGTTTTAAATATATTCAGATTAACTTGCACAACAAAAATTTAAATCACGTTAAAGCTGTAATTCTTTTTCTATACGAAGAAATCCATAAATTTCAGATAATTAAATATCAGTTGCAAGACACGCTAAAAATTTAGTACAGAAAATTTTTGTGGTTGAAATAAATTCTATTTTGACATTCTCAAAATTATAAATGCAATAAAAGTGTCAAACAGAATTCATTATACAGATATGACTCAGTGTTTTCGCAGCTAAGAAGAATTGTTCTAACGTAATTTAAATTGATTTCAATCACACACTCTTGCCCATACCAAACATTTTCATATAATACTTCTTTACAAATTGTTACAAACATTACTTTTCCTTACACAATATATTCAATTATTAAGAATAATTTGTTTTAAATATTTATATTATTTACAAATATATTTTCTCTGAACAACACAAGCATTTTCCATATTTATTTAAGAAGAAATGATTTAGCAGTGGACACATTTATGAATTAAGTCACATTTCATATGTACAACTATTTTTATTATACAAAAATACGATCACCAATAAATAAAATCAATGACATCATTATTATTTATTTGTGATGCGACTCAGTTATATAGCGACTCTAGAGGCTCGCCTGTAGCGTCAACTATCCTCACGTCAATTAGTGTATAAAAAAATATGCATTTTTAAGAAGTGAACGTCAATTATTTATCCGTATTTTTTGAATTATGATCTCATAAGAACCTCTCCCAGATTTACTACAATAAAATATTGAATAAACAGTTGTGAGGAAGCTGATCGCTTAAGAATCGGGGCCTCGGCGCTATGGATGATATTGATGATAAAATAGCGCCGGACCCCAACGACCTCAGACTAGACCTGGCGGTTTTACATCAATACCAGTAACCATATCTAGACTTCCGAGAGGAGCTGGAGGAGGTGTATGGTTTATTGATGCCGGTGAATTGACATTGTTTGTTAAATCTGGTTGACTGTTCTCTTCCGAATCGCTACAAGAATCTGAACTACCTTTCTTTCCATTTCCATTATGCGTTTTCACATGTTTCGCGAGATGATCGGATCGCATAAATCGTTTATTACAAATGGGACATGCGAATCTTTTCTCACCTGTATGAGTGCGGAGATGACGTTGGAGCTCATCGGATCTGGTGAATCTCTTTCCGCAAAACAACCAATTACAAACAAACGGTCTTTCGCCCGTGTGCCAACGTAAATGTGCTTTTAAATGAGAAGTTTTGCCATAGACTTTCCCACAGCCTGGTATGTGACAACTGTGGATATTTTTCTTTCTTAAATGAACACCGGCTGGTCCAAGCCGTTCCGCTTCTTGACAGTTTGGACAATCGCAGGTAGCACGTCCTGTGTACCTTCGTTGAGAACGTGGTGAAGGAACTTGTGGAGGAAGCGATGTAGCGCCAGACGTGGGAGACGGCGTTGATGCTGAATGATGTAATCCGAACGACGCGCCAACACCTTGCGCACCAGGAAGCATTGATTTATACGTGTCTTGTAATAAATGCTGACCTGACGATAATAAGTGATGTGCAGTATTCGAAGCAGCTAGAGAATGTGTCAAACTTGAATAATCAGATGTCGCGGCATAATTTGCGGCTGCCATTTGAGCGTGCATACCGGCTGCAGCAGCTCCACTCATATCTAACCAACTTCCTGCTGTAGCAGCGGAATGAACATCCCACCATGTTCCTGCTGTGTTAACTGTGTCGCCAGGTTTAATACCACTATGATGCGTTGCACTCGACATTGTATTGAATGGCCAAGATTCGTACGGATGACGCGAATACACTGATCCTAATGCAGCATGATGTGCCGTTGCCGCTCCTTCGACTTTTCCTAATAAAGACGACTGATGATGGTGGTGTACATGAGAATTATCAGGGACAGCGGGTGACGTTGTTGCTCCAGGAAAATATAAATCGCTACCGTATGTAGCTGCTGTTGCAGCCGATGCACAAGACGTCATGACTGGTCGACTGGAATATGTTGTGTTTCCCATAGTCGATGCACTAGAGGACGAAGCTAACGAACGCTGTGATGAGAGAGATAATGTTCCAGATGTTGGTGCGCTCGTGCTGCTGCTCGTAAGACCAGGAGAATGTCCACCGCTCTGAGGACTTTTTTTCCACGGATGAAAACCTTTACCGACTGCAGCGTCAGCCAGCGGAGGAGGCGATTTGCTACTTAATTTGTTGCATTGCGCTGCCAGCATGGCGAGGGGCGTGCCTCGTAGGCTGGGATGCTCCTGGAAAAGAAGTAACATTATCAGAATCATTTATCACCATTAAATTTACAAGATATTAAACGCTAATATAGAAAATAAAACAAGTTATGAGAACCGTAAAAGATGATGAGTTCGTCACAGCGGCGCCCGGGAGTTATTTGTTATTTTTAATAGTTTTGTGTGTCGGGGTAGCAGGTAAAAAAACTAACGAGTCTAATATAGAAGCGGCTTTCCTTTCATTATGATGCAAATCTTCAGATAGAACTGACACTGATATAGGAATAAAGACGGAAAACGTCGGCTGATTTTAGCGGTGAGATTTGTTTCTTCTGCACGTGAAAGGTCAAGAAATTAAACCCGAAGTAATCGTGTGCGTGGTTTGAGTGTATTACGAATACGTCTAGGCGTCCGAGTGGTATTCACAAAGGAAGAGAAAACAGCATCTCTTTCCCGGGCATCGGGCAAACCGCCACGCCCACTACTTACGCGGAAACGACCACGGACGAAGGTCAGATATGCGTACTTGCGTGATGAATGTCTCTACACAAAAGCCCGCACAATTGTGCTGAAAGTATAAGGCCATTATATACCCTATCCAGTATCCCCGTTCTGTCTATGATGTGATCATTTTACACTAATTTTGAATTATGAGCCATGACTAATGCCCGCACACACAATAGAAATTCGAAGTCAGTCAACTGTTCTATCTTTTTGTCGAACAAACAACATTTTGTTGAACAATCATCACATTTCGAACACTGTTGATTTAAAAAAAATAATAATAACGTTATAATAAAACAACCGGCAATATTTACATATTTAATATTTAAATGTAACAACTTTGTTTGATAAATCGTTAAATTACAGTACGAGACAAAAAAAAACGGAACAGATTTTAGCCGCACATATATCTTGCTCTTGACACTTTCGAAAATATAATATTGATTAATATTTTTAAATTACGGCCGTCTTTAAACGAATCACCACTGTTAAGGTGTTTTTGTTTCCCACAGTGGTTGCCTGATGACCACGTTTGTTCAGTATAAATTTTAAATTATAATTATTAGAACGAATGTTGTTTGAAGTAGTCGAACTCAGAAAAATTATATTGAAATTAGTTTTATATACAGTAGTCGAGAGATGTACAACCACACAAAAAAAACATGATATATAGAGTAGCTTTTCTGTTCTATCTAATTATGTATGTACAAAAAGTCTATTACTTGTACCAATACATTTTAGTACCTAGTTCTATTTTGTGATTCGATAAGGTGTCAATTTTAAACAGACAGTTTGTATTTATTGATATAGTTTATGTTATTGTTTATTATTATTGATTTATCTATCACGTTATAGAAACTAATTACTAAGTGCCAGAATAAAGATATTCATAAATATAGTAGGATGTTTAAAAAAATCTCTTAATATTATTTTGGATAAAGCCATTGCACGGTAACTCATTTTACTATATTGTGTTAATTAATTAGTACACTTTTAGGTATTGCGTTCTGTAGCAAATTATTTGATTCGACATACACACACATATATATATATATATATATATATATATATATATATATATTATGAACACTTTTTTGGAAAAAATGATAAAATACGAGCCTTGTTAGGCAATTAAGTAATTTTCTTACTTTGTAATTTATTTATTTTTATTAAAACACTAAATTGTATGATAATTAAATTTGCGTTATGAAAAAGTATTATATTTTAATGTCTGTTAAATTGACATTAGTTAGTTTTTTAAAATGTTTACACGTGTATTATAAATTCGTTAAAGGTTTTAACATTTAAATTTAAATAATATAAGAATAATTATAAAATCATTACTTTAGTTCTATATTTTGTAGTTATTCTGCTGCATATGTATGTCTTGTTTACTTATTCAGTTAATTAGTTAAATTCATATTCAGTTAATTATTAAGAAAAATATTTTCTTTCACTGGAACAATTATGAGGTGAATTGATTAAATTAGTTACGATTTTGTAAGCGGTTTTTAAAAATATTGTTTTTTGAATTAACTAAGAATCAATTTCAAGATTTATCATGTTAAATAATGGTATGTAAAAAAAGGAATACGAATATTTTTTCAAAAATATTATATTGTAAAATAAATAGTATTATTTTTTAATAGATAAGAAAAAGGATTTTTTTTGTTATTACAGTGTGAAATAAGAAAAATGTGCTGAAATTTTGAATAAATAAATTTCAATTCCGCTTTTTATTTAAACTTATATTGAACTATTGCTCTTTCTGTAATAAAATGGATATATGTAATTAATAGCGATATGCTATTAATTACACATAATATTCACTGAATCATATAATTGATTTTAATATGCAGTAAACATTTTTTTATTTTAATACAAACCGAAAATTGTCATTTAAAGAAAATCTTCAAATCAAAAAAAATATGAAAACAGAAGTATATCTAAAATATATATTCAACTAATAACTAACAATATATTGGTTGCGTTAAAAGAAACCGCAGTTGTATTGGATGTGTAGCTCAATTTATTCTATAGTAACGACTGAATAAGATAAAAACTGAAATATTTGACCTTATTATCGCTCAAAAAAAAGAAATGAAAATCTTTCAACTAGACCATTTAAAATTTCAACTGCCACGTTTTAAAAAGAAGTAGCCTCTTCACTGGAGCCATTATCATTTCATCGAATATTTCAATACGTACATCATCATAGGCTTTCTAATACATAAAATAAAAGAGTGCTGGAATGATCGACCACTTTAGTGGCGGTGTTTGATAGCATCACAATAGTCTTGAGTGAGTGGTGGATTACTGAAGAATCATCGTCAGTCTATCAAAAGACCGGTAGCTATAGCAATTCAGTAGCAGAATGAAGGAGTTCTCCCCTTTTGTGGGAGACCGGTCTGACAGATGGATGAACAACCAACTCGTGAGATGGACGGATGACACAAGGTGACGCCCAGTGGCATTGTGATTGGTGGCATGATAAGGAAAGATTCGCCGGCGCGGTAACCGTTACATCGAGACGCTTTTATTGATCTGTCAAACTTACTTGCGCTTTTCGCTCGATTATCGCATGCTTACAATCGAAACATTGTTTCTCGCGTGATTGTCGCATGATTAAATAATTATTAGTGTTTTTGGTGTCACAATATGGTTTACTCAAAATTGTAGGTTAATGATTAATCATATTTTTTTCAACATCCTTCAACATACTTTCAGCACGCTAATGTACTTTTATTCGCTATTTTAAAGGTTATCTACCGCATCTCTTCAATGTAAAAGTTTCTAATTCAGCAGCTTATAGACTGACATGTAATATAACTATTAAAGAAAGTAATTAACATTTAAGTTAGTGTAGTAATAGTTACTTTCTGTCAACTCTTAATATTAAACACACGGTTTATATCATCAAGAAAACTATGTTAAACATGTCATTTACAATGTTTATTCATACATAGACGAATATAAACACACACACACACACACACACACACATATATATATATATATATATATATATACGTGTGTGTGTGTGTTTGAATATATGCAATTATCCAATATGGAAATATTTTGTTTGTATGTAGTCGAAAAGGTGTTACTACGAATTCAATGAAATGAAAACTAAATGATTAGTTAAAAAGTTTTTTGTTATTTCGAATTTGGCAATGAGTTAATTTAATGTTACAAATTCATTTATAAAGTAATTTGTATAATCAATTCAATAAAATTAATTAATTTTATGTTATGTAATGTTTTTTACATATTTTATATTATGTGAAATGTATATTTTGAAATTATATGAAATACTTGTATAGCTATTAAAAATGATTAATATGAATTATAGATTCTTTAATTTTATTTTTATTTCAAAGATGGTTTTTAATTATTTTTAATTGCGATTAGAAGAATGTGTGTCATAAAAATGTCAAATGCATTTGTATTTTTATTATTGAATAATTATATAAACATATAATAGTTTACATTTCAATATTATTTGAAGAATACTTCAATATTTTGTTATGTTGTTATGATTATATAAACACCATTAATTAATTAATTGTATATATCTTTTGATTAGTATTTGTTAAATTTTAATTTAGTCTAATGATGTATTACTATAGACATTATTTGATAGAAGTCAGTAATGGAATTTGTTTTTGGTACCGTCAAAAGACATAAACAAATATATTTTTTTTAGATTATGAAGCATTAATTTAAATGAATTGTTTGATTTGTTAAATTAATAATTCATACGTTCAAGATGTAAAAATGTTAACCATTTAGTATAAATTTCGTTAACAAAATTTCATATTTTCAGATATTGAATTTATATACTAGAATTGATTAACATTCCATAGTATTAACCATCTATTTCTGTATAGCTTCCGGTTTAAAATAATATTTTCTTGAATATTTAGTTACAATAATTTATTGGGGTTGGTGTAAGGATATTTCAAGCTGAAATATTTTTGAATTCTTAATAGGAATAACAACAAACTAATACATACATATATATATATATTCTACATTATATTTTTTGTCAAATATTATTAAAAATAATCATGCATCTTCTTTATTTAGGTTACTTAAAGAAAAAAATATGTGCTGATGTTACTATGAATATTTATGATGATATTATATATTATTTTTTTATGATGACATATATAATTAGATTAAAAGAATGTAATTAGATCATTATTAATTTCAATAAGTAAATAATTTATATACATAAATATATATATATACATATATAATATATATATATATATATATATATATATATATATATTAATATAAAATTGCGCACACTGATTAAAATACAACTCGTGTCGTCATAAAATAAGTCATAAAATCAACAAACACATATATAGTCATCAGTCATATATGAGCGTGACTGTGTAGGTGATATGGTACAAGTTCTGAGGGCGACCACCAAAGAAGTATATGTTTCGCAGAGCGTCTGCTACCGTTGATTTACCAAGGCGCCGTGGTGAACTTTGATTAACCTCTAGACGAAAGGTAAAGAAATATGAACCAGAACTGTGGAAAAAATATACAGATCCTTTTTGATTATAATGGTTTTGCGGCCCTGGACGACATACGGTTAGCGCCAATAGAATAGGGATGTACAATCGATTGTTCGTGTTAAAAGAAGAGAATTGTTCTAGATTAATCTTGTTTATTTGGTAAACGGATTTGATTTATACAGTTAAATAAAATGTTTCTTGTAAATACATTTTTGTAAGTATTAAGTTATGTATTAACAAGAACTTTTCTTTTTTAATTATATGAATTTTTTAGACAATTAAACAAATGTTGTTTAAAGAATGAGACATATATTGACAATGTATTAACTATATATATATATATATTAGGTTATTAATATGGTTAATAATAGATTTCTTATTTTTTTAACATTGCATTATTCTTACTATAATATTTATGATCATATGATGTATAATTTTAATAGTTGTTCCTAAATTTAAATAATGTAGAGTAAGATGAACCAAACCTCATTTAAAGAAAATTAAATATAATTATCTTAAAACAATAATTTTTATCAAATTTAATTAATTTTTTAATGTAAATTATTTACAAAGACATTTGTTACATGTAATTTTTTTTATAAAAGATACCGAATGATCAAAGAACCAAATGTAAGAAATATATGATTAACATGGTTGAATTTCGATACAAGTTTCAATATGTCATTATTCCTTAAAACAATAATTTGCATACTCAATTCGCTATGATATTTTATTACGTAGAAAATAATTATTATTATTAGTGCTTTCAAGAAACGAAATGTTATCGTATCTATTAATAGTTATTCTTTTTTTTTTAAATTCTACTTATAATATTTTTTTTCAATATTGTTATATTTAATATTAAACTGGTTGAAAAATAGTTTCGGTTTATGACTTTCAAATTCACATACATTTTTTAATTTCAGTGGTTCAAAACTGTTGGATGACTAACACCTAATTTTTGTGCAAGCTCTCGAATATTGTGCTTGGTTTTGATTCAACTAACGCCTTCAGTTGGTCGTTAGAAACTGAAGAACACTCGTGACCTTTTTCATCTTCAAGGTTATCTTCTACAGCATGGAATTTTTGGAACCACCGTTGCACATTATGTTCCTTTCCAGTATCCACACCAAAAGCATCGTTTGGCTTACGAGCAGTTTCTGCTACTTTACCACCCGTTTTGAACTCATACAAAATTACTTTTACTTGCTCCTTTTCCATCTTTAATTCAATAATCCAATTTGAAGCAAAATTAATAACAAAACCAAAGTTGATGTTACTCAAGGTAAACAGAAAAATGAACTTTAAAAAATATTATCATGAGTACGATAAAATGATAATTTCATTGAAAAAAGTTAAGGTTAGAATTCAGAAAACAAAAAACGATATTATTTTCCTACCAACGTAATAATATTTTTTGTATACAATACATTCAATGATTTATTAAGCATTAAATCCTATTAAATTATGAAATAAATCCAGTCTGTAAAATTATATTATTAAATTTTCAACTTAATAATTTTTTATAATAAAAAAGTTATATAATGTCTCCTATATACTTTTCCGAATAAGAAAAGAAAATGTAGTAAAAAATGTCTACTGAAATTTAAATATTATTTACTATGAGATTAATAGGCAGCTTTTTTCAACATAAAATATGACAATGGCTATTCAATTAACTAAAAACACTGAGATACAAATGTTTATTCATTTATTCTCAGTTGAAAAATGTCCAACCCTGTTTGAAAAACATGACGTCGTTGTTTCAAAGACGCGCGTTCTCCACTTTGACCGCTTCTTTTTTCACTGCTGTTACTAATGGAGGCCGAGATCCATTAAAACATTTTTTTTTGTGATTCGCCCGACGCGGTAAATGACTTGACTAAGCTCTTCAACTAACATCGCGTGTTAGTTTCTTGACTTTGTGAGCCATCGTTGTTAAGTACACCGTCAAATTAAAAAAATATATATACACAAGTATGTATGTGTATATATATATATATATATATATATATATATATATATATATATATATCGTTGCACTCGTGTTATAAAATTCGTGACAGTTTGTATTCGCTGGAACACTATATAGTTTTAAGTTGTATTTTTTTATATTATTTTTATGACACATGAGCTATTAAGTTTGTTTGTTGATACATTTCAAGACTTATTATTATGCTTTTTCTCGAAGCGCTGATTTTGAAATAATATCGTATGCTTTTCGACATACAATTATGATCTTTTGATAAAAAATGACATTTCTTAAGTGTTGTTGAAACAAAGTATATGAATGAAATATATTTAAAGAGTATTTTTTTAAATAATTATTAGAAGTACGAAATGGTGATGTAACTTTTAACATTATTATATAATGTTTTTATTAGCGAATATCTTTGTTAGGTAAATCATCCAACGATGTTATTCTCGATTAATGCATTTTTTGAACTAAAAACATTGTGTTATATGCTTTTATATATTTTTATTTTTTTCTGCAAATCTTAATGTACAGAAAAATGTTAAAATTTTTAATACGTATATGCTTTTAATTCTACATTACAGTAAACATGTTTTATGTCAAATAATCAATTTTCATTACATAATGTATTATTGCAAATAATTTACAATTTTTTTAAAAATTTCTTCGAAAATAGAAAAGTTATTTAATTCAGTAAACATTTGCTTGAGAATTATACTTGTAATTTAAACATGTTAAAAAATATTAAAAATAAATAGATGTGATCAAAATTTATATCATCTTATAAATGTACACTTTTTAATTATTATATCATACATTTGAATTTTATTTTTTATTTTCGTATTCAAAACATTACTTGGATTTGTTCAGATTTTTTTTATGAAAAAAACAGTTATTCTGTCGGTAAATGGAATAACGGGTTTGAATAGCTGAAATGAAATAGATTTTGGGCCATTATTTGATACCTGATTTGTATATTAGGTTGTTATTTGTCATTAGGTTGTTATTTGTCATCTTTGATTTTAAAATTAATTGTACTTGTGGATTTCAATACTGGTAGTGTGTAAATTAGTATCTTTTAAACGAAAAATAATTTCAATTGATTTTCTAATTAAAACTATCTAATGATTTGAAATATTATACAGTTTTCTTATATAATATACATAATATTTATATGCAGTATAATTATTTTAGTACAAACTGTTACATGCATTCATTTAAAATTACTTCATAACAAGAAAGAACTATTTTAATTACACAATTTAACTAAAGATATAAACCTTACATCAAAACATGCAATATATATATATATATATATATATATATATATATATATATATATATATTGATGTATATATAAACGAAATAAGTTTTCTTTAAAAAGATCATTTAATTATACGTTTGGAATTTTAAAACTGAAATGTACAAAAAAAAAATCAATAAATTCTTCATAACGCGTCTTAAGACATTCCTTCTTCATATTGAATACATGGAAAATCATCGAATGGAAAACTTTTCTTCGTCTAATTTTAAATAGATAGACTAACAATGAACACAAAACACCGTTGCATGTCCAATACTTTTAATCATTAAAATCGTTCGAGAATACAGACTCGCTTTTATAATAACACAATAATTACGAAAATATAACTTAAACCAGTGCTAACCGCGATAGCGTGTCATATTTGTCGTTGTAACGACTTTTAGACGCCGACAAATTCATTAATCCGTTGATTGAACGAATTATATATTGACTCGTCGTGTAGACAGAGAGGACATTACACGGTTCTGGATATTAAACAAACATGGCATAGCGTGTAATTTCCCTATGAACGATTTATGTTTGTCGACGTTAACGTGGCGTAGTCCTTTGACTAATCAAAAGATGGCAACCTCTCTGACATTACGTCATTAGTGTGGCTTAGTTCGGGTGCACGCCACCGTGTACAGTGCTGCTGCGACTTGAAATTATAAACAAGTCAAATTACAGCGATAATTACAGGCATGCGTTCTATTTAGTTTACATTGTCAAGTTTTGATGAAATTAGTACGTATTATTTAATAGTTGAATGTGTATATAGAAGAGAGTAAATAAATGTATTGAAAATTCACGGAAAATTGAGTTTTGAGATATCTTAGAGAAGATAAGAATTCCAAAATCAATATCAATATACTCTCTTCACATAATAAGAACAAGTTTATAATAATAAGAATATTCTATACACAGCAATTCATATAAAACTTAATGTTTGAAAATACCGAACTGAATCGATTTTATGTGGTTTTGTAATTGTTCAGACTTCTTTAATTTATTTCTGAATTATCTAAATTTTTTTTATTAAACAACACACGCCTAAAGTTTATGTGTATTATGTGTATATTTAAGAAATAATAATCAAATAATCATACTTTCAAAAATTAATATAAAGAGTAAGTAAATAATAAAAGAAATTTAAAACATTAATATGAAACGTAAAACAAAAAATTATCATGAAGTTCTTATTAGGATTTCGCCTCAGCAAAAAACTATATCAACAGACCAGTTTCAAGTATCATTAATTAAAATTGACACTTTACAAATGCATTCTTATACTCTATGGATTATATATATATATATATATATATATATACCTACTAATTACAGAAAAATGAATAAGAACAAAAACATGAAGAAGCGTGACATTAATTGTTGAAATTAAATTATCGACGTTGAGATAAATTTCAAATAGTATCTAATAATATCCTAAGTTCTGTATTGAAGAATATTTATTTTAAATTCTAAATAAATTGCACTTTTGAACTGAAACTTTCATTATTTTTGTTGATTAAAGTTGAATTATTAATATTTTTTATTGTATATCCTTTTAAAATTAAAATTTCTAAAAAAATAACTGATTGTTCTAATTTTATAAAACGAATAATTTATAAAATGTTATAACGTAAATTAAAAAATTGAATATTAATTGTATTCAGACAAATATGTTACTTTGATTAGAATTTATATGAAAGTTTAATATGAAAATATTTTGCACACATTAAAAAATGTGTGTAGATAAATTCCGTTAGAAGTTTTTTTATTAATTCAAAGTTAAGTTATTGTATCAACTGATTTTTAAATTACTATATCTGATAATTCTCTTTGCGAGAATAACTTCTCAATATACAATTATATAATTGATGTAAAGTCTGTTCGAGGTTATTTTTGTTTTACAAGACAAACAGCTTTCAAGTATGCGAAGCAGAATGCGAACAAAGATATATAGCTCACTGTAATGAATCAACTTGGTCTATTGTCTTCGAGACTATTCATCAAGATATTTCTAGTAGAAGAAATATTTCAACGATACGGAAGAGTTATATGTCGATTACACAAAAAATTACACTGAGTTACGTTCATAGCGTATTTTCAGAACAATAAATAACAGCTAAGAATTTTCTTTGCAGATGTTATAAAACGTGAAACAAGATAACGTAGTAATAAACTACTGAAGTATTTTTTAATTTTATTTTGTTTTTTATAATAACTTATTTGAAGATAATTTATTCAGTATTTAAATTTCCTTGTATATACATACATATATATATATATATATATATATATATATACACATTAAAATTACATTGTAGGTAATTTTAAATTATTTCTATATATTAGTCAATACGGACATTTACAATTTCAAAAAAATTATATAATTTTGTATCTGCATAACCTTTAAGAATAAGTCATAGGTTTCCGTTATTTTGCTGTCATGGATTTGAAGTCAAGAAAAAAAGACAATTATTAGCTGCACGAAAGATATGCACTAACAGTAATAAATGGAAAATTTGCAGTTGTGAACATATGTATAAAATATATGCACAATACATAAATTTAAATAAATCATGCAAAGTATTGTGTTCTACTTAGACAATAATTATCGTAAATGTCAAACTTAATAATTTGCATTTGACATAGAAATTATAAAAGAATTTTAGAAAGTAATTTTTAGTCAATTACTATAAGCAAAATGAAATATTTTTACATATGTTTAAAATTCTTGTTTAAAACACACCTTTATATATATATATATATATATATATATATATATATATATATATATATATATAAAGGCGTGTATACATTAATGATAATATGTAAAGAATTCATTAGTGAACAAGTTTCCATTCAGAATAAATTTATAAACATATCTTGATGAATTGAAAATTAGCAAATATGGAATATAATGTATTGAAAATATTGTTAAGTTAGAAACAACTGATATAAAAATAACTTATATATAAATAAAAAAATATATTTAAGAAACATGTAAATTATGTAAGAATTAAATAATTATTTTTTAAAATATCTGTACTAAATGCAATGTTATATTTACATACGCCATTTGGTATAATACCATTTTGATTAAGAGAAAAGAATGATGCTTTTATGACAGAGATTTCTCACCTCCATGCCTTAGCAGAGATACTGATGGTTGTAAACTTTTTATAGTGATAAAAAAATTAAAAACATTTTGTTTCTATAATGGTTTAAAACAGTGTTTTTCAAACTGTGTTCTGTGGAACTCGGGTTCAGCGATTCAATTACAATTTGAAAGAATTTTCTGAGAAAAAACCCCAAAAAACTAAAAATTAAAAATAGTTATTTTATAAAAGTTCCTTTTATTTCTGTAATTACCTATTATTATGTAGTAAAACTGTACTTATTAGTACACATTACGACCCCGCTCAATCAGATGTAAATAATAAAATTTGGTCATGTAAGATGGCTGATTTTCAAAACTTGTGGGGTACTCATCTTGAGTTTTCTGGGGATGGTAGGTGTTCCGTCAAAAATTATAATCTTAAGGGTTCCGTGATTCGACAAAGTTGAAAGACCACTGGTTTACAATATATGAAGGCATACTAAAAAGAAAATGTAATGTTTTTGTTCATTAAATCACTTTTTTGCGTTCAAAGTGTGGAATACAAATAATTTCATTTTCTATTAGTGCAGTGATGAAAAAAATCAAGAAGTACTGCCTTGTTAAAGATTGTACAATAAAGTGACATAATTTGTAAGAACAGTATCAAATTTATATGTACTGAATCTGAATAATAATCTAAGAAATTATTTTAAAATAAGAATTCATTCTTGAATTTTTTAATAAAAATTCTGAGAATCCATAAAAATAGAAAAACCAACATGTGGAAATAAGCTATTGTAAAATATTCTGTAAGACATAAAACAAATTGATGAGTACATTGTATGAGTAATAAGAATATTTCGCAATGAATATTTCAGTCGACTTTTTGTTTACTAGTCAAGTTATAAATTTTTTTCTCTTTATTTAAAAAAAATGTTTGAAGAGTTAATTAATAGTTTAAAACCTTCAGTTGTATTCAGTGAGGTAAAAAATATTAATATATCTATAAGCATTACTTTTTAAATTACATGTAACTCATATACTTCATAATTTACAAATTATCTTTTTAAATGTTTTATAAAAATCTCTTTCACAATATACTGATAAATAATGAATATATTTAGTAATAATCAGTACTAATAATTATTTAAAAAATCAGATTTTATCATGTTTTCTTATTTTATATAAATCTATATTTTTATTTTCAATTATATATCTTTTTGAAAATGTATATAAAAATAAAATTATTATGATATATATATATATATACATATATTTTGTTAGTTTAATATTAACATTATTTTTTCTCTATTATAATAAATAACTTTTCTAAACAGTACACACATACATACAAATATATACATGTATACATATACATACATACATACATATACATACATATATATATATATATATATATATATATATGAGTGTGCAGTTTATGCATTAGAAATATTCAAATATATGCATCTATGTTGATTTATCATCAATAACTGTCATTGTAATAATATCATGTTGAATTTAACTAAATTGTATATTATCAAACATTGAATGTAACCTAAATTACATGTCCACAGATTAGCTAGCAATTTTATATGTATTCATAGAATAATATTCAAATTTATTATAACTAGTAATCAGCGCAAATAATTTTTGAAGCGGAAACTGCAGAAAAAAAACGATACACTATCGTACACATGTTATTCGAAATGTACTCGTTACAAAAAGTGTACGCAAGTACCTATACGGATGTACAAAATTGTTTCTCGAAAAAAAATCTTATTTCAAGATTGATTGGCTATGAGGCCGCAATTTGACCACCATGATGTGTTGGTTGGACAGCTGTTAAGGTGGCGGCTAACACTAGTTTATAAACATGTTGTTGTTATTGAGGGTGATCAAATTGTAACGTTGACTGTCACATATGGTGGCATATATGTCGCGGGGGCCTCTTAACTATGTATGCACGTTATTTCATACATATTAGTTAATGCATGTAATAGTTCTGTACAGATGACAGACAGAGGCGGAGTTTTATGTTGATAAGAATAAACCTACATTTTTATAAACTCGATGATATCTAGGTTGAAAGAGTGTGTACCTATGCAGATTAATCTTTATTATAATCAACACATATACATAAAATAATTTACCAAATCTCAGTTTTAATGTAATTTAAATTCTTTTTTTTACTACAAAAGTATAACAAAATGTCTAGAACGTATGAATAAATTATCCTTCTGTTCAAAAATAGTTACAAATAATAAAGTTATAACAAAATGAAATTAAAACACAGGTTGAAATTTTCAATTTGATTTTTTTATTGTATCTCTATAGACTATTGTTTTTTTTATTTACTGTTACCAGTTTTATTTTCATTAACTATTGTAGAGCTTGTTATCGTTTAATTCTCCTCGGTTTGGAATTTGAAGTTCAACTCATTAAAATCAAAAGTAATACATATAAGATTATCTTAAAATGATGGAAAAATCTAAAACAGTTGTGACAGATAAGAACAACAACGATTCTTACGGATACAATAAGAATATTTGTTACAGACAGGTATAATAATTATTAAATATAACTATTTTTTATTCAACGCTGATTACGAAGTAAAAATACAACAATTATGGCTTTGAATTATAACTACATTGTTCTTTTTACATAAATACCTTTTTGAATTTTTAGAATATTGTCAAAATCAAAATTCATTAAACGCCGATAAGTTTCTCGAAGAAAACTAAAATTTCTCTTTTAAAATCTATAAGTCTGACACATTAGTGAGTAGGTTAAAATACTGAACGGTCGACTACAATTGCATGTTTAAAATTATTATTATTATACACTGCATTTTTATCTTGATCTATCATGAATAATGTTAAAAGAAGTATAGGTTCTATGTTTTCAGCATTTATAACAAACATTTTAATAAAAAAACATATTCATTAAATGAATTAAACAAAAAAAATATATACATTGTTTATATTTTCTATTCTTTAAACAAGATTTATATTAAATATTCACATATTTTGTATGCTTCCTCTAGTACAATAATTCATTTTTTATTATTGTACATTAATGATTGTATTATCGTAAAATATATTTTTGTATATTTTAAATGTTGAATTATCAAATATATTAAAAACTACATTTTTTCCGTTCAACGTGAATTATACATGTTCGAATAAATGATATTTTCATGTAGAATTCAATGTTCTATTCATTTTCATTTTTTTTTTTTTAATTTAATAAACTCTGTCAATTACGCACGAATAGCGGGAATAAAAGTTTATATTGTAAATATTTATATCTTACTTTTTTGTAAATATTATTTAAATTAATTGTGATTAAAAAGATATGGCAGACACGCCATAATAACATTTTTGAGAAGTAAATTTACAAATAAATTTGTGCCCTAAGCATCACAAAATTTTCTTAGTAATTGTTTAACAATACATTGTTCATTTTGATTATTTTTGTGCATTTCAATGAAGAAACCGTAACCTAACACTCTTACGTTTACATTTTATGATAATATACCCATATGGAAGTAAAAATAAAAAGAACACATCCCCTGATATATATATATATATATATATATATATATACATAATCGAATAAATGGATAAATAATAAATAGTTTAAAAGGTGTTTACATTTATACATGTACACATTGATAAATATATATGTTAGTAGATCTATAATTGACTGAAGCTACGCCACTGCCACTATAGTATGATCAATGTATGTTTTGGTTAATGGCGGGTGTTTTTGTGGTCGTCGGTTTTTGGTAAATTTATTCTGTTAGGGGAAAATTTCCACTTAAGCACACCGTTCAACCGTACAGGCGACTGTGCTCGCACATATACTTCCGGACTTTTTATATAGACATTTATTTGGACTTACATGACATACATAACCGCATGCAGAATAGTAATCATCAATATTACGTTAATGTGAGACACGATTTTTTTTTGGTAATTACATTTTTTTATGAACTATTTAAATTGTTGTAATGAAATGTACACTATTATTCATGCAAATATTTACAATTTGTATATATATATATATATACATACATATATACATATATATATATATATATATATATATATATATATATATATATATAAATTCGATAAAAACATCTAATAAATTTCAATTCGCTTGGAAATATCGCGTCAACACCACCGATAATTTATACAGAAAACAAGATGTAAGCTTGTTACAATTAATTTTGTATTTTTCCCGTGTTAGCTATTAGAATTACCAAGAATGGGTGAATGGATTTTTGTGGCTTATTTTTTATAAAAGCTAGTGAAACAAAATTAATAACATTATCAAAGGTATTCATGATTCAATGGTTTTTACTATCCATTTTTTTATATACTCTAATAGCTTTTAAATGTCGAATGGTGACACATTAGTGAACAGTGATTTGTGAGATTATATAACGGCTGTTCATGTTACCTTGATCAATTATTAAAATCGAATTTTTCTTTATTAATTTTTATTAAAACAATACAGTTTAAGGTATTTTCTAATTTTAATATTGTAAGTTGATATACATTATGAAAATATTTTTCTTGCTTTGTAATTAATTATACTAACTCATTTATATATATATATATATATATATATATATATATATATATATATATAAATATACATATATATATATATATATATATGTATATATATATATATATATATATATATATGATTCAATTTAGGCTTCTACATAAAAGTATTAAAGAAAATCGCAAAAATTAAAAAAAAACATGTTATCCTGCATTTAGTATTTTAGTTCAATTGTATTTTAGTATTGAACTGAAATAAAATACTAAATAAAAAATAATATGATTTTTCTTAACCTCTGCACTCTCTTTTAATAATTCCATATGAAAGTCTAAATTGAATCACTCTCTCTCTCTCTCTATATATATACATATATATATATATATATATATATATATATATATATATATATATATATATATATATATATACAGTAAAATCCGCTTAATATGATCACTTTGGGACTTGCAATTTTTGATAACAATAACCAGCTGATAACAAAGAATAAAAAAGTTTTAAACGTGTGTGTACTTTCTTTATTATTCAGATAACGATTTAATATTATTTGACTAAAAACAGGTAAACTAAAATATAAAACTGATCTTACTAAATAAATAGATAAGAGATAAATTGTTTTTCGTTCTATAAAAAATAATTCTAGAAATACTTTCTAATAATATTTCTACCTAATACAAAAATAAATTTAAAAAATACATTGTTAACAAATTTATTTTATATTAATTTGTACACATTGTATAATATTCAACTGGAATTTTGTATACAAGAACATTTCTTTAGACAAACACAAAATATTGGCACTAAAAAATATTTACTGTAACACTATACTTTTTTTAATGTATCTTCTTGGAATATTTATATTTGTTATATTTTTAACTCCATTTTTATTTTATTGCTAAATGATTTTGTGATATATGATCCAAAATATTATATATATATATATATATATACATATTTAAATATATATATATATATATATATATATACATGTATAAAACTAGAAATACATAAATACATAAAGTGAATATAACTTTGTAAGTGAAACATCAAGGAATAATAAATAAAATGGAAATATATAATTTACAAGCATGCATAACTATGTTTACTCTTTTATTATCTATTTAAACAAGTTCATTACTTTTTTCATTTTATAACGGTGCTCGTTGCAAAAAAAATATAACATAATCATTTATAAAATTCGATACGTTATTGCGAAACGAGTTCAAAGCAGAAAAAATGATAACAGAAATTCAATTTAAAAAAATACATTCGATTACATATTTAATAAGCACGTTTCAGTCATCCAGTTATAAGTTTAAGACTAGTATAGAATTATTAAGTAACAACATAATGGTTATAATACATTTGCAACGGTTATACACTGCATGTGAATGGTACGAGTCATTATTAATTGACATTTTCTTGAAGATTAAGTTGTTATTTTATGACAATATGTCACGAACGTTAATGCTTTCAATGGATTCAACTTATGAACACGCTCTTTTCATGTCTCCTATCTTTAAAACTTTTAATCATTTCAGTTCCACTAAACCGGTGTTTTGACGTGATTTTAAATTTTTTATGCCTTATCGGAAAACAGATATTAGCTGATATTACGTCAAAATTAGCCGAAAGCTTTGCATTAAAATATAATGGATATGATATGTATTCATGATTACAACACTCACACACATACTCACATACACACACACACAGGTTTATACATACATATATATATATATATATATATATATATATATATATATATATATATATATATATATATATATATATATATAGCGATTTTGGATATTCAAACATTGAAATTGATTTATGAGTTAAGTGCAAGAAAATATTAAAAGTGTCTAAATTTTCAAGATACCTTTGTTAGATTTATTATACATAATTGCATTATATACGCGTGTAAAACATTTTAAGTGGATTAAATTTTAGCGTTACATACCAACATTTTCATTATACGAAATAATTCGAATTTATTCAGTTAGTTTTTATCATACTTTAAAATAAGTTTATTTTATAAAACTAAAATTTAAATACATTTATCTTTTTTCAATTATATATATATATATATATATATATATATATGTTTATATATTAATATATGTCTACATGTGTGTGTGTATGTACTTGTGTTTATTACAAGTATTTTATATATTTTTTTGAATCTCAAGTCTATTTATTTTACTTGAATTGGATTATAATTTAAATCCGATCCTTAAAATTTGACGAGTAGACAATGAACAAAAATCATAGTGTTAAAATTAGATACAAATATTTATTATTATTTTTAAGAAAAATTATTAGAAGGTAACATTTAATTTGCGGTAGTGAGAAAAAATCTAAAAGCTACACTTTATTTTAAAATTTAAATAAAAGTGCTTTTATTGTAACAAAACAAAACTTAATCTTATAAAGAAATAAACAAAAGTACCTTCTCATCTATGAAATATAGTTGGAATTATATATTCTAAAGAAACATGATTTTGTCTTTCTTTCTTTTCATTTTTACTTATGCGATTTTTTACTGCTTTAAAAAAGTAAAATATAACTTTTATAGTTCATAATTGAAAATATTGCTTAACAAAATACGAAAACCATAAAAATTTTGAATAAAATAATGTTATTTTTTAAAAAACAACAGTATTTCAATACATTTTATTAGTGATGATAAAATAAATAAAACTACAATATTTTAACAGGATACATTATAAATAAAAATTTATTTTTTGTAATAACACTAAATAGAATAATCAAACTGGATTTAATTTTAGTTTCAATCTGAAATATACCAAGAAAAAACTGGTTTCAATTATAGTAAAATGACCAACAACCTGCATTTGTGTGGTCTTAATAATTTTATAAATATATCGAAATAGTAAAGGCTTTCCTGTATGCAAGAGATTGAAAACCATTTCATAAAATTAAACTAAGTAAAAAAGTGTAGAACATTGTAAGCACTGAATTATGTATAAAACAATCATTATGTAATATTTTATGAAAAAGAGATAGAATAATAATATTTTAATCAGGAAAGTGTGATTTTTGAAAATATGTATATTATTACATATACGGAGATCGTTTGATAAGTTTGGTAAATTTCTATGATAAGGCACTACCATTCATTTGGTAACATCACAGCTATAATGTGTCACTTTTCAAACTAGCATATGCGAAATTTTAGCCAGAAGTGAGGTGTTGTTTACGTTTTACAGATGTTTGAAGCGAGCATTGTAGCAGTTGCCGCAAAAGTGGAAATAGACAAGGAGGCCTTTTTGCGTCAATTCGTCACCGTGGATGAAACATGGATCCACCACTACACACTTGAGTCGAACAAGGAGTCAAAGCAGTGGACAATAACTGGTAGAAGTGGCCAAAAAAGGTGCAGACCGTTTAGTCGGCTGGGAAAGTGGTGGCCACGGTTTTTTGAGATTTCCAAGGAATTATTCAGATCAACTACTAAATGAAGGGAAAAACTTTAACAGAAGTTCATTATGCAACATTATTGGACCGTTTGAAAGAAAAGCTGGAACAAAATCGGCTAATATTGGCGCACAAAAAATATTCTTTAGCCAGGACAACGCGCCGTCCCACAAATCGATCATCGCAAGATTAAGCTTCGCATTGCTTCCTCATCCACCGTATTCTCCGGATTTGGTCTCGTACAACTTCTTTCTATTCCTAAACTTGAAAATTTGGCTCGGTTGGAATTTGAATCGCCGCCGTCAATGCATATTTTGCAGTCTGGCTGGATTAAGTGTATAGTCCTTAATGTAGACTATTTTGAGAAATAAAATCGATTTTTTCCAAAAAAAAAAAAACAAACGGTGTTTAACTAGCTTTTTTACCATACTTATTAAACGATCCTCGTGTATAAGGTGATTCACCTTAGACTTCCGCACGAAAGTTTAAAAAAAAAACATGTTATCCCCCATTTAGTATTTTAGTTCAATTGTAATTTAGTTCAGATTAGTTCAACTAATTGAACTAAAATATTAAATAAAAATAACATGACTTTTCTTAACCCCTGCGCCTCCTTTTAATACTTAATTGAATCATCTTATATATATATATATATATATATATATATATATATATATATATATATAAATTGTATGACCGAAGTTACTCAAGTTTTTTGTTATCTATAAATCAGAGTCTATTAAATATGCACAATATAAACTATGCTTAACGTTTTAGAGTTAAAAAAATAACAATGTCGGTCGACGGTCATAAACGTCGCCCAAAAGTAATATTTTTTAAAAAAACACAAAACGTTATAAAAAAATATATTAAACGTCGTCATTGTCACGTGCAAATGTACAAACTTTGACGCTCGCACGTTACTTGGTGTTATCATGGCGGCCTATAATGGTCTCATGGTTACCAAACATGCGATGATAAATTGCGGCGTGCATTTTAGGGTTGACGGTTCCCCCCTATAAAGTTTAAGCGATGTGTGAGGCATTTATCAAATGATGTCGATTTCAAGGTGCATTATTATCGTCCATTCATATTTTTATGATGACAAATAAACAAGATGAATTGTTTGTTTCTCGCGTACATGACTTCATATATATTCACAAGTTAGTGCTACCTTTTTTCCATATAACGTATTTACTTATTTCGTAGATATTTTTAACACGCATTAACGTAATGCTATATAAATATGATTGGAATAAAATTTGTTACGTTTACTTTCATTACGTACGTTTTTATGTATTTTATAATAATTGGATGAATTTTCACCGTTTTTGATTGACATATATTTATTGGAATTCGGTTATTTTTACATCACTCAGTCAAACATTACGTGATATATATATATATATATATACATATATATATATATATATATATATATATATATATATAAGAATATACATTGATAGAATTAAAATTTAATGAAAACTACATGCGTTTTTTCTAAAAAAATACTCAAATTACTTTTATTTATTTTTTAGAAAAATTACTCACTTACTGTACTTTTCATTAAGTTTGGATTTACTACTTTTTAAATAATAAAACAACTTGTTTCATAAAAGAAAGTTGTAGAAATATCAATTTATATAAATATAAAACGAATATATATTGTAACATATAATAATTATTTATTACAATGATGAGAAACTAATGAAGATGTGAATGTAATGAATGTAAGAACTAATGTGGATGTGATATGCTACCATAAGTAACAGTCGGGACGGATTCATTAAAAGAGTTGAAATATCATTACAAATATTCAAATTAAACGAAAAATGTATCAAACTAAGAAGAAATCTATTACTTTCGTACTGGGAGAAAGTAAAAAAGACTATGCTTGAATTTATTCATTGCTTGTATCAATAATTGGAGATTAGTTTTAAGTCAATATACTTGAAATCATGTATAAATTTGACTGGGCAATTTTACTGACATTCAGTTAAATATTAGTTTTTTTAAAATAGAAGAAAAATATCGACGTATATTCAAAGTTCGAATCATATTGTCGGAAAATTCTCTTATAAAAATATCAATTTGGAAATTTAATAACTTCGGACGCATTCGGAATCTTCCAAAATCAGAATTGAAAAAAAATGTGATAGCAGTGCATTTTTTAAATTTTATTATAAACTGGAATTTTTGAAAATCCCTGCCAAATTAACGCTGTGCGAAATTCTTTTTCAGTGTGTATTGCTTTTTATTTCCACATGATAGTATTTTATAGTTTAAAATTGTCTTTTAGTAATAAAAGATATTCTTCAGCGTTTTTAAATTTCAAAATTGTTTCTGTAAAGATTATATTTATAAAAAAAGGATTTTCACTGATCATCAAATATATGAATATCCCTCTGCTGTTTTACATTTAAAAATAGTATGTTTAAAAAAAGAGAAATATTTTTAATTCTATATTAATTTATTAATTTAATACGAACTAGCGAAACTAGTGAAACTTTGAAACTAGCGAATTGTGCTTTCTAACTGATTTTAGTTATATTTTTATAAAAAATTACTTTTTTCATAATAATATGGACGTGTCTTATTCGTATAATTAATTGTATAATAAATCATAAATCGGTTTTATTACAGAAAAACAAAATATATTTCAGAACCTTTGATTAATCAGTTAGAAAATAAACTTAATTATATTTTTTTTCTCAATGATGTTTAGTTTGTATTAATTAAACACATGAACAAAAACGATGAAATTATTTATCTGCAGTAAAATTTGTATTCAATATATTCATTTTTGATTTAAGATTTTTATTTGTTTTCTTAGAAAGATAATAGTTAAGTTCAGCGATAGACATGCCTTCATAATTGAAACAGCATTGTATATCAATCAAGTCCAATATTTAGAAATGAATATTTAAAGAAACGAAAAATAATAACATGTCAAATAAGTGATTCATTTTCTACAAGTTCTCAGACATGCATTATATATACATACATACTTATATATATATATATATATATATATATATATATATATATATATATATAATAATAATAATAATAAAAAAAGATGCCGACAGAAAAAAATATTTGCTACAGACAGAAGTCATTACGTCAGTGTTGCCCGATGGCCAGTGAAAATGATCCCACACTTTGAAACCGAGTCGAAAAATATTGTTGTTGCTGGTGCACAGGAGCCCCCGGGAATCACGCAAGATTGACAAACAATTATAATGACTTGACACGTCATTATAATTGTTCAGACGCTCTCGACCCACGGCGAAATATTTTAAATGTTTTGTTATATTTTAGGTCTACACAAATTGAGTGCTAATTTCTTTCGCATGATCAACGAAACGGATATGTATTTTCAGAAAGAATTCACTGTTTTAAATATTGAGTTGCAGATTCGACGCTTCATGAATCATTTGCGGTTAATGATGTGATGCGTAGTTCCATTAGCATTAATTAAACATTTTTAACGTGTATGTAATTTGCTCGCGTAGTCATAATGCTTTAATTATGCAGAATACATTAAGGTCAAATGTGCATTTTTACATTATACGCTTTTTATAAAATTATTATACTTTCAAATTAGACCAACAAAAAATTGAAGATAAAAATATTTAAATATACAATTTTATATCTTAAAATTCACGTTTTAATATTAACAAATAATTAAAAACATTAAAATGAATGATTTATCTTCTATAATACTTAAATTATAATATTTAAATATTATGTAAACAACGCTCAATTTTATATGCATGTTGATCTTTTTTACACCTGAAATTTTGCACTATATTTTAGAAAGGAATATACTTCTATTATATTAGATTTGTTATTTATGGATGTTTTGTGTAGTGGTATTGATATAATAAAAATAAAGACTTTTTTAATGTGATACATGCAACTATTTTACAAAGGTTATTAATTATACCTATTTATAATATTTATATTGAAAATTAAGAGTCCTTAACCGGTATAAAATTTCAATTTAGAATGAGCGAAAACTATTTTCATTTGAACTAATCACATATTACTTAAGAACTGAAACATGACTAACAAGCCATTCTTTTGATTAAAACTAAGTCGATTTTCTCGACAATGTATTTTTTAAAATGATTCTCTGACTCGCCATAAGTCTTATCAAATTACAATATATAAACAGGTACAATTATAATAATAGTCCGGTATAACAATAGTTCATATTCAAAATACTCATATAACACAAATAACCTCGATTTTCAATCATGACATTTATATAGACTTAATTCTCATTATGTGCTATTCTAGAGATTCGAAGGTTTTATGCATACTTTGTTTATTATTAAATTCATTCTGTAGTCTGTTATATATAATATTAACTTAATTTTTTATCGCTTATGTATTTTTTACTAGTTTCATTTAGAATGCTAACATGTAATCATATTAAATATTAGAGACAATCATTTTATAACTTCAAATTACATGTCAGAAGCTTTAACTTTGATATGTTTGTTAAATCCAGAATAACAGTTGTCTGTCTACAATAAATAAAGTATTATATACTTCATTACTAATTTAATTAATAAAGAGACATATTCCATTCTAGTGAAGCATTTAATGCAGATCTCAATTAAATATTTACAAATTTTAATAAATTTTAAATAATTTAATTTGATATACATATATATATATATATATATATATATATATATATATATAAATCGATTGATTAATTCAACAAGTTTAGTTAGGATTTCTTTTTATTATTATTAAAAGGTAACAGTTAGAATTCGAACTCATAAATATTGGATAATAGTCAAGATAATTAACTAAATTAACTTTTTTCTAATAAATATTATTAATAATTTTTTTAGTAGTGTTAGGAGTGATAAATTTTTTATATAAAATATTTTTTTTAAATAATAATTAATGAAAAAAAATAATATGTTTCTATATTCAAGATTGTTTTATTTGAATATATTGGATATGTAAAAAACTAGTAATAATTATAATTATTTATCAACTATTTGGAAAATAAATTTGTACAATTATAATAGATTCTAATAAATAAAAAAGAAACCAAGCTCGCCATTATAGTTTTGGCACCGTCATTAAATTCATTTTCACTCTTCACAATCACAAACTTTTTTCTATTTTAAATGTTCATTATTTTCATAATAGATTATATGCATTTGTAATGGAAATTCCATCATCCTCAGAGTGCTATCAAACAAACATTATGTAGAAGGATTATAGAAATATTTTTTGTAGCTTAACACTAACAGAATAATTAGTTTTGAAAACATGATGCTTTTTTATGATTGTGAAAAGTGAAAATTTCTTTGTGAAAGTAAATGATTCCTCAAAAATAAGCACAACATAACACTTATGGTATAATATAATTAATTATATTTTAAAATATTAACTCCTTGACATACAAAGATATCCTGATACGTTATGTGTTTCTTATGCTATTGTTAACATTGACGTCTCTTATATGTCTGGTGTTGCTTATGCCATTATAAACCTTAACGTCTCTGAGATGCATGCAAATTTAATTCACTTTAGTGTATCTACAAAGCAAATATTAGAAAGAAATAATTGTATATATTCAGTGTTAAAGTGTAAACCATAGAAGCGAACCCTGGAATATGTCTGTTTTGAATTTATACGAATGCGACAGAGAAAGCCAAATGGGCTATTCGAGTGAGAACACATTTTCCTGAACATATACCTTCTACTGACAAAAAGCAACATCCTGCAAAGAGATGTCATGTGTGCTTAAAAAATAATATAAGAAGGAAACGACTTCACAGTGTAAAAAAATGTCAAATACCTATACATTTACCAGAATGTTTCGAAAAGTTTCATACTCTACAGGACTGTTGAATTATTGTTTAATTTATTATTTAATTACTCTTTATTAATTTTGGCTATAGTATTGGATTGTAATATTTAGTAATGTATAAATTTTCTTTTCTTTGTTATGTTTACACAAATGTTAAACTGAAAAATAAATAGTATTTTTTGGGCATATCGAATTTCAATTAATTCTTATGTCAAGGGGTTAATAATTATCTAGTAATTGTTTATAATAATGGCGAGTCCTTACAATTGAAATTGTCAATGAAATAACAATCATAATCAAGTATGTAAATTTGTGATTAACAAATATGTTTATCATATGTAAGTCACAAAAAAATTGTAATTTACATTTGTATGAGTAATATATTTTACTAAAAAAATTTTGATTATAAACTTATAATTTTTTGTTTTCATATATGCCTCTGATGATTCACTGCTGTATGAAGGTGCAAAAAAAATTTTTGGTTCAAACGATTATAAATTTTCTTTTTTACAGATGGTTAATAAGTTTTCTAACGTCTTTCTCTCTCTCTCTTTCTTTCTATATATATATATATATATATATAATTATAAAACCTGTAGTATACTATCACTAAAAATATTCATAAACCAGAATTCACAATATTTGTAGCTGGACGTGTATACACACATATATCAGTCACATATTACATGATTTTCAAGCTGAGGGTAACTCTTCGTTTAAAAAAAATTAATGAGTTTGGCGCTAGAGTCGGTATATACAGACAGAAGTTGATTTTGGTTGCCGCTGTTGGCAGATGTGATACATGATCGCCAGAGGGACCATCGAGGAGCCCTTTTTTGAGACCGTGATATGCCCCACGAGACAGGCGATCTGTGTAAAACCCCTCCGAAATATATATGTGTGTATGGGTATATATGTACCCTCTCATCATAGATCACGCCTCTCACCTTTGTCAGAAGCGAGCTATATTCAATCTGTATGTTAATATAAACCAACTGCCATCCGCTAAACTGACTTTACGTTCACGTTACTGTTATGAAATAAAACAAATCGACTAGAAAGAAATGTCTAGTCGTCGAACGAGTCTATGAAAACCTTTCTGTCCTACTCTACTTGCTTATTGTATACGAAGTTGATCTGTTTGTACGAATATTTGCTTTGAAAAATTGTTTTTTGATTTGTCGTAATACGGTGGCAGATGGTGAATCGCTTTTGTTTATTTTTTCATATTGGGCGTGACAATTTTTGACTACCGAAAAATAAAATAAAATTAATGGATCAGTGATTCAAACATGTGTACCTACATATATACCTATAGACATTATATATATATATATATATATATATATATATATATATATATATTATATATATATATATATATTATAAATATATATATATATATATATATATATATATATATACAAGAGATAAAAATAATTAATAAAATAATATATAAAAGATTTAACCTTTATACTATGAACGTTTTTTATATTAACCTTTGAAAAGGTATTTCTAAGTAGAAAATGTATACTTATGTAAAAAAGAAAAAGGATATAACAAGTAACATCTCTTATTATTACTTTTTCTGTTATAAACAATTTTATGTTTGAAACTCTTAATTATAAACATAAAGAGTTTTGATCAATATATATTTTATTAATATCTAATAAAATATTTGCATTTCTTAATAACATTTTTTTTACAAAATAACTCTGAAAATTGTTAAAATGATCAAATGAAACTTTTAATATTTAATGTAAAAAATTAAAAACCAGAAACATAAACAGTGGTATTGATAATAAAGTATTATTTATTGAAAAGCCTTTACGTGAAAATTTCAAAATAACTAAATATTGTACAGTTTTTGAATGTAGTGATTGTGAAAACAAAATTTTCTCTTCAAAAAAATATATGTAATTAGAACTCCAGGAATTTTTAAATAAATAAAAACATCCCAATAAAATATTATATATTAATTTAAATTTATAGCAATTATTTTATGTGTGTGAATAGCATTTAATCAGGTATGAATATTTTTTAAATTTTATCCAATTTATTAACTGTCAACAAACATATTTGTTCAAGTATGTATACGTTTTAAATATAATTAGTTACAATTTTTGCAACTATTGATTAATAAAAAATAAATCTGGATTTGACTTTTAACATAGTATTTTTTTTTAATAAATGAATTGAATATATTTTTATTTATAACAAAAAATGATTAAATATTTTCTTTATGAAAATTATATTATTCACTAATTTATTTACCATGTAAATTAACTTTGAAAGTATCAATAAATACATTTCAAATAAAACAAATTCTTAATTTTCTTAATTTTAAGTTTGACAGTATATATATAGTGATTCAATTTAGGCTTCCACATGAAAGTATTAAAAAAAACGTGAATATTAAAAAAAATCATATTATTTTTGCGTTTTTTTCAATACTTTCATGTGGAAGCCTAAGCTGAATCATCCTCTCTCTTTCTCTCTCTCTCTCTCTCTCTATATATATATATATATATACATAAAAATTTAACTTTTTGACTTTTACATTATCAATTATAAATATTTTTATACTTTTTCTTTTGAAACACCATTCATTCCTTACTATTAGATATTATTGTTTTGAAAAAGTTATCTTTAAAAAGTTTCCATAAAATCAGTACTTAAATTTGAAAAAGTTAATTATAAAAGTTAGAAAAAAATGTTTCTTAATTGATCTTTTATTCGAATCAATCAATAAAAGTTGTTCGATTAGTAAATACGATTGAAGATACATGTCTTAAATAAATAACGTTATCATTTACACTATCCACGTATGTTAATTGCTTTTACAAATCAATTGAAATTGAGAACAAATCGCGCAATCACAGTAAACACCTGACGTGTTCATTAAATATTTTTATGAATACAAATGGCGACTATTTCAAAAAATTGATTAAATATATACCACCCAAGATTATATAATAATTAGGGCACACCTTAAATGCCACCGTTTAAATAAATTATAGCAAACGTTTGTGAGTAAATAATTGAGAGGCTGATTAGCATATGCAATGCGACTAAATAAAATGTAATAAATCACATGAAAAAATGAACACGGTAGCCGTGGTCGCTCTATGCCCACATGAGATGGGAACGGATAGTTCTGTTCGGCGTTTATATTTTACAAATGATATTTTGTGATTAGTTGCTTTACTATGTACAAGACATAAACTAGGCTACCTGTGTTACAACTTTTCTTCGATATATGAAACATTGATTAGATTCGAAAAAACAGGGATGGATTTAACAATTCTATGTAATGATATTCTTATGTACATGTTCGAATGTTATTTTATATTTTAAAAATTTATAAAATATATGTGGTAATAAAATTAATATCAAAATAAAGTTACTGTTACCTTCATTACAATAACAATTTTATAACTTAATTTGATCTTTCACTTATTCCGAACAAATAAAAGGTAAAAAATGTTTTCAGAGGAAAAAGTCAAAGCATTCAAAAATATTCCATATAAATAAAAACTAGCACAATAAAATAACTGTAATTCAATATATGATGTAATCAAAGTTTTTATATTATGTTAATACGTGTGAATAATTTAGTCACGATTTACAGAATACAATATATATATATATATATATATATATATATATATATATATATATATATATATATATGTATTTGTATATAATTTATATAAACAAGTGAAATATATAATTATGTTTTTATTGCAAGTAATTACTAGTCGATTTAATAAACATTTTTGCATTTTTTCCATGCAATGTTTATTTTATTCGGTCTGAAAAAATGAAAGAAAGAATTTTTCAGATAACTAACTTGTTTCAATTGTAAATATTGACTGAAAATTTATTAATTATTTAATTTTAGAATTTTTGGATAAAAGTATTTGAAAAAATACGCAGTTAAGATATTGAGATCTCTTATGTTAATGTTTGATTTTTAAAATTGTTTCCCAGCAAATTATTTTGATTTGTATTAACGTTTTCTTTACACAACATTTTATCTTTTTATATTTATTTTAAATATATACTTTTGTTTTCAGTAATTATGATGATTATTGGATAGCACCGGAATATTCAATTTAAGACTGGAGTATTCAAGTCTGTGATTTTAGTATTTTATTAAAATTTTTTTTAAAAAAATCATTATTAATAATTACAAAGAGTAATACAAATATTTGTTTGTTTTTTTTTTTGATATTCTATTTATAGTTTTCATTTATGTTTTTTCTTAATAAAGTTAATGTCAATGTAAAAATGGAAAGTTAAGTAAAAAGAGGAATGTCACAAAAGTTTAACATGTTAATTGCACCGAAATTATCAAATAAAGAGACTTTCAAACGAAAGAGGTACAAAAATGTATCCACTTTTATTTGTATTTATAATAATATATTTATGTTCATTTATAATATATATGTTTTAATTATTTAGAAAAACTAGTTTGTTTTGAAAAAAATATAAATTTTCTATTTTCTAAAAAGAATAGTTTTAGTATTTTATGATTTTTAATGTAGGAAAAAAGCAGTAAAAATGATTTAGGTAGTAAAATATTTTTTTGTTGGTAAAGATGTTAAATTACTGAGTGTAGAATTTAAAATTCAAAGGGAAAAATTATATTATAGGCATATACCTAACTTATCCAGTGTTTAGATTTTTCTGTACTATTTTTTTAACTGATTACAACTTTTCTGGATACAATATGTTAAAGTATTTTTTTAACAAAAAAGATATTCGTTTTTATTAATATGCTACTTACATAAATAAAAACATCAAAAAAAAATTATATATATATTTGTTTAAATAAGTTTTCAATCAAGGAATTACTATAAAAGCATGGATTGTTTTTGTTTTTAGAATATGTAAATAGTTGTCCCAGTTTTTAAATATAATTGAAAAAAATTAAAATTAAATTATTGCTTCAAACATTTTTCCAAATATTTAAATCGAATACACATTTTCATAATGTTATTATGACATCCTGTAATTTAAAAGAATTATTAATAACATTATTATATTAAAAAGTAATATTTAAGAATTATTATGCATCAAGGTAAATTTACCAGATTAATGGTATAATAAACATAAAAATATAAAAGCAAATAACGACCAAGGTTGAAAAATATTATCAAAAAATAACTGGTAAAAATATTATATTTTACTTCATATGTTTAAGTTGTAACTTTCTTATATTTATATAGAAAATCAATTAAGACAGTAAATTTTGTTTTGAATTTAATTTTTTAATCCAATTTGCATATTAAAATAATTTATAATCTATTCTTTAAGTAATTTAAATAATAGTTTTACGAATTTACTAACAATATTTTATCAATTTTATTCTCAGTAACTTATTCGTGCAATGATTTTTAAGATAAGTATTTTTTAATAAAAAAACATATGAGAATATAATATTATAATTAAAAAAAACTCTCATGACTTATTAAATTTTATATTGTACATTCTATTGTATCGTTAAAAAAATGAAAGAAGTATACCCTAAAGTAATTAAAAAATAATTTAAAACCATTGACCTGTGGAATTAATTACACAATAAAAATAAAAACACAAAAACGTAAATAAATAGATAAAAAATTAAAGTAAATTTAAAAATGCAATTTGAATAATAAGTAATGACTATTGATTAATTAAATAGAAAAGTAAACAGACGTACTGACTTAAGGTATTGAATTGTGTTTACATATGTTCCTGTGTTACATTTCGGTCCTGTCCTGGCCCTCCATTTAACTGGTCTTGATGTCGTTAAAAGTGATTAGAATCCACGAATACGGTTTAGAAACACAACGTAGGTGAACGAATTTATATTCATGAACCGCTCGAGGCGTTTGTTATGTTTACAGTTTTATAGTCTTGGTGGAAATGTTGGTTTGCCGGTAGGGTCAAACGAATTATTATGTGAGAGCGTACACTTTGTAGTCGACGTCCCAAAAATGATTTTAAGTCGCGCGTCCGGGTCTAGTGGACTGAACCGATTGTAACGACCTTCGGGATGATATTCGTTTTAGCCGACATTAATTGGTTTTTGGTACCAAACTTCTTCGAAGTCTATACGTATTATATTACAAATAAAAACTGCTTATATATATATATATATATAACTAACTAACTTATTTTAATTCTATACATACACACACATATACAAATAAAGTAGATAATTATATTTAATACTGTAAACACGTATTCATTGATGCGTCATCATGGTAAACAAAATTAAACTAGAATCAATTAAATAAAATTACATTTAAATTTAATAATATATGCAATCAGTTTCATATCCCCTAACATAAATATGTCGTGTAGCTCCTACAAATAAACGGTCAAGTAATACTTTAGAGACCCCTTTATTCTCTCGTGGCTAGGAAGTTTTCAGATCCCCCTACAACATGTCACCCACAATAGAACAAGCTGAGATTCATAGATGTGATCTTTGACCACATGGGGTCATCAAATACTCCTGCACAAGTGAATCTGGAAGTGGAATTGATGAAAATAAAGATGTTTTTATATTGGAGGGTGTCTCACGATTTATATATATATATATATATATATATATATATATATATATATACATTACATAGAATATGAAATATGAATATTACCTTTCATGACTGGTTACATTGAATAAAATAAATATTGAAAATATTTATGAAAAATAAAAATAGATTGATTTAAAATAACAAATTTTATTAATTATTATTTTGATTACCACTATAGAGTGAAAAATTGAGAAAAACTACTACCAATACATATAGAAAACAAGTTTACAATAGTTGAAAAAGTAATAACTATAAGAGTTTTTATAATTATTTCATTAAATGTACTGATTAGACTTTTGATATTTTAAATAAATTAATTCAATACAAAGAGATTTATGTTGTAAATTATTTTATTACACACTGTTTTAGATAAAAAGATCAATAATAATAAGTATACTAGATATTTTTTTGCGTAAACTCAACAGTTATGATATTTTCAAGTAAACTAATGAAACCGAATTAAAATTGTGGTCTATATTGTGGTCTGGTGTTCTTAAAAACCTTAATGTGTTTTCAGTATTTTGTAATGAACAAAAAAAATATGAAATGTATTAAATTGCTGTATTTTTTAAAACAAATAAAAATAAAATAATCGAAGCTGTTTAACAAATAATGAATATTTATTGCGAATCTGGAACTTTGAAAAATGAAATGTTGAAGCCAGAAAAACAAAATGTAAAAAACTAAGTATTTTATAAAAAAAAATATCCAAAATAAAGAGTTCTGTATGATTGTGTTCATTGTTACGAACTAAATATTATTAATATTGTGTTACGGACAAAAACTATGGCAGAAAGCACAGATAAAAACATGGCAATACAAAAAAAAATGAAACTTATAAAAACATTTTTTGTACAGAAAACATTTAATATTGTAAAAAAAATCACTTGCCGGAAATCTTGAAGTGTTGAGAAAATGGTAACTTTTCTACATCTGGAGACATGTGTTACAATACAAAATATTGTTATTGTTGAAATTAAAGCTCAAACAGAATTCCTTTCAAAGCTGTACTCAAAAAGTTACCGATTTTTAACATCTTGTTGAAATCCTATGTATCTACAAGGTTAAAGGAACAAAATATATATTTATATATATATATATATATATATATATATATATATATATATATATATATATAATCCTGAATGACATTCTCTTTTTAGATCAATTAGATTATTTATTTTATATAACTCACCGTCTGAGTTATCTAAAATCTACCTCAAGATGAAACACATACTAAAACGAATAGTGAAAAGCAGAAATGTGATCAAAAAAGACAACGTATCTACGACATCAGAAGTATAAAAACTAAGAAATATAATTTTCATATATATATATATATAGATCCATATGTGTATGTATATTTTAATAGATACATAAAAAAATTTTCTGAAATGTTTTAATAATTGTAAAATATCGATAATAACAATATGGAACTAAAATAATATTTTCCATTTAAAAAAAAAACATTTAATTCTTCTACGAATTAATTCTTATTTTTAAATTGTATACATTAGGATTATTTTATTTTGAATTGAAGATACTAGAAACGAATATATTAAAGAGAATAATCGACTATAGAAAAGGTTTGATAAACTAATTACAAAAAGTTCTGATCTCAATATTGCAAGTCATATAATCGTACTTGATTTTTTATAGAAAAAAATCTGCATGTTAACACTCAACACGTAACAATCTCGCCGTATAATAAGTGTAACAGATATATGATGTAATTAAAAAATTGAAAACATGTTTATTTTTTATAATTGTTAAAAAATATTTCTTAAATAATATCTAGAGAACACGAATTTTTGTTGATAATATTATGTATGTATAAATGTTGAATTTCTTTTGAAATTTAAAATCTGTTCTAAATGTATTTATAAAAAATACAACATAGATATTTCGAAATATAAAATAGATTTTAAAAGAATAATCTTTGAAATTTAATCTTCTCGAATATATATATATATATATATATATATATATATATATATATATATATATATATATATATATATATTCGAAAAGATACACAATATATGAAAATCAAATTTGAAAGTCAATTACTATGATTTTTAAGGAGTCACTTAGTCATGACAAAGAGTTTTTTTTTAATAATATGAGAGGTGTCATATAATGTATTCACAAAAAAAATATGACAATGTTGACAACATTTTAACCTCCTACAGTGACTTAAACACTTTCTATACATTTCAAATAAAATGTGTTCAATATTCCTTAAAGAAAGACACGCTTTTGAATTAGCTACACTTCTCTCGTCTCTCTTTCAGACGCTTTCAATCTATTTGTGTGATTTTTACAAATACTTTCTTGTAAACGATCGTGATTGACATTTATACTCTAGCACCATGCTGAGTTCCTTCTATTGACTTGATTATTTTTTGATTGTTTCCAACAGAGAAGGAACACGGGGTTTCTTGGGGTGAGCGTTAGATTGTTACGAATATCATGCATGGTCCGCTACCTCTTGATGACAGCAATGAAATCTTTGTATGTCCGCAGTTCGTCTTTGTTTCGTTTATATGTTTTTTTTTAATCTGTTGATGTAATTAATACGATGATATGAAACTTAAAAAACAGACATACTTTGTCTAATGTGTGAAATCTTGTTTGTCAGTTTTCTTTAATAAGTGATTATAAGTCTTGACAAGTACAACTTTTTATATATTATTTATTAATATACTTTATGAGTTTGTGTTGATTTTATAATTTACAAACAAATATAGGAATATTAATTTGTTTTTAATTTTTAAATAACTTTGCTATTCTCTAAAATTGAAACGAGTTAATACTCACGTTTTTTTTAATTTGTTTTTAATTAATAATGGCATTTGATTTCGAAATAAATATTTCAAAGTTATTAAAATTAAACAACTTTTACAGTCAATAATTTATTAGCATATAAGCAAATATTTAGTAGAGGTCAAAAAAACTAGTCAGCTCTGTTTAATTTAATTTTACATTTTACAATGAAAGTAAGGTGAATTTTGATCAACAATTTTTATTTTAATATTTAGAATAATTATATAAATTATAATTTTAAATTTGTGATTTTAAAGAATTTAAATTTGCTTAATGTCATAATATAAATTATTGTATGTAAAATAAGGGTAAACTTGTTTTAATGAATGTCTTAACTCAAAGGTGATAAAATAATTTAAAATAAAGCATAACTTTAGAAAAGTAATAATATGATACTTCAGGACAACTTCAAAAAGAATGACCAAAATTTGAAATTGTATTTTATGCGCTTTGTGAAATGTTTGATAACATGACAAGCATTAATTAAAAACTAATAAGTAAAATTCTTTTTCTAAATTTTACAAAAAAGTGTTGAAAAAGTATTTTTTTTCAGAATTTTTTTATGATACATGAAAATTTATTCATGTATAAAATTTGTTTACCGAATTGCATTTAGAAATATTTTTGGGTTAATATTTTAAGATATAAGCAGCTAAATAACAATACATTTTATTTAGTAAATATACATGAAGGTAGTTAAGAATAAAATACTAATAAATAAAAAAAAAACGTTGTAAATATTATTAGAGAAGCTGATAAATCACCACATGTTCTAATTTTGTTCAAATATTTAAGATATATATATATATATATATATATATATATATATATATATATATATATATATATATAAATGTGAATAGAATATAGTCTACAATCATTTATTTTTAAATAAGAATATTGTTTGTGTAAATTCATTATTGTTACTCTATAGAATTATCTACTAGATTTTCAAAACTAGACTAGAATAAAAAAGGCATTCAATTACACTGTTATTTCATTTAGAACAAAACTGGATGAAAATAACTTACAAAATAATTATTCTCAAAACAATTGTTTAGACTTGAGAGTGTAATATTAAAGAAATGGTTGATAAACTGTAAAAGAAAATATTAAGATTGAATGTTTTAAATTTTTTGCAAATATACTTATATACTTGATGCTTTTATATAATATTTTTTTTTATTAAATCAGTATTAAGGATACTATATTCAATTTTTTTTTTTTGATTTCTTAATGGATCTTTTTGGACTCAAGGTAATTGCAATCAATTTTCTTTTGCTCATACTTAACTTCATTCATACTTCTTAAATACAAAAATTAATTTTTATAAAAAAATTATTTCTATGAATTATATATAAAACTCTAATTCACAGAGGATCTAATAGCTATTTTTGCACTTAAATTTTATTTTCCAGATATTTATTTCGATATCACACACACTTTTTGGTAAAAAAAAAACACAAAAAATTGTAATTTTACTGACCAAAAAACAAACCTTTTATTTATGTTACTATCCAATAATGAAACATCTAAATTTTTAAAATATTATTCAATTATTATAAACTAAACGATAGAAAATCATGACTCAGAATTCCTTGTCAATTACTTAGTCTATTTTATTAGTTTTTAAATTAACGTATATGTAAAGAAAAATTATGCTTTCACGTACTTGGACATCTTTTCTATTGTCGTCGTGTTATTATTGGCCGTACCTGAGGGTACAAGACCTCGTTAACAGTCTTGTAGGTATACAAAAATATCTAGTTAAAAACTATATATGGTATGTTTCATTGAGCTACTAAAATATAATATACAATATATATATATATATATATATATATATATATATATATATAACTAGACACAATTACATAGTAAATGAAATTTATTTCAATTATATTAAATTTAGATTACAAAACGATCAAATTGAAAATAAAAAATCTTTAACTGAATGCATTTTTTGAAACTTGTCATTGCATTTACGACAAGTTCTCCTAGACCTACAAACAGTTAATAGAATAGTGAAATATTAAATTATATTATAGAATGTATAGAGACACGTTTACGTTATTTTTTAAATAATATATTCCATAGCTATCAATTAAACTACTTAAACGTTCAATTAACAGGAAAATTAACATCAATTACCTATAAATTTATTCTGAGATAATTTCTGAATATCAAAACCTAATTTTGTATGTATAATGAATACTTTAATTTGATTCTCTGAAAAATTGTATTTGATTATATAGATATTTCAGTCTAAAATTTTCATGTATACTATATAAATATTTATTAAACAAATACGTATTGGTGTTAATTTAAAATAACCCACAATTTTATATTTTGTCATATTTTCAATGTGATAATGCTACAGATTTAGATTAGTATTGAAAAAAGATCTTATTTTTAATTTGATTCGATTAACATACTTGTATAATCTTTGTAGATTAAACAATTATTTTGCAATAATCTAATTTTCATGCTAGATAACTATGTGATTATTAACATATCCCGTTATAAATGTCATGCATAAATCTGCATTTATATATTTTTATGAATTTGAGGCATGTGTTTTTTAATATAATTAATACCATTTATTAAAAATTGAAAAGACATAACAAATTGCACGGAATAAATATATTTAACGGTATTATTTAACATGGTTCTCATTAACTAATCAAATTATACGGATATTTTTTTCCGAACATTCTAAAAATAATTACTTAACTATGTAAACCTATGAATAGTAATAACAAAAAAAAAACATACAATTTAGTTTACACATTCAAATTAAACATATCATCAATATACAGTTATTGAAACTGACCATAAAAAATGTATATTGGTTACTGATATCATGTTTAACACTAATATGTTACAAATTACTTCATTCATCGATAAATATACAATACTTTGAAAAGTATTGTTGTCTTATTCTAAGTTCTAGTCAGATATCCACTTGTGCTTAAAGTTTTAGTTATGTTTTGTGTCATATTTAATATTAATATTGTTCGTAGACATGTACAGCCATAAACGTACATCTAACTTATAAATAAGTAATAATTTTGTGGCTTTAAATGACTGAAAAGTGAGAGTAAATATGTTGTACACGTATGAGTATTATTTCATAGTTTAATTTTATAATAACACATAATTTTGCTGTTTTGCTGCTATGTAGCAACATACACATATATATATATATATATATATATATATATGAATGTAAATTTATATACAAAATTTATTTTTTTTTCAAAAATAAGTGAAATTTTCCCATTTACGTTTCAAACTCTATCAATAGTGTATTTTTTATAATTATTAATATTGTTTATGTAACATACTAATTTTTTGATACAAATGAATAATTATCGAATCTAAAATAAAGAAAAATTAAAGTAGAATATTAATAAATTATGATTAGAAAAGTAATTTTAATCGTTATATTTTAATTTCACTTTTTGAACTTGGGATAATTGAAGTTCTCGTAACTACAAAGAAATGATTCTGGTATACTAGTAACTTCATTCGATTCTTAAAGACACTTGAAAATGTATGCAAACGTCGTATAAATTACATCTGTACCTTTTTTTATTTAAATACGCTATCAAGATCACAAACACTGTACTTCTTGCAAAATCAACAAATTTAAATATCATACTGGGATTAAACTCTTTACAGTATTACATTAGTATTTATTACATATTGTTACTTTATTTAAAATTTATTTTTTTTTGAATGTAACTCTTCACGAAAGAAAAACTATCGAGAAAATAATTTCGAAATAGTAGACTAAACAAATTCTCCACTAAAGAAAAGGTAAGGAGTATGGAGGAATTTATAAAAAAGAAACAGATGCGGAATAAATCAAATAAATGCATTTAAAAAAAATTGAATTTTATTCCATGAAAAAATTAAATTGTTTTAGACATCGAAAATGAATTAGAACCAACATGAATGGTTGATAAAAATGAATGGAATGAAATAGAAAGAAAGCTAAAACTCTTAAATGTAATTGATTTGAATACGACTTTTCAGCGTAATAAAGTACAGTGATAGCATTATAGAATTTGAACACCGATAAAATTCAATGTGTCCATCTGAGATGTAGAAGGAATTGTATTGATTGATTACTAGTCGTACAAAGCAATGGTTATAGACGTTTATTACACACAACTTATGGAAAAGATACGTGTAATTATCATTGAGAAAATCTTTGGTTCTACTTCTCTGCAGTGTACTTCTTTACGTCACATAACAAATATTATGTTGGTAGCAAAATAATTGCGATTTATGACCTTCAAATTCATATACATTTTTCTTTTTTTTTGTTTTTCATATCTGTTTTAAATGGTTCGTAACTGTTGGAAGACTAACGCTTAACTAAGCTCTAGAATTGCACGTGGTTTTTGGATTCAACTAACGCCTTCACTTGGTCGTTATGAACTGAAGAAGGGCGCCCGCGACCTTCACCTTCAAGGCTCTCGTCTCCGGCACGAAATTTTTGAAACCAGCATTACTCCATACGTTCCTTAATAGTACACACACCGAAAGCATCATTCAGTTTACGAGCAGTTTCTGTTACTTTACCACCCGTTTTTAACTCATACAAAAATTGCTATTGTTTGTTTCTTTTCCATCTTTAATTTAATAGCCCAATTTGAAGCAAAATTAATAATAAAATCAAACTCGATGTTACAAAAATATAGACCGAAAAATACTTTAAAATTATATTAACATGAACACGATGAAATGAAATTTTCATTGAAAAAAATTAAGATTAGAATTCAAAAAATAAATATAACAATTATTTTCCTACCAACCTAATATATAGGCTCGTAAATTTCTTGTTATTCAAGTCGTATTATTCTTTCTCCTAATCAAAAAAGTGTTAAAAGGACAACTATATAGCAATAAAGATGTATTGAAGAAGCTATTTTGAAATTTCTTCGACTATAAGCAGAAAGATTTTTCAGTGAGATAGCTCTCGAAAACATTATTTAAAAAAGGTTTGAATTTTGTGGAAATTATATTGAAAAATAAAAATATAACTTTTTTCATATACTGGAAAATTAGACATCGAATGAAATTAAATATTAAAACATTACTCTAATTATAATAAGTATATATTTATTATTTTAATTTTGTAAATATAAAAAAATATTTACAACAAATTAAATTATATTTGTAGTGATGATACATTTTTGATATTAAATATGTTCTCAACGAATAAAGTACCAAAACTTTGTATTTTTTCATTAAATTATTTTAGAATTCATCAAGATTAAAGTTAAAAAGTGTGAATAATCGTTTTTTAAGGGAAGATACATATGTAAGAAGTTTAAATTCAAAATTAAGTACACTGATTTACAAACCGATATGATTTTAATTCTGTTTTCAAATAAATTAAACGTAAATTTATGAAAAAAGAAGGAAGTAACGAAATAAAATTCATAAGACATTTTATAGAAAATTTTTAAATAATTATAGTATTTAATATCTGAATAATATGAACTATTAATATTACTTCAATATTGAATTAATAGTTGATAAATAAGAACACGGATATTTTTATTATATTTTATGATACATTATCGTATAATATTAAAGTTTTATATAATTACTAAAAATTTCATATCTTCAATATCATATTTATAACAGTAATGTCTTCATTCTGACATTTATATAATCGTATGAAATAATTTATGTATGTAAAACTATACATTCAAATAATAATTGACTTCAATACTTCTCATATAATTAGACTAGACAGCTTGCACTATCTCATACAATGTATACAGATGCGTTATTCAGCACGATTTTTTTTATAATTTTGACAGCTCTATCATATATGAAAATAAATTAGTAGGTCAATGCTCAATCAAATCGTTTTAATAAAGCAATAACATCAGTGTATTCTATATTAAAGTACAAATTACTCTATGTTCAGCTGTTCATTTTCAGTAATATTTGTATTTAAAAAAGTACATGATTATATAAGAAAATGACTAAATTGTTTTCATTTAAAATACACAACATTTTATTCAATGTTTTGTATTAAAACATACTTCATTCGATTGCATTTTTTAAGAAACATGTTAATTATGCAACACGACTTTTTAATATCAAAATATTCTACTTTTCGTGATAAATATATATTATTAATAAATATAAACAAAAAACATTTTGTTTAATTCATACGTTTATTTTCATTCGAGTTCTGATTTCGAAAATCTATATTTAAGAACAAATCGCATCAATTAACCTGTATATCTCAACCAGATCTTGCATTTCACTTGATGCATAAATTATAGGCACATGTGTTTGAATAAATACTATTTAAAACTTGTTACATCGTTTCAATCCCATTTGGTGCAAATGTTGCGTGCAGGAGTCGGCGAAACGATGACCTCTATTCATTGAACAGATACAATTTACGGAAAGTTGTTAGAAGACTTCATGAAATATATTTTACTTGAAAATAGTGTTTTCTTATTATTAAATTTTAAAATTAACATAAAATATCTACACACACACACACACACACACATATATATATATATATATACACATATTTTCTAAAGATATTTTAAGTATTGATAAAAAGTATACAGATATTAATAGAATATGAAAATATGTACTTCAATAATTTGCTTTAAACTTTATTATTTTTTAATATTTTTATTTTTAATATAATTCAACTTTTTCTCAAATTATCATAATATTTTTATCGAAAAGTATGTAAAAGTATGCGGTATCAAAATTATTATTATTTCATTAAAAGGTTATTATAATTCATATACTAGCTTTCAACTCAATACACTACATTTAACTACTTGGCCTATCGAATTTATGATATCTATTGAAAACAAAACGAGTAACATTTATGTGTAGTCGCTCGATATTTTAATAATTCCGTGTGGATCATATGCTGTTTTCCTATACAGTCCTCTAATAACGGCCTCAATGAAATTAAGTAAGCTCTTACTTTCACTTTTGCATGGCAGTATTTAATCTTTTCGTTACAATTTTAGGTTATTATAATTTCAATTCAATCTTTCTAATAAGAGTACCAAGTAGTAGATGTAATATAACTTAAAATATAAAATGATATTACATATTTCTACATCAAAAATAGAATATTTCTTTCTTTATAGAAGATATTTTGTTACTTTTTGAATTATCAGGTACATCAAACACACACACATTCATATATATATATATATAAATGTGTGTGTGTGTATGTATATATATACGTGTATATGTATATATATACATGTATATGTATATATATATATATACATATACAGGTATGTATATATATATATATATATATATATATATATATGGTTGAATATGTGGGCAATATATGTACACAGCTTCTGTTTGCAAGTACATTTTACAGCATACTAACCAATGAAAATATTCGATTAACGTCAGCATCTGCTGCAATCCTTGCATTCGAAATACGTAATTGGAATTCCATCATTCCTGAACAGCAATCGTATATGCGACTAAATTATCCATGATTAGCCAATTTGCGAAATTGGTTTGTATAGTCTCCATATCATATTTGATTGAATTTTTGTTGAATAAAACCTTAAAGGTGTGTTTTGCGGCGATAAATATATTACCAGGTCATTTCTTTCTTAGAATTGTGATATATATATATATATATATATATATATATATATATATATATATATATATATGTATGTATGGATGTATGAAGTACTGAACAGGATATAAATGGTCCATGGCCGTATTAATGATTCATAAATATTAATATCTAAATTCGTTTAATGTCAAAGATATAATCTTTAAGTTTACAACAATACTGTTTGAAATTAACATTAAATAGTTTTGAACTTAATCTTGTAAATATATTAAGAAAACGCATTCGGTATCAACTTTCAAATTTAAATATTGTTTCAAAGTTATGTCGATAGATTTTTTCCAATATGATTAAATGACCCGATGTCGTAAATTATTTTTGGTCGCAATAAAAGTAGCTTAGTGAAAGCAATTGTAAACTTGTAGTAGTTGGTAACTTGAACCACTTCTGGCAATTTGAAAATTTTATAATTGAAGTTACCAATTTGAAATTTAATAAAAATACATTTGCGGATATCGACGAAATTAAGTTTTGTGGTTATTTTAATCTACTTGTTTGAAATTATTTTTAAGTAATAAAACCATTGGGCGGCGAAATTAATTTGAACCATAAATTGTTGAAAATATAATTATAAAAATGTTATTAACTTCGACAATCATTTTTGTAATTAAATATAAATATCAGTTATATAGAAAAAGCTTTAGAAAAAATGTGCCGATATTTTTAATGTGCAGTTCCTATACTGTAAAATAACTATTTAATAATTCAATAAAATTATACTATTGATTATATTTGTATTTTTTATTAAAACGATCGTTTTTTTCTTAAAAATAAAACCTTAAAGCAATTATAAATTTTTATTCAAAAATTGGATGTGGAATAAATAAATCTAATTCTTAATTATTTAAGAAAATTCCAATTGTACCTTTTGGAAGAAAATCTGTATTACAAAAATAACTGTCTTAATAATTTGTCAATTTTTTATAACATTTAACATTTTACTTAACATTATTTTTAAATTAATAACAAAATATTAAGTCGTTCTTACAGATGTACCTCAATTAATCATTTTTCTTATCTAGAATAATTTTTGTTCATACACATTATTTATATTAATTTAATGCACTAATTAACGTAATACAAATATTAACATCTTACAACGAGATAAACAATAACGAAAGAATGAAATATCACGGACAAAATAACATTTTTCAACACAACCACTCAGAAAAAATGTGCTCATTTCCGCTTGTACGAAAAAAGTAAATATATAAAAGATGTATTAGGGTCGTAGCAATGCTATACGAACAGATGATATATCTAGCATTTCAGTTTCTGTACTTGTCAAAGGGTAAAAAAGCTATAAATTTCTTATGAAATATTTATACAAATTAACAGAAGAAAATTAATTGCCTCCGTAAAATTACTTGTGAAGTCTTCATTTAAATGTTTGTTAACATGCAACTGGGTTTCGTCGAGTAGATACACCATGTATATATATATATATATATATATATATAAGTTGACCACAGCTGTTCTATGATTGAAATAGTGTTGCTATAATTGAATACAATTTTTGTGTTATCTGATTGTTATCAATATTTGACATTGGTAATATATTAATATTTGCTTTAGGTATATAATAAAATAGCCACGCATCAATGTTTCCTAATTATAAAACAGTTTAAAATTGAATATATAAGATTTTAGATTATATAATAGGTTTTAAATGATAATATGGATATATATATATATATATATATATATATATATATATATATATGAAAGATGCATGCTAGGAATAACAAGAAGAGATAGAGAAAGAATAGAATGGATACGAAAATAAACAGCAGTCACAGATGTAATAAAAAGAGTTAAGAGTCTGAAATGGAAATGGACGGGGTATGTTGCAAGAAGAGAAGACAACCGATGGGCAACAGAAATTATTAAGTGGGAACCAAGGAATATAAAAAGATCAACAAAAAAACCAATGAACAAGTGAGATATGGAAATTAAAAAAATATTGGAAAACAGTGGAAAAGAGAGGCATTGAATCGTACAAAATGGAAAAGCATGGAAGAGACCTTTATCCAGCAGTGGATTGACAGAGGATGATATATATATAACTTATTATTATCATCATCAAATTATAACATACATTACGAATTATTGATATTTTATTTAAAAAGTTATTAATTTGCTTATAAAAGAAAGAAGAAACTTAAGCTATGAGATTTAATTTAGACTGAGGAAAAATAAAATCATTTAAAAAATTAGTGGAACTTGATTGACTTGGAGTATTTTACTTTTTTTAGTAACGTTTTAACCATATTTATGAGCTAAACCGATTAAACATACATTTTAATAAATTGCTGTTATATTATTATTATTATATATATATTCGAATAAAATAATGTCATAAAAATATAAAAACTATTCATAGATATATATTATTATTTCGTCTAGAAATATTTAAAATAGACATGAGCTGAATTAGCACAATAAGAAAGGTATTAAATAGAAAACAACATTTTAATGTAAGTGAATTTTACTTTTCATTTCATGTAACAGTAAATATAACACTTACATAATGATAAAAACACTGGTCATAAATTCATTTTATTAAAAATATATAGAGTTTGCTTTGGTACTATTAAAGAGTTACTTTTGTATTTTTGCAAACATCATTTAATAAATAAAAAAAGGAATGTTTTATTCGTGTTAACATTGTTATGTGCTTAGTAAAAATATATTATCAATTATAAAGAAATGATGATTTTAAAGGTAATATATATATATATATATATAATATATATATATATATGTGTGTGTGTGTGTAATTAGATAATAGACATGACATTATCTGAATGTGTTACAAACAATATTCTAATAAGTTTGGCAAATAATACTACTCGACATCAATAAACAAAAATAAGTTGACCTTTTTTGCATCCCATTGAGAACTGACAAAAAATCATTGTTGTTATCATATCTCTTTTTTTCATATATATATATTTTTTCAGATACTTTTATTTATGTAAATTATAAGAAAAAAACATATTTAACTGAACTGTATATTTAGAATAAATTTTCATACAGTCGCACGCGTTTGTATATATAAATTTATTTAAACAGTGCAATACAGAAAACTGAATATAAAATAAAAGAAGAATAATTGTTTGTTTAAAAAATATTGTATAAAGTATAGGAATACATGTTTTCACTTAAACATTTGCACAACAGCGAGAGCAATCATGTCAGCGCTCTAAATAAAGCTGTTAAACAAGTTCAACATTTTTTTCGACGTCGTTTAAATTGCGTAAAATAATTTTAGTTCAGTTCAAGTATGCGGCCCGCGGGCCGTTCGTCAAGTCTATTTCATCGGAATTTTGAGCATTTGTAAAATTTGTAGATGAAATGTTGGATTCTTGGAGCATTTGTCTATGTCAATGACTATATATTTTAACTAAAATGCGACAAAGATCAAATAGTTCACATAAACATCTGAATTGTATATATAGAAGTACACCATTCATTATATATATATATATATATATATATATATATATAATATGTATAAGTTACTTGAAATTACAATTTTATGTCAATGAATAAATTTTCATCGCATGATCTTATATATTAAGAATGAATATTAACTATATAAATTCGCCATTGACCTCAATTTGTGTAAATGAGATGATTAATACAATCATGTCAATTTTTTTCCAAAAGTTCATGGTTTAATATAAAGATTTTAAGGCATTTTTTGCTTTAAGAATGTATTTTTCATTTTACAATAGAACTAATATTATATATTATTTAAAAACAATAATAGTCTAACAGTATCTATAGTTACTTTGAAATACGTAATTTATTAAATAAAAAGTGAAATTACACATTAAAGAAAAATATTTAAATTATTTCTTCAGTTAGTCGTATTTCTTAGTCATTTTTTTAAAAGTAAAATCTATATAATTTAAAAAAAAATTGTTGTCATAATTTATAATTATTTTTTACTCGAATATGTTTAAATTGTGGAGACAAATAATTGTTTTTTAATGAATTGTGATCTCATAAAATTTTATGATTCACTCATATAAGTCATAGTAGCCCTTCTCTACTTGACAAGACAATGCTGAATCACCTGTATTACAACCGTTCTTCCACAAATTTATAAATATGCACCATACACAAACACACACACATACATATATACATATCTCTCTCTCTCTCTCTCTATATATATATATATATATATATATATACAATGTAACTAGAATACATCAAATTTACGACTATAATAAGCAATATTCACATAAAATTTATTTGTGAATATTTACATATAAATAGCGAAGAACTGACAGGGCAGTATTTTGAGTTTTTTTTTAAAATAATCACCTCTTTAATGAGCTTATTTAATTAATATAACTAGAAAATGTTCTCCTTTCAAAGAACTTTATTTTTTCATTTATAACAGAAGTTATTTTACCACAAAAAATTAATAACTAAATTCACAGTGTTTGATATAAAATAACATTTTTATTATTATAAAGATTAAAGTATCGTATTATCGTTTTTTATTCACTGACTATATTAAAATTATTTTAAATTCAGTATTGTAAAGTGTGCATGTAAGTTAAATTAAATGACAATTGTTATATTATTTCAATACTTATGTATATTCTAATTTACGAAATCGAAGATAAATAAAATATTGTTAATTTTCAAATATGTAATATTGGTTTTATATTAAAGTAAATATTTAGTATAAAAAGAAATCAAGGAAATTAAAAAAATGTAAATATTGATAAAATGCAAATCTATCAAATATTCATTTTTTTGTGAATACACGGAAATAAATTTTCATCCTCATTAGATGAATGTCTTTGATTTACATCTTAAGCCGAGGCCACAAATGCGGCTATTCGCCGAACACCGAGCAAAATTTAGCAGAACACCGAATGCGTAGATGGATCTGCGAATACGAATGCTTGGTATTCGCTGCTCCCATTCGATGTTGATCTTTTGTCGCGAATCAAACGGAATGAACATTTGCATATAATGAAAGATGCACGTCGTCTACACTTTAGGCACATTTGTTCAATGCAGAACACAAGGCGAACAGGATTCGGCGAATAGCCGCATGTGTGACCCGAGCTTTAGGTAAATGTACGTTTCATTACATATTTTAAGATTTATTAAAATTAAAGTTGTGATTTACAACAAAAATATTAAGCAATCATTTAATAAATATAAAAAATATATAATTGCTATGAATATAATTATTGCTTATCCAAAATATAATTTTGGAGGATTCAAAATTGAAGTACAGAATTGATTTATATAAAAATGGCCAAATCTGGTATTTCTGCAATATTAAATCCTAAAATAATTTTCTTGATATAATTAGTGCATCTTGGCTAAATTCAGTTGCAAAAAAGAATTTTACTCATCATACAAACACAAAAAGATTAAAAATATTCCATAATTGAATATCAAACATATTTGACTGTTGATTAAAGGTATTTCAATAGGGATGAAAAGCATCTTGAGAGTGTCAAGTTCAGAAAAACCTCAACAAAAATATCATCCAACATTCAAAAAATAACCAATAATTAATTACTGAACATTGAACGAATCAACAATTTACTTGTGAAAAAAAAAACAGTAAAGTATTATTAAACGAGTGTTTCCAAAAATGTTTATTCGCAATGAAGATGACATATTTATATTCATAAACAAATATGTTAATTTTATTAAAAATGAACATAAAATATTTGAGCTCGTAACCATTAATATACATATAATCAAAATTATCCACAAAAAACTTTATAAAATAACACGTTACAAGAAATAATCTATTTACAAGAATGTTTATATCGATATTTACTTGAGACGTGGCTTTTATGATACCCAAATATGTTTATTGTTTCTTTCGGTTCCATTACATGCTTATAATTAACAAGTAGGCGAGCGTACCAAGCCCGTGGGTTGGTGAGCGCAGTGAGCAGGGGGCGAAGCCCCCTTATATATATATATATATATGTATATATATATATATATATATATATATGTATATATATATATGTATATTTGCGTGTGTGTATATTTGTGTAGTTAGATTGATTGATCATAGAAACAACTTATTTGTAAGATGAAATTAACAAAAAAATTTTTGTCAAGTGCATTGCCAATCAATATGATATAAGAACAAAGCTGGAATGTTAGGATTTAGAAAATGAGAGCCTAAAGCTTAACATATTTCCGAGAGAATAATGTATATATAATAATATATAAAAATATATATTAAAAATATATATTAAAAATATAAAATAAGAAAGTTGTAAAAAGTCATAACAAAATATATCTATCAAATGATTAATAAACTCACAATTTGTGAATTTTAAATTGTATAAATAGTATCTAATATAATCAATTATTACTTTGATTCTCATTTAATTCTGGTTTGTTTTTAAAATTTTGAATGATTTGTCTTTTGATACATAAATTTGTACATTTTATATATATATATATATATATATATATATATATATATATATATATATATATATATATATGCATGTATGAATGAAGAGTGCATGGAAAATATTATAAGTATTTGTAATTTTATGAGTAGCGAAGTTATAATTAATTGTTCATCATTTAAAATTTATTCAAAACATCGGTGTTAAAAAGCTAATTATGGAAAAATAAATATACGTAAGGCAATAAAAAAGAGATATTAAAAAGCGAAACCATTAGGTGTTTAAACGTAGCACCATTAAAAAAATGCATAGCATCTCGCTGACAACTCGAACGAGATATGTTCACTTAAACCGAATTTTAAAAAGCACACTCGAGAAATTAATGTTCCGTCTCGAAAGCACTTCAAACACTCTACCGCTAATCGGAAACCACTGGAAGTGTGCTAGAAGAGCGCCACGGTTTAGTGACTAAGCACGTTATAATTGATTGTGACGGCGCCTGCGGGGTGCCGACGGTCGACCGATTCACGGGCGAGCGTCGAAAGCGCGTCACCAACCAATTCACCGTTTCGTATAGCAAAAAAATTATATTTAAGTATATATTTATGTAACTATTAATTATATATATAATATCGGCGATATTAGATATCCGCAAGCAATGTGAGATTTCTTGTTGCAACGGTTTTGAAAGTATATATTTTCTAAAAGTAGAAATTTATACACGTACACACGATTTATAATATTCTTTAAATATCATAAAATACATGAATAATTTTTGAAATGTTATATTCAAGTTTATATAATACCTTACACCTACACAGATTATAGAATTCTGTTTACTTAAATTCCATAAGGTTAGAAAACACATTGAATAAAAATATTCGAATAGAATGTATATAAACTGGTAATTAAATAATATTGCTCTATTCAATATGCTTTTTTAAAATTATATTTATTTACGAGTTTTGGCTTTACTTAGATTCAAATTGAAAATATAAAAAATATTTTGAAAAGTAGAGAAAGTTCTAATATTTTATATCTTATATATTTATTTATTTATATATATATATATATATATATATACACATTCAAACATCAAACATTTGAGAATATATTTTCAGAGTTAAAAACTATAAAAATTTAAGACAAAGGCTTAGAATAGTTTCTTGTAGTCATCAGATATTTTTAATTTATTTCACGGTCGCGTTAATCGAATCTTTGGAATGTGTTTCACAAAATCTCTAACGTTAATAGAGTCTTCAAGGTAAAATATTTTGAAAAATAATTTGTATTGTTATCATAATTTTCTTTAAAAAAATAAGAAATAAATATTGATATAAATCGTCGTTACAATAAAATATTTTTCATTGATTTATCATTTTTTTTAAATAGTTTATAATATAACTTCTTAACCTACTTTAATAATTAATGATAACTTAATATCTCGAGTGTACTTATAGACACATATATATATATATATATATATATATATATAAATATGTAGACCTTATTCATTATTGTTAAAATTAAATTGAAAAATAAAATTAAAAACATTTTACTTAATTTAATACATGACGTGTTATAAAGTCGTATTATTAATCTATCAAATACTATATTCATTCACAGAAAAATAATTCACTTAAACTAGAAATTTCACTTATGGACATCCATCGATTCGAAGAAAAGTGACGCAACATGAAAAAATCATTATCAAATTAAAAGATAATTAATTGTTGACGTAATATAGAATTTTTATAACTGACAACAGAATGACAAGCACATTTTTTGTACTGGAAGTACAATTCTAATTTTGTTAATCATACGAAAAAATCACTTTTCAATATTAAAATTACGAATTTTAGTCGCCGCTATTCATTTATATATATATATATATATATATATATATATATATACTCGTATATATGTGTATATATATAAATAAAGAGAGAGAGAGATATGTGTGTATGTATATAAATGAATAGCGGGGATCAAAATTAATATTTTTAATTTTTAAAAGTGATTTTTTCGTATGATCAACAAAATTTAAATTTAAAAGATTAGAAATATATGAAGATTGTAAATGTAGTTTATATATATATGCTAAAGTGCCGTAGATTTCCTGTAACCTCAACAGTGACCTAAGGGAGAAGAAACAAGTAATTTAACAACTTAAATTAAACATTTTTTTATCCCCATTGTAAAGTTTAACCTAACACGAAATTGTAGCATTTTAAATATAAAATGAAATTCTGTGAATATTGCAAGAAATTTCGGGATAAAAACGTCCTGTCCAGTTATATGTCCTGTATTAGTTGTGGATTTCACAATATATACATGTAGGTCTTTTACAGATACATTTATGATGTTCCAAATTAGTGAAATATTTAAATTTCGAAAGCATATGACATGTGCATTAATTTCGACCTAAACATTTTTTAGATTAAATACAAAACATCAAAATTTAAAAAGTCTGTTTGGTTTGTCTAATAAATCATCACCTACTGCTGTACCAAACAGCTTTATCTTTGAATTTTTTAAGTTAGAAAAGTAAAATTAAATCATCAGAAATAGAAATGTGAACCGTTTTGGAATAAATAAAGTACATACGGCGAATGCATATTCTATTCCGAGTATGTATGAAAAATTACATGTGTGCACGCAGAAAGAAACATTTATATATATATATATATATATATATATATATATATATATATGTATGTGTGTGTGTATGAATGTATTTATGTGCATGTATGCGTGTGTAAAATAAAAACAGTCAATTTAAAAAATGGAATAAATATAAACAATGGACTTTAAATTTCAAAAATGTCTGACTGAAAAACAAAATGTAGAAAAAAATGTAGGAAATAAACAAAGAATAAATTTATAATAATAAGAATATATATGCACAAGTTAATTGTAAAATATTTCTTTTAATAAAAATTTCATAATATTGATCCTAACGAACTATTTTATATGGTTATCATAAAAACCATTTCACAAGAAAGTAAATAACATAAGATATATGAAAATGGTAATGAGAAATTCAAAAAATTGTAAATATAGTTAAAATACTTTTAAGAGATATTTTATTTTAGTTATCAGTTTAAAAACAAATTGGTCATAAAGAAATATATATATATATACATATATATATATATATATACACATATATATATATATATATATATGTATATATATATATATATATATATATATGTATATATATATATATATATATATATATATATATCTTTAAATTCGAAATTTGAATGTCATGAAATTCAAACATGCTTGCAAATATATAAATTGTACTAAAATAGAATATAAAAAGAAATCAACGAAAATTTATGTCAAAAGAGTTGAATTAATAGCGGATGTAATATGTAAATATGTAAGTATAAGTTTCAATTTTACATTAATTTATTTAATTAAAGACGAGTTTTTCTAATAGATCATTGTTTCATATAGATATTTTTTCGATGGATTACTAAATCAATTTATTTCATAGAGGAGATAAAATGTGCTAAATGTATTAAACTATAAATAACGTAAATGTAAAAATTTCGTAAAAAAAACTTAATGTATACATTATGTAATCGTTTTAAGAAACATTATTTCCGAATTTACTTTTTTTTGTTCAAGTATGATTTATGTTGATTACAGTCCACTAGCACACAACAATACTAATAGACTATATATTTATTTTCACTTATTGTACGTTTTCGTTAAGCTACTGTAGATGTACAAATGAATCATCTCGAGAATTAAAACTTTTACATTTATGACAACTTCGTTGTCTGCTTCATAAAAGACCGGCTACCACAGATCAAAAAATATGAAGAGACGTCGCAGCCGCCGCATATCCATCAAATAAACTCACTTTACTTCTTGTCCAGTCATCGGCCTTCAAGTTTAGTTTTTCGACCGTCGGGTTTCTTGAACATTGGTCTTTTGTTTTGTTTGTAACATAAATAGAAGCCGAATACCTGTTACAAGAATGAACATTGTGTTCTAACACGGTTTTAAATAATAGTTGAAATTTCAATAGCAATAGAACTGGATCTATAAAATGTATTGGAACAATTTAGCAATACTATGATGTAATATCACACTACGCTACTTGAGTATTTTTTAATATCATATGTACGTATTTCAAGGTGCATGTACTTGTCTTGTTCTTTTGTATAAAATTAAATAATTATTAGTTATCTCATATATTGAAATTATATATATATATATATATATATATATATATATATATATATATATATATATATATACTTCCTTTATTATAAAGTTGTAGAAAAAGTAAAACACTATTTAAAGATAAGAAATCAAATTTCATATAATGCACGTGTTTACCATTCACATTTCGATGCTAAATAAATTAGCAATCTGTATAACAAAAATACTTTTTTTAACTTTTATTACGGTGACTGAATTTTCATCGTTTATTTTGAACAAAAGTGATTTATTTAGTACGATAGTCACTAAAGACTATTTGATTTTTTAAATGAGAACATATGAAAATCAGCACACAAAAGACACCAAATGCTCTGTAAATATAAACATTGGATGAAAAAGTTTTTATGTTTACTAAAATATTAATATTTGGATACTGCTTTACTCCTGGAATACTCCTTTATTATGTATTTTCATATTTATTGTATAATAATGTATTTTTTTATATATTAGATTAATAAATATTACATATCAAGTATGGGAAAAAATAAACTTCATTTCCCTTTGCAAACCCACATTCTATTTCGTTATTATCTAAAAGATTTCCATAAAATACGTCTTTACTCTTCTTAAAACCAGTACACAATTGGTTTAAAATGTTTATTGTAAAAAATAACATTTCCGTTACTCTAAAATAGTTAATAAATTTCACGAACACACACATAACTATATATTCATATATATATATATATATATATATATATATATATATATATATATATATAAATATATAAATACAGTTTATTTATTTCAAATATTATAAAAAATAACTGATGACCAAATAGTCAACGACACTACTAATACAGTTGCAATATTTAACTATACTTTCTTACTTGTAACAAAACTACACACACATAATAACAACCATCATCGATTTGTTATTTTAAAATCGATTTTTTTTTTGTTTTTAATCTATCAATGTATAATAAATAGAGCATTGAAAAAACGCTGAGTTGTAATAAAAATTAATAAATATGATTAAACTTGATGTAATGTTTTAAAACTGATAATTCGTTCTAATAACTTGTAAAATATTTCAGATAAAATCTTATATAACAAAAGCGACTTTTTAATAGCCAAAAACGTATTAAACATCAATCCTATTGTCTTTATGTAGAAACATATTTTTTGTACCTTTTGCATTCATTATTAGAAATAATGTATTCAAGCGATTGTATCATTTACTTACACATACATACATATATATATATATATATATATATATATATATATATATATATATGTATGTATATATAAACTTACCTTAAGGCTTTTAAATAATTTCCAAATCAAGCATTACCAAAACATATTTGTCATGTTTATTTTGAAAACAAAATAAGTATTCTGACATATTAAAAAAATAATTTATTAATATAAATAAAAAATCCTATCAATTTTTTTTAAATAACAAATTATAAATGACCTCGTCATTATTTGAGTATAAATGCTGTATTTAAAGATAAATACGTCACGCAACACTTACAACGATTTTTGCATGAAAACAGGAATATATAAAATTTATTTGTTATGGCAAAATGTATTAGACTAGAATATTTACCTACGTGCATTCAAATAAATCGAAAAATGTGAATAAAGTACAAACGTACATTGTCACGTATTTTGTTATATGCTCTCTATTTGCAATATATATTTTTCCATGTTTCTAATCGGATTATCGAACTTAAAAATGTCAACTAATACTGTTTCCTTGTCACAAACAACTACTGTATAGCTTTTTGTATTTCGAGCACCGAATAGATTTAAAAACCTTTATCCTCGAAAACATTTTTGTAGTTGAAAAATGTCAACGACAATCAATTTCATTGATGCAAAAATATTAGTATACCTGTAATGTGCAAAATATCTTTTACAAAGCAACAGCCTGTAAATTGATATGGTTTGTGGCAATCTGATACGCAATGTGACCGAAAATGTACATATATGCAATGAGATAATTGTAAGTAATTCTAAATATATGTCATTACTTCAAGTAAAACATTAAGAGTATTTAGTAACCATTCAATAAGTATATTCATGGATTTATTTTACAAAAGTACTAACAAATTTAAAAATACCGAATAATCAATTTCCTTAATGTAGTATATTTTTTAATTAAAATACTGATCTAATTTAATAATAATTACATATATCTATACATATATATATATATATATAATTTATTGCTTCTAACTAAATAATAAAGTGCCTGAAAACTATACCATAAATTGGAAAATTAAGTACGTAGGATAGTGAAACATCGAGAACACAGTATCAATTTAAATATACTCGTAGTCATGTAGATTCAATCCCAAGCTACATTTTTTATCAATTCAGAAGTGCTCATCTTTATGTAAAATGTGTCTTTTTACCGGAACTCTAGAATATTTCAGATCTGACAAATAAAATAATAAACCAGATTTTTCTAAATCTGGTGTTTTGTTTTTCAAACTTGGAAATTTTGTCAAAAATCAAATTATTATTATAAAATGGTCATTTATTTTATTGTAGTTGACACCACTAAAGAAAAGAAAATTAGAAAATTCTATGTTAACGTTTGGTTTCCTGGAAACCATCATAAACACACACACATATATATATATATATATATATATATATATATATATATATATATATATATATATATATAGTCTCGAGAAACTCTTTTTCGTAAACTCCTAATTAAATTTCTGATATTCTCCCATCAGATATTGTGTTTATCTAAATCTTTTGATATTTCTCGGTTCTCATTCAAGACTGTTTTTTATCGGTTATCCCTTTTTCATACAAGTCACACAATTTCATTTTCAACTCCTTTACTTTTATTATTATAAAGAAACCTATTTATTTAGGTAATCATTTGTTTCGTATTTTCCTGTTTTTCCTATTCTTTTCATTAGACATTTTGCATGCTTCTCTGTATTGTCTGAAGTTAAAGTATATTGGAATTCAGGCTAATGTAAAAACAATTAGAAAATATATAGATCGAATAATATATATATATATATATATATATATATATATATATTAAATTCTACGTGAGTAATCAGATTATAGTTGAAAATTTATTGGCTATACGAGTATATTTTGGTAATGATATCTTTATGAGATATCCTGCAGTGACAAAATCAACTGGTACGTACGAATAGGATTAGTATTTTGCTGCAAATATGTATAATACAGATAAGGAGAATAATTCTAATAGTGAATTAGAATTAATATTTTATATATATATATATATATATATATATATATATATATATATATATGTTCAATAATATTATATTATATAAAAATATTGTTATTACTTGTTTAATTTAACTTCTTTATAAAGAAATGCAGTAATGTCAATTTAATTATGTTGTTCTATATGTAATTGTGAATATGATAACATTTATGTTTTCAAACATTTTTTTCGATTTTCATTGCTTCGTTATAAATGTATTTACATACATATATATATATATATATATACATACAACAATATATTTGTGTACACAAGAACATAAAATATATAATTCTTTCATGTACAGAAAATGTGCAGAATATGTACAGAATATATCATTCTTTCATGTAAATAAAGTACTTACTATTTATCGACATAAAAAATTATTGACTTAGATTAATTACTGACATAAATAAAGTACCAACCTACTGCCAATTAGTATAAGT